>OX243813.1:31921404-32316404 GCA_945859605.1 Lumbricus rubellus
AGTGGGGCGCAAGGGGGCGCAAGTGCGCCCCTCTGGATTTTTCGCATAGTTGCCCATAAATTTAGATTGCTTGGTTGCGATTGTTACAACGCGATTTTCAATATGATTATCAATTCGTTCTACAAGCTGAACCTATAAATCTTTCCTTGGGCGCATAACGTATAGGTAGGCTATAGGATTCTCTCGTGGTAATATGAAAATTAAAACTGTCACCCATTAAATTTAGACCATGTGACAATTATTTAAAAGTTTGCGCCCCTCTAGAAAAATTCCTGCGGACGCCCATGCTTGTTATGAGTGTTGTCTGATAACAATAATCGTGTAAGAACAGACAGTTTTTAGCCATGCATGAGTAACCTTAAACCTGCACAGAAATCAATTGAATCACTATGATAACCTATTCAATGACTTGAAAAAGCAATTTAAAGGCGCAGGTTGTAGTTGGCGCAAGCGAGAGATGCAAATGGAACCAAAAAATATCCTAAAGATACAGAACAGTCCTGTATATTGTATGACCATGTTAACAGCCTGTGATTTGAGACTATACATGTATATCAGTTGTTTCTGTTGATTGAAACTGTAACTGCATGAAATGGCAGAATAACTGAAAAATGTTAGGCAGTTAATTGGAGATGGGGAGGGGGTGACTGCAGTTCTAGATCTGGTTCCCTGCATGGTCGGGATGATTTTTGTAGGAGGCCAGACACGCTCACCCTCTCTGGCACATTAAATTAGTTTCATAAAGATGT
This sequence comes from Lumbricus rubellus, assembly GCA_945859605.1. NCBI lineage: Eukaryota > Metazoa > Annelida > Clitellata > Crassiclitellata > Lumbricidae > Lumbricus > Lumbricus rubellus. The sequence continues at coordinate 31,922,154 of OX243813.1, forward strand.
TACTGTTTTTTTTAAAAAACAACAGAATGCCAAGCGTGCATACACGTGCGCCAACACCCACGAACATTAAACTATGTATAACTAGAGCAAATTTATCACAGTTGCGCCATATAAATAGCGAGCTATGATATCATAATATATTAAAAAAATTAATTTTGACTCTACAATCTAGGCCTACATGTGATGAAGAATAAATCTGCTCCCTTAGAATGCATAATTATTGCTCTACGTTCCTCTCGTCATCTTTGTACTGCGCTTGCTTGACCAGCAGCCATGATATTCAGCATCGCAATCTACATGTAGGTATACCAGGTCTATACCGTCTACCGGTGGCTCTCAAGATGATCCCGCCAACCGAGGAAAAAGTCATTTACAGCGCAACCTAAGATTCCTATCAACACGCTGGATTTATTGCTCGCGAGTCCAGTAACCATAGCAACTGCCGCTGATGCACTCGGAACCGAACAAGAAAATTAAATTGTCTCTGCGCTGCATCTTCAGAGAATCAGAGAGGATGCGATTTCGAATGCACGTAGGTCGTCCGCCGGGCGGCACAAGGATCGAGACATGCAGGAATGCAGTAGGCCCTGAATCGTCATCCTCCTGTGCTATACAGGAGCCGAAGTGAGATCGCACAAGAAGCCTCATACAGGTAACAGGATCGATACTACAGAACCCATACACAGGGGCGCAACCAGAACATTTTGCTGGGGGGTGCTCAGAGCCTCAGAATTATCATTGCAAGCGCCGAAGGCACGAAGCCAATGCCAACTAGAAGGTTTGGGGGAGTGTCGCAAGCTCCCCAGCGGGGTCTGGGGCGGAGCCCCAGAAGCCAACGCATTTTTACTTTTGACACCAGCTAGAGCACGTTTCAGGCTCTTATTTGCCAGCTGTATTCATGAGCGCTAAGGTCATGAAAACTTCTGAAAAACATTAAGACTTCAAAAATGTCCGTTCCAATTTGTTTCGATAATACAAAGGGTATTAGGCCTATAGCTCGCGAGTGGCATAATTAATAACCAATGTTTTATCTATAGCCCCCTCTTACAATAACCAGTGTTTTATCCAGTCCCTTCTCTGGGAATCAAGGTTTATGGGGAAAAGCGAGCACCCGACAAAAAAAGGCAGGGGTTTTGGGAGGGGATGTGCCCCTCCACATCGAAAATTTTCTGATTTCCACACTGCAACATTTGGCAGCATTTTAAGCTGCAATCTACAGCAAAATTGCTATACCATTTCAGTGCTGATTAGATTGGTCTAAACTTCAATGAATATAGGCTACTCACAATAATATTTTTCCCAAGGTTTATAATACGGCATGCCTACTATTTTAAGATGTCGACTTAGCAAAATAACTCTATTACTTCAGTGCTGATAAAAGAGTGAGTGATTTCAGATTTTAACATTGGCCTAGCAAGGAAGGGGTTTGGGCAGGGGAATGTGCCTTATCCCAAACATAGAATTTTTTATTTTCACACTGAAGTGGTATCATTTTAGGCTGTCATTTTAACGAAATTCATCATGATTTAATTGCTGAAAGACATGGGGAAAAGCAAGCATCCGACGGAATGTCCTTCCCCATTGTTTAATTTGTCTTATTTCCAAACTGTAGTGGTAGGATTTTAAGCTGTCATCTTAATAAAATTGTTCATTTTCAATGCTGATAGTCATAAATTTTAGTTTACAATTTCAGAGTGTTGCCTCACAATTACTTAAAAATGTTGGATTTGCACAGTGCACCGTGACGTTTAAAGCTCTCATTTTTACAAAATAGCCTAACTCAAAATTTTAATTCTCAGAGACGTGCTATAAGATTTCAATAAATGTTGCCTCCCATCCTTGAAGAATTTTTTTATTTAGCCTACACACACTGTAATGACAGCAGTTTATGCTGCCGCATAAAAAAAAGCTCATTATCATAAACAATAGAATAGATAGTAGATAGATATAACACTGCATAAAATTTATAATACTATTTATGAAATATTTCTAATATAATGGGGACATAAGCGTATCCGACCCCACACCACACACACTTGGAGGGCGGGGTTAAAACGTCAGAGTGTTGCCTCACAATTACTTACGTCTCTCCCCTCTCGCCCTATATATCCGGCCATGACAGTAATTAAGTTATGCACAGTACAATTATATTTTAATAATAAATGCTAAGATTATAATTATATAGTAGGAAATAAGATCATGGTATAATATGGCAGTTTATGTAATACAATATAATAAACAATAACTAAAACCATCATTAATTTTTCAAATTTTCTGCGAAAAAATTTTCATCTCTGGGCGCTTAAGCTCAGCTGGAAATGTCTAGAAGACTCTAGATCAAACAAAGGCAAAGCTGAATAACTGTATAGTGTAGGCCCTATATTACTATAATTATTCTAGTTTGAAGGAGACAATTCTTAATTAGGCCTTAATAAAACAAAATAGCACACACGGTATACTATCAATTAGCCTATGTCATAACATTACAATCAATAAATTGGCGAGACACTGCAGTGTAAAGGCATAGGCATATCACTAACGCTTTTAGTTCATCACTAGCCAAATTCTTGAGACCCAGACAAACTCAGGTAGACCAGTTATAAAGACTGAAATCTAGTGCTTTATGAACCACGAATTTGTTAAAGATTACAATACAGAAGAATGAAGAAACTATCTTGATTGTGTAATCTGAAAGACTGAAAGTGCGAAGGACCCCTGCCCCCCCCAATCACCCACAAAAAACTCATCGGATTTGGAAAAATTGCGTGGGTCACCTTTTTAGCCCTAGGGGGTGCTCAAGCACCCCCCAGCACCCCCCCTAGGTGCGCCACTGCCCATACATACCCTGCATATCCCACGTGGGTCGGTTCCGTCCATTGACTATGGACAGTTGGACTCCACGGTGGAACATAAATTAGGCTATGTCGTCAATAAAGTTCCATATAGGCCTACACATAGCCAGACAAAATGGCCCACACGCATTTGTGGATATGAATTGTCTTTAAGTGTGTAAAATTTCATTTCGATATTCTTACTTCTGGCCAAGATATTGGCCAGAGTAATTGAGTTGATTTTTTGATACTTTTTGTTGCGTCGCGTTTTTGAATCATCAAAAAACGATGGGTGGCTTCACTAAAAGTGGTATAACTTTTGTTCTGCTTAAAATATTTTAATGAAATCTGGCCATCTGGTGTAAATATGAATTGTCTTTAAGATTGTAAAATTTCATTTCGAAATTCTCACTTTTGGTCAAGATATTGGCAAAAATCTTAGGGGGTCTTTTTTTGGCCCACCCTGTATATGTTGTAAATTAGAACTATAGGTTTCAAATGTTTTAAATGAATGTTAGATTAGGGCCTATAGGTTTTTAAATTATAGGTTTTATGAATAAAAGTATACGCCCAAGGGGAAACAGCATTAGTCCGGTTTTATTTCGCGTGAAGTTCATAGGGGGCCTTTAGCTCAGTTCGTACTTCGAAATTATTTCCTAACTTGTCCAGAAAGTGAGCAAGACTGCAGGACCTAAGCCAAGTGCCAAATCGTCGCCTGAAAATTATCTTGTCGTATCTCTCCAGTTTTGTTAGAAATGTGGGTTTGAGCTGATTTGTAACAGAAATTATTTGTCTTTCTTCAGTTTTAATGACTAAGGGATATACGATCGGTCGTTTTAAAGATATAGTCAATCTGTCGAATGTCTGTTTGCTGCACAGCTTCCATAAATCTTTTATCGTATCTCCATGGTGTAGAAGTAGACCCTACTGTGTCGTATATGTGACGGTATGTCCTGAGAATATACTCATCTTTGATCGGACGCAGAAGACACAAAATTAGGCCCAAGGCCGTAGCCAATGTTTTAATTGGGGGGGGGTGTTCACCCAGACCTTGACTCCATGAGAAACCCGACAAGCAACCCAATCAACTGACTAAGGGGTTTGGGAAAGAGTCGTGAGCTCACTCATAGCGGTGTTGGGTCTATTTGACTGTAAACTATCACATAACAATAAGAGTCTCAAAATGAAATCCACTTAGTTCTTGCATCGTGTGCTAGCAACCACATTATTTCATTTTTACACTACTTAATTGGGGGGGGGTGTTCAAACATCCAAAACAACCCCTAGATATATGACCTTGCTGGTTACGATCATGATTAAAATAGAAGATATAGGCTACGTATAGACATATTAAAAACAAACAAACACAAACATATTAAAACAAGAGAATACGTAACTATGGAAATGATTATGATTAAAACAGAAGATTATAATTATATAGGCATTGTCACAAACAATTATATTAAAACAGGAGAATACGTAACTATGGTAACGATTATGATTAAAACAGAATGTATAGGCCTACGTTGGCATTGTCACAAACAATTATATTAAAACAAGAGAATACGTAACTATGGTAACGATTATGATTAAAACAGAATGTATAGGCCTACGTTGGCATTGTCACAAATAATTATATTAAAACAAGAGAATACGTAACTATGGTAACGATTATGGTTAAAACAGAATATACACGCCTACGTTGGCATTGCCACAAATAATTATATTAAAATAAGAAAATACGTAACTATGGTAACGATTATGATTAAAACAGAAGACGTAGGCAATGTCACCAAGTATGCCAAAATAAGAGAAAGCGTAGTCATGGTAACGATTATGCTTAAAATAGAAGCTACACGTAGGCATTGTCACAAATATATTAAAACAAGAGAATACGTAGCTATGGTATCGATTATAATTAAAACAAGAGCTATACGCTGGCATTGTCACAAAATATCATATTGAAACAAGGGAAGACGTAGCCATGGTAACGATTACGATTCAAACAGAAGATAATTATAGCCTACGTTGTAATTTTAATTGTAATCGAACATTTATATAGTGCCACTTCAAGAGAACTCAGAGATGCTCCCGACCTGACACCAAACAATAATCAAAGAGAATGGTTTTCAAACGCTTGCGGAAAAGGGGTAAAGAAAGACAAAGAAGTTCATTACGGAGACTAATAGGCAACTTATTCCAGAAAGACGGAAATAACGGTATTGTCACAAATAATTACCTTAGAGCAAGTGAATAAGTAACTATAGGCTTATGGTGCGGTTGATACCCAGACCTTGAGCATTTCCGACAAGCAACCGAATCGACTGAATATAGGCTATACATGGATTCTATAGGCATATTCGGTGTCAAAGCAGGTTGTGATGCAGAAGGACACAGGTCCAGCAGAAGGCAGCCATGGACATTGGCTTCGTCGTCGTCGTCGTCGTCGTCTCCGGCGTACGTATACGCTGGATGGGGTACCGGTAGTGTGTGGTATAGGCCTAAACCAACCTGGACACGTGAAGAAGACTCTGAAGAGGAGGGAAGAGGGAACTTGAGGAGGGAAGAAGCAGAAGAGATTTCAGATGATTCCCAGAACTCTTCTCATCCATGGCCGTCAATTGTGTCCGGCGCTTCGTTGAGTTTCTGTCGTCGGCGACAGATTGTCAATAATTGTCCAGTTTCTGTTTCTCATTCTTTGCGCGTTTCGCATTCTTCCCTCGTCGCCTATACATGTATACATGTATGCTATACATATACATGTATACATGTATGCTATACATGTATGCACGCAGATAATCAATTCGATCGTGAAGCGGATCATCTTGTTTGCAGAGGTTCGAAGTTTGTTTTAATGTGTGCACATTTGCAACATGACCGGCGTTCGAACGGTCGCTGAAGACATCACCAATGCATGTCACTGGAGGGTAGGCCTATAGGCCCTATACCGTTGAACGATAGAGACAGACAGACAGACAGACAGACACACAGACAGACAGACAGGCACAGACAACGGTCTGTGGACAAGATGATGGCTGGGTATAATACGACGACGATGACGACGACGACGACGAACAGAAATGTCAACATGTCGTCGTCGTCGTCTCCTCCCAATTACGAGGCATGCAAGATCAAGTCGGACGATCCGCGTTAGCTGTCGTCACTACATCTAACCCCCTCCATTCTACATTTATGCAGAAACTGTTCACTTCTTGAGATGGCCGAGGCGTCTCCTTCGGCCACTGTAAACAGTGCTCGCATGCACGCGTGCAGAACAACGCCGTCGAATTAGCATATCACGTCGAGGGCGTGGAGGAGGAGGGTGTGGCCATAGGACAACGACGGCGACAGATAACGATTAGCAAATTTCAAATCCGTTGTTAGCTCAGTCGAGCGCTAGCCTTCGAATGATTGATCGCTGAAGAACGCAAGTGTTGCGTGAAATAAAAAGGCGCATAATAATTACGGGATCCCCGAACTTCTTATTCTTACTCTTCTACTTCAGCGTCAAACATTGACCATGATTCACCATGCAGTCCTATAGGTCTAGCATTGAAATAGCAAAAAAAATCTGGCGCCTGCATGCATGGCGGCCGGGTACTTGGATTTTGTTGACAGGTCTCTTTTTTATTAGCTTAACTTACGACTTTCGATGACGTGGTTGCTAAATACGCGATGAACTTGAATAGGGAACTGCCCATGTGATAAGTGTTTGGTTTTCTCGGTTATGAAGAGACGCTAAATTTTCCGCGACCATGCAGTCTGCGAATAATATAGAGAAAAAACTAGACGGGTGGGAGGATATGTCCTGACAACTGAGCGTGCGCTTGTGTGGGTGTTGATGTGTGTGCATTGAATTAACGTCATTTTGTCAAAAGCCACAAATATCTGTGAGATTATTCTGCTTGTAGCCCACACGAAAGCGCGTTTAGGAAGCGGTCCATTAAAGATCGATAGTCTTACCTATAGGCTACTTAGTTTTATTTGACAGAAATAGGCTACGTATGTCGTGCATTGTTTTCCGAATTCAGAATGACTAAATTTTATTTTATTTTGTTTAAATTTTATTTATTTCTCGCATCTGCTACAGCGCCCCTTCAAGCTGGCTACTCAGAGTCGCTCCCGACTACAGTGCGGACACTGAATCGGAGTTTCACGCCGAAGCGCTGAGCAATTACGAGTGAAGGACTCGCACAAGGTCCATAATAATACGCGGCGACTTGAGGTGGATTCGAACCTGGAACCTCGGCTTCAAGGCACCGAACCCACCACCACTCCCCCACCGCGAACAACAATGCACAGATGTCTTAACACTTATTGCGTTCCATCTGTTTAGGTTATCTTCCGTATGGTACATCGTCGGTGAGCAGTTCGATGCCGTTGTCAATGGAAACGATCTCCAATGGCGACAGTCTCCAGTCTCAGCAGCAGGTCATGACAGATGGTTTTCGTTCGGCTGATACGACCTCATCATCCGCCACCACCGGCCCCGGCATCGCCACCGCCAACACCAACATCAGCAACCAGGGCAGCATCCATCATCATCGAGTGAAGATGGAGCTGAAGTGCGAAGACGACCAATCAGACGCCGGATCGGAGCGGAACGGTTATGGTCCGACGAACAACGTCAACAACCGGAACAACAACAACAATAACAACAACAACAATAACAACAACGGTGCTGAGACTGAGACAACGACGACGACAACGACGACAACAACATCGACGAAGAAGAAGAAGAGGAGGGTGCTCTTCTCGAAGCCGCAGACGTACGAGCTGGAACGTCGCTTCCGCCAGCAGCGCTACCTGTCGGCGCCCGAGCGCGAACACCTGGCGAGCCTTCTGCGTTTGACTCCAACACAGGTCAAGATCTGGTTCCAAAACCATCGCTACAAGCTGAAGAAGTCGCGCCAGGAGAAGGGCATCGAGATGGTCCGGCTGCCGTCGCCGAGGAGGGTCAGCGTACCGGTGCTGGTACGCGACGGGAAACCGTACCATCACCATCATCATCACAACCAGCCGATGACGGGAGCCGACTACTATTCGGCTGCCATGAACGCGTCACTTGGCGGGGGAGGCGGTGGTGGACACCACAATCACTCGACATCATCGTCCGGTCTTCTCTACGATGGATCATCTTACGCGTCCTCCTACTATCCTCACCCGCATCATCCATCTCATGCCCCTCCTCCCCCATCAGTGCCTCCTCCTCCGCCGCCGCTGCCTCCGCCGTCGGCAATGACCAGCTCACAGTTGAGCGCCGCCATGTCAGGTCCATCCGGGTTCTCTGCAACTCAGCAGCAGCAGCAGCAGCAGCATCTCTTGCAGTCGTCATCTGAGTCGCCGTTGTCCTGCATGACTCTCGCCGCTGTGGCTGCGTCGATGTCCAACTCTGGTGGTCCACTCGGTGGGTCCAGCATGATCACCGTCAACACGAGTCCGACGACGTATAACATGAACCACGGCATGCATGGAGGAGGTATGCATGGGGGACACGGATCGATGGGGTCGCCTTGCATGGCTGCAGCCATGAACAATGTCTACAATCCCGTCATGCAATCGCAAGCGAAGTGGTGGTAGGCTGTTTGGCTGGCTCTGCGGACTGGCTTGCTTTGCTGGCTTGCTGATTTTGCTGGCTGCGTCGCTTCCGTCTCTTTGCCAGAGGCATTCGGTCCCATATGATATTGCCGATGAGTTGAGTTGGTCTCGGAACGACAATTATAATTGTCATCTCGTTGTGCTTGAGGGCAGCATTGTCTCTATATATAGGCTACTCGGAATGAGCGCCGCTCTGATGCACGATCCACTTCTATGAGAGATAGAGAGAGACATCAAAACAGTGGCACCGGGATATTAACCTATCATTTGACATCCTATTAGGTCTAATAATTGGACGCATTTTCCTGTGTACATGTGCGGACCATTCACAAATTTTGTGTAAGTAGCCTATACGTGCATCGACTGCTATACACACCGGCGACACCGCTTCCAAACTTTCATTGACTTTCATGCGCAGTGGCCATGGGCGCCCGCAGAAATTTTTGCAGGGGGGGGCAAAATTTTTCCATGATCACAGTTATCGTAAATGTCTTAGCAAGAGCTTGAAAAATGCAAAACTGGAAATTAAGAGCACGAGTCTTTTCAATCAGGTTTCTTAATGCAAATTTTTCAGTTTCATTGTGTGTCAGCTTTAATATGAATAGTTTTTATAGTGCGAAGAAATTTGTTTAAAAATTTAAAAAGCTGATGTTAAAAGTGGGTTCCTGAAGCGGCGCAGTAATATTATAAGTCCACTGAATGAATGAATAAATGAACAAAAAATAGGTGCAAGTTTTCAAGGTGCAAGTGTTCTTTTAGCTACTTCTATATTGTAATAATAACTTCTAAACTTCTAAAGCGCAGCGCCACTCGAAAGCCAATCACAGAGCTCCAGATTATTCACAAGTGTTGCATTGAGTCAGAATACTGTTTAAAGGGTAATCAGAATAAGTCCGAGTCCGGTAGCCAAAGCAGTAGCTGATAATGCGGGTATCGTTACGGAAGGTGGAGGATCTGAGGATCAGATGAGTGTGGGGTGGGGTCGTATCAATTCTTTTGAGCTGTTTTGGGTGGAACCCCCTGAGTTGCATGACAGCGAGATTCCAATCAAGTAGGCCATAATCAATAGAAAAATACTATTTGCAAGGGCGCCTGCCAGAGGGTTAACAGCCAATGGTCATTTTCCAGCTTTTAACAAGATGCTGATTGCTGATAATACAAGACAGAAAATTAAGAGCATGTTTATTTCTACAGGGATTTCTAAACATAGATTTATAACTTTCACTGTGTGTATCGTTCGTATCATCAATGTTTTAATGCGAGGAAATTTGTTAAAAACCCCAAAGTAGTAGTTAGAAAAATAAGTTTCCATTTTCCAGGGGGGGCAAGTGCCCCCCCCTTGCCCCTATGTGCGGGCGCCCATGGCAGTGGCCTACTATAACCCTACAATTAAGCATCTTTTCTGAACGGTAGGAGTTCGAAAACTATGCAATGACGTCTGAAATTGTTGTGACACAATAAAAAGATGCGTGAAATTCTGTGGAAATTTGTAATAAAAGCCTTTTCGAAATTGCTGAGACTATTGAGTGAGTGAGTGAGTGAGTGACCGAACTGCTAACTTCAGAAGTTTGCATACGCATAGGCCATAGGGTCTAAGTAGGCTAAATGAAGAATAGGCCTACAACATGATCTTTAATGGGTATGCTACTGTGTGTGAAGTCGTGGGTCTTGTTACCTATAATTGCCTCAGTGAATGAAGCTGATCGCCTATCAAATCAAATTATGTTCTGTTATGGTTAAGCAACGCTACAAACAAAAGATGTCTCGCCTGTTCATACTGAAGCGCTACATATACTAAGTGAACTATATATAGCAGTCGCCATTTTGACGTACCGGTAGGCTCTTAATTATAAAGGTGCTTCATACTTGAAACTTGAAGTAGAAAAGCATAGGCCTAGCCCAGTAAACAATGACAATGTTTTGGAAACAAGCAATGGACTTATAGGCTAACAGTAAATAAACAGTAGCCTACTGTAGTTCGTTTCTCTCTCAACTAATGACAAAGTTCGTGGCCTTCCAAGCGTGACCCGCGCCGATCTAGTAACTGACCACTACTAGAGTGGTCAGTTGCAAATGACCCCTTGCGGCCGTTTACATTTCAGAAGCAATTAGCGGACGAGCAGAGGGTAACCACCGACTGCATGCCCTACCATCACGCACTCGTCACGCCAACAAATTACCCGAAATCCACGAGGCCTGTATGATAAATAATCGTAAGTGGGATCTTCCTGTTAGAGCAATCTCGTCAAGTCATATACTACGCATACATGTAGCCTACAATACAAATTAAAAAATGATTGATGTTGCTCTGCAGGGCAGAGACGCACTCGCAATTCTCCAGGCTTAAGTCCCTCACACGAAAGTCCTATAGTAACGCCACTGCGGATGGTCAGTCCTCTGCCTTGTCGTCTCATCGGCGTCGCCAACCTAGCTAGCCAAGTAGGATATACGGTTGGTGTAGGCCTACGTACAGTACTCATTACAGCTATGCTGACTCGGGCGCAGAAGATAACGATAGCGAATATAATTATGATTATGAGCAAGCATGGAGCACGGAAGGAGGAGGGGGTACATGAAGCGAATTGACTTGACCTATGGCTTTGTCTCTGAACTGATCATGACGACTTACAACATGCTATAGTCAACACTGATGACTCGCACGCATTGCGATCAAGCACCGATTGACAGTCAAGTGTGTTTACACGAATATTACAACGACGACGATGACGACGACGACATGCATGCAGTCAGCCATGCGTCTCAGTCACGGTGTGCATCCCAATCAGACACCGTCGATGGATGGCGCTTCTGCCCATCCCATCCCATCCTATCCCAGCCCATCCAATCCTATCCAATCCCATCCAAGCCATACCAAACATGACAAAGCTGTCCGGTCAAAGGACATAATGTCTCAAGTAGGCTACTAATCTCATGTAGGCTAAATGATGTTCGATGTTCGCTTCTCTTCATAGAATTCCCTCTTCCATGCAACAGGAACCCTAGTAGACTATTAAATAAAGTCAAGAAGATAGTTGTAGAGCTGTTAATAAATGACGCCAGACAACTTGGTCAAGATTCTTTTATAGATACCATATGACTTTGTGTTGACCCATGACGAGAGGGGAGGGGGTAAAAATCGTCAAAAATTGCGTTACGCCATTTATGGACGTCCCCAATGTTCAGTAAAGAGGTGAGAATTCGATAGGGTGCAATGAGGAAGTCGGAATTCTAGAGGGTTCAGTACAAAAAAGTAAACAGAATCAGAAGGGTTCAATGCGGATCTCAGAATCTGAGTGGGTCATGTCACCAGAAAAAGTATTCCTAACAAAAATTGAAATCACCTGTTAAGGAAGGAACGAAAAACTTGACCAGTTTATACGGTAATGCATTGGTTTTAATTTTCTTCATTAAATGGTTCACGATCAGCAATAGTTCTTTTCAAAATTTGACAGGATAGTTGTCAATAAAGTTCTACACAGTTCAGTGATATGTCTCAATCTAAAACAGGACATAACTAATCAATATAAAACCAATATAAAATATTTCATATTAATTTTGTGTGTATGTATGTATGTATGTATGTATGTATGTATGTATGTATGTATGTATGTATGTATGTATGTATGTATGTATGAGCACTTATTACAGTGCCTCTTCAAGATTTTTATTCAGAGGCGCTCCTGACTACAGGATAGACAATGACAGCGCAAGAGCAACTGCGAGTGAAGGACTTATTCAGGGTCCCTACGTGGTGAGGTGAATTTGACCCCACAACCTTCTGGCTACAAGCCTCCGAACATACCCCTACACCATCGCGCCTCACACGAACTATGTACCCCTTTAAGTACACATAAAACAGACTAATGCAATCTACAACTCTAGAAAATGCTCTAGAAAAATACTACCAATTAACAACGCTCAATAGAAAAGAATAACACAAACGGAATGATCTCTAAACAGGTCTGAGAAAGCAATTCACATGCATTACATTCCTTCTATATGAGTAACAAATGTAGCTGTGATAAAAAACTAACTGCTAATGGAATTGGAAACAAACAGCTGTTAAATTAATTACCAATGTACAGCTTTATCCACAGCGTACAGATGCAGTCCTCAATTTTAAAGACAATTAGCATAAAACTAACGTTTGCGCAAACACATGCACACAGCTGCTTGATTTAAATAAAGTTAGTCGAAACTTGATAGCCAATCATTGTACGAGCATCTTCCAGGCTGACCTCAATCAGAACAAACATTTCCCTGGACTGTTAGCCCCTCTCTTCACCTAAGTATCCTTACTGCAGCCATCCAAGTAAATTAACATGATGCCCCTTCCCCCCCCCCCAACACACAGCAGTAAAATTACCAATGGTGGGAATCCACAGTGACTATTGTCATAGATTAAGGCAGAGACAGAACACTTCAGTTGTGAAAACAAAAAGTGGAGTATTAAAGGCTAACACAAACAACATACATGTAACAGTGAGGCAAAATGGCAGTCTATCAAAGACTGTATGAAGTCTAGAAGTTAGTATGCTGGGCTGTCAACCCTGCGAACAAGAGTTCAAATTCCTGCTAGCACACAAAAAACTAATTTGAAATTCTCCACATGTGCCGCCTTCTAATAAACATGGCTATAAATGAACCAACCATACAGTTAACAAGAATATCAGATATATAATAGCACTAACAATATTTAACAGTAAGAAAAATGAAGTTGCTACCGCTTTGCAAATCCTTGGCAAGCTTCAGGGCCTTTTCTTTTCAAGTTTGGGGTCGCATATGCCCTTGTGCCCATGTTAGGCTACTTTTGAATATGGCACACCAAAATTATGTGAATTGAAGACAATTGTCATCAGAGTCAATGTTCATCAATGCCTTAAACCATTACATTTCAAATTAATATGACCATGCCTTAGGAATGAATTTGGATTCAAAGCGTCATCATGATTTTTAAATAATCTGAAACAAATTTTTTATATTTCTTTTACAATACCCTGTGTGTAAAGGCACCCTAAACAAGATTTTTGCAAAAATTCTGCATAAAACTTATGCAAACTGGACGATTAATGTGCATTGGAAGGATGAAAATGGACAAGAACATACAATGAATCACAGTATCAGAAATATTATTCTTAATTATTACGAGAATATAAAAGATTTTTTAGGATACATTGAAACTTCACAGAATATGCAATCAAACATACCGGTATTGCTCAGAGCAAAGACTGCCATAACTAAAGCGCTAAACAATATAAATTCTAAAGATTGAGATAAGAAAAATCGACGGAATACAACAATAAAGTCAGTCTCTTTGTTCATCATCAATTTACAGATAACATTAACAGTTGCATCTGATTGAAATATTGATGTCTGGCAAATAAATCTCATAAAAAATTAATCAATCAATCATCCATCAATCAATAGTCGAACCATGACAACAGCATTATAAACAAGTTAAAACAACAGTCGAACCTGTAGAGGGTCAGTCTCACCAAAATGCATTAAACCTGATTTCAAATCAGAAACCAGTTTCCTATGTTCTGTTCAGAGCACAAGTTGTGTTTACACCTTTTTACCACCAAATTATAACAAACATGATTACATTAAAGCACACCAATTGACATAATATCATTTACCAAATTTATAGCATTTAAATCTTTAAATCTCATTCCAATGACGTACACAACTCTGCAACAATCACCTAAACCCTTCAACTGGTGCAAAAGCCAGTTCATCAATTGATAAAAGGTTACAACAGTACCAGTTGATCATTATAAAAAAAAACTCTTCTGAAAATTGTTCTATTAACTTTGTCGTACTATATATGTATCAAAAGCCAGTTCAACAGAGCGCATTTTAAGTGATCACAGGAACAAGAATAAGCTTAATCATTACTGCACAACATGAGTAAACTCAACAGTTAAATATGAAAAACCAAAAACATTTTGATTAGTTATGGAATGACATGAATCACACTTTGATTTTCAAAACTATATAAAAGCAATGCAATTTAAAAACACAAACTGCACAAACAAGACGTGATTAAAAAACTTCCACGTTGATTACGGAATGCTGTTTCAAATCAAAATAGACGTGTGCTAACTTCAAAGATTCATCAAGTGTAGGCAGTCAAGAGAATCAGCACACACTGCCAAGGTGAGTTGATGCGTCACCTGCAGCTGTGTTCAAAGTCAAATCTGTTTTAATCAACAGACTTCCAGAGCTGCGACTCCAACTTCCATCAAACCATTAACTTCAAATCTCAAACACACCTACAAATGTATATTGCATGGACAATATACCACATCAGCTGATTAGAAAAACCTGTGGGTGACAGAAATTCAGCACACAATGGCTCCAACACAAGATTGAAACATGACGGCATCTGACCACAAAAGCAAATAGCATGAGGCAGAATCAAGTGCTTATGCGTATAATTTAGGCATCATACCATTTGAAGCCACAATAGTCAAGACAGATGTCTCAAGCCAATGCTTTGAGGTAACTCAGTGCACGATGATATGTGCCGCATATTCACGTATACACCGAGAATTAAATCATTTAGCGCAAATAATTACGGAGGCAGCATAAATATACTAGGATCTAGGTGAATGAATCAAAGAGATCAGCGGTAAACGGTTCCTGGTAGGAACGATCCAACTGACATTGACGAATCAGGTGACGTATGTAGAGCATCAGATGGATAATCCAGAGAGTAACGCTCACCCAACATGACGTCTGCAAATCAAAAGAAAATTTAAATTTACGATTAAAATCAGATTATTGTACATTTCTTTGCATATTTAAAGCACCATTGAATCTGTCCATCTTTCAGCTTAAACAAACCCGTAACATAGGATTGCATCTACAGCAGCCTTCCATTACTTTTGGTCCCGCAACACATACTCAGAAACTGTGTTTGACGAGACCATTCTACTTCTTCAGTGGTGTTTTATTCTGCAATTCACTGATTCAACAACAATGCTGCTTTAACAATATTGTGCACAGTACAGGTGGCAAAACCGTAAGACTATATCTCCTTCCCATAAATCCTCCACAGACAACCTTTTACCTGAACTATTTTCTCACAGCTGGCATTTCTCTGAATTGTATCTTCGCTCTCAAGTCATTCAACTCCATTCTGAATGTCATCACTGCCCTCAACATATCACACTGATTTAAATCCATCATAAACGTTGATATAAACGTTGATATTTTAGAGTAGAGCTGACTTATAATTGGTGAGGTGTATCAGCATCGACCAAACTAACAATTCATATTCATATTTAAGGAATTCTAAGAGTGCCTATGTTAAGGCATTATATCATATAGCGATAGACTGCTTATAGTCAAATAGTGAACCTTCCATTGAACCCCAACATCATCACACTATACTGATGATACTACTACAAGACAACTGGCAATGGCAAGAGTCCACATTACTCAGAAATGTCAAACAGTAAAAAGAATGAAAATTATGACTACTACTGGTACAAGTTCCTCATATACTCAGATACCACCATACTGCAACGTTAAAATAAAAAAAACATAGAAGCCAAAGAAAATTAAAAATCTACATTAACCAACCAAAGCAACGTAATATTGGTCGTAATAGTTGCCGCTGTAATCGATCATTGAACCAGAATCTGTTCTCCAATCCCACTTTTTCCACGCATCATCATCCGCACACCTGAAGCAAACAAGACAATTTAAGACAAAATTTAAACCACAGCACAATCAAACACTTATAACTACCACAAACTGATCCTCACAAAGCTCTTAACTAGTTCAGCAACATCTTTTTTTTTAATATAAAAGCATATGCATGAACCCAATATGTTAAAAATATAAGATATTTTCACTGATCACAATACATTGTCAATACAACATGCCAAATTAGTAATGTAGGTAAAAATTTTTAAATTTCAAGCAGTGTGGAACATCAATCTTCTGTTTTAGATCCTGAGCCTTATTTGTCACAATAAGGCTGAATACCAATGATAAAAAGATAGAGTCATTGCATTAAAAGTGTAACTGGCAATTTTTAATAGCACATCACACACACACATACGCTGTTGTTTTGTTGGCACTTTGCGCTATCTCTCCTAACTTGGAGCACCACATGGACAGACCAATGGTCAGAGTACCGGCAGCAACCAAGATCAGCAGAATGACCAGTATTGTGGCAAGCAGTAAAGTTTTCAACCACAACTTGTATCTGAAAACACAAGCATACAATTTTTCAAACAGTGCCTTTGGCTCATCAACACCAAAAATACATCCAGGAATTTGTTTAATATGACATGTTTACGCGTAGGCCATAAGGAAGGTGATGTGAATCCACCAATACAAAGCTTGAGATGAGCTGTTTCAACTGGTTCATCCAAGAGCATCCCAAATCCTCCATGGAATGCTTCCAAGGTCTAATCTTAACGATTGGGAATAAATAACTGTTACAGCCATATTCCACACAGGCCTGACACTAAGTTTGAGGTTACACGAATGAAAATTCAGCAGACTAAAACAATGCTTACTATTTTATAAACAAACAGCCAATGTAATGTTAACTGCGATCACTTGAGAAGGATGTACAGCAAAAACATTGACAGAATAAAAGACAAGAGTCCTGTAAAAAATATAGTAGTCTTTCTAAAATTTTGTACTTACATGATTCGGACAACGATTTTACTTCTATGAACGTAGTAGGCATGGTAACATCCACAGACAAATGCATAGAAAACACAGATAAGTAAATTAATTGCCGTTATAAATGTACAGATGGATGCTCTTCCTCCCAAAACCATCAACTCCTGATCTGTACAGTTTATGTCTCCATAGAGAATGCAAAGTCCGTGGAACTCATTCTAAAAAAACAAAAAACAAAAGAATCAGAAACAAACACTAACAAACAGTTCAAAAATAATTTCCACATGCACACACACACATGAGGCATAGCATCGGATTTCAAATGGTGGTACGAATAATACGTGAGGTGTTGTAAAGTGGCTCGTGAAATTTCATGTCAATTTTCCTTCAAGTAATATATTCACTCTAATATGACTTTAATACTAACAATCAGTTTTCAATTGAAATAAAAGGTATATAAAGTATTGAAGGCAACTGACAAACTAACACTAACAAACAGTTCAAAAATAATTTCCACATGCACACACACACATGAGGCATAGCATCGGATTTCAAATGGTGGTACGAATAATACGTGAGGTGTTGTAAAGTGGCTCGTGAAATTTCATGTCAATTTTCCTTCAAGTAATATATTCACTCTAATATGACTTTAATACTAACAATCAGTTTTCAATTGAAATAAAAGGTATATAAAGTATTGAAGGCAACTGAGGCAGAATGGATTTTGGGTTTATCAAGCATGCCAGAACAAAATCACTAATGCAAAGGCAGCTCTGAAAAAAATGCCATTGACTTACAGAATCGCATCAACCAGAATAACAGGTTAATACTTTCATCGCATAAAACAGAGGTTCTCAACCGGTGTGTCGCGACACACTAGTGTGTCGCGAAGCGACCGGCGGTGTGTCGCGTAAAAATGGTGTGTCGCTGGTGTGTCGCGAAGAATTGGTGTGTCGCGAATTCTCACATCATAATATTCGTCGTTTTTGAGTTACACTGACTTCTTCACTTATCATTTTAGCAGGCGCTGTGAGAATAATTATATTCGTATCACTTAATTTAGGGCCTATCTATTCCATTCGATCGCAATCGGGAGCATTACAAGCCCACACGTGCTATCCCCATATAATGTAGACCTGCATGCCATACAATAGGCTATCGTTAACAAGCTCACCGATTGAATTTTTTTTACAATGATGCAAGCTTCGAAAATAATGAGAAAAATTATCATAACGAAACCGAATTTTTTTGCGATTCTAAAATTGATCACGCGAAATGGTTGGGTGTGCCCGCTTAGTTGTTTGTTTATCCAGAACGTGACAATAATTATATCGCACTATGACCCAAAGAAAATAAATCCAGGAGCAAAAGCTCCCATTATAAACTGTTAGGTGAAACAATTAGTCATAAATCAGTCAAATACGACGTAGAATCTCAAGTTTAGATCAGCAAAATAAGAATTTAGAATTTTACAATGGGCTAATTAGAAACTATAGAAAGTATTCAGTGTCAAATATTATTCATTAACTTTTTTAACAATTTCAAATAGCCTAGGTATATAAGCTAGCTTAATTTAATTTTTTAAACAATATTCACATGACGATTGCGTGGTGTGTCGCCAAATTTGGTTGCAAGTTTAGGTGTGTCGCGCCCGAAAAAAGGTTGAGAACCTCTGGCATAAAACACTGACTTGCATATATGACTCTTTAAAATCCCTATATAACTTGTTATGCTCAGTCTTAATTCCACAGTTCGTTCCTTATTCGACAGCACTATCAGCAGGTCAGTGGAGTTAACTCGATCGGATGTTGTCTCTCGTGGCGTTCAAAACTACCGACCGACAAGCGACAGATGCTTTCTACTGTGCAATCCTTGTGCCCGACGATAAGACGGTCACGCGCGTCATCTTCTACCAGCGAGGGGCTTCAGTTTCGTCAGCGTTTCGTGTTTTCGAGCCCTGTCACCTGTCGCCGCTCTACTCTATTAACGCAACCTGTACCAGAGACTCTGAACTTTCACACCATCTAAAGGCTGTCGACGGGATTCTGTTGGATGATTCTACGTGTCTGCGAGGGATCGCCACTGAAGACTGTTTCCGGCTCACTGTGACTTATTTTGCTATATGATGAAATTTTCTTGTTGTTATGACATTTAACATCACTTCGGCTAGTTAGCGCAGAGAGTGCCTCTGAGTAGATTTCTTGAAGAGGCGCTATATAAATTCTCTAAATAAAAAAAAATAAAATAAATAAATCACTCTTTAACAAGGTCATCTTATAATCACCTACCCTTCTCTTCTTGAATCTGATCAGTCACTCACTAGTACCATTTCATACTCAACTTTAAACTGATCAGTCACTCACTAGTACCATTTCATACTCAACTTTAAACTTTTCTGTTAGTTATTTTGGATGTTGACCTGATTACTGCTTGGCTTGGGTGCCCTATCAGTTTCTACATATTGAATTAAAAATAGTCCTATAGAAGTTACTAGTTTAAAATAAATTAACAATATATGAAAAAGTTTGAGATGTTGCAATGCCTAACTTTCGGAACTGTCGTTTTTATAAATGTAAAATTTTCAAAAGCAAAATTCTCAGAAAGTTTTTGTATAGTCCGAAAAATTTGGTATATTAGTCTCAATACCATGAGATTCGTGGCATTTTTAATAGAGAAATTCAAGTTTTGGCATCATCTCAGTCAGCATTTTCTGCTAACAAGTCGCAAATTACATAACTGAATAACAGAACACTGACCCTAGTGAGAGCCGACGAGATAGCTGTAGCAAGACCAGTGGTCACTATTATAAAATATAACACTGTCTGTATTAAAAGCAATCTGTCAACTTGTAAACACGCCATTACATAAGTTTATATAAGAAACCAAACAACACGCTATCATTTAATTCATCTCAACGCCCCGCTTTTCTTTGTAATTTTACATTCCTTGCCATCAAAGTTATTATCGAACTTATCGGGGTCATTTTGAGTACAGCTGTGCACTTCCTGAAGTTTATTATAGCGCTATTTGTCATAGCAGTTTTGTGCCGCACAAGCCGTTACATTCCGATATTGTTACTATTACCACAGTATAAATAATTATTTATACTGTGCTATTACTATCACAACCACTACTACAAACCATCACTACCATTTATGATTATTATTATTAGAAGTTGCTAAATGAGACTGAGTACGCTTACAGCCATTAGCAGAATGATGCAGCTGAAGATCTGAAGCTATAAAACAGGTTTTAAGTGCTCGAAATTTAGGCAAATTGCAGATAATGAAATATCAATGTGGTATTCAGAGCGTTAATAAAAACAAATTGAAATAACTTAAAAGCAAACAATGAAAATAAACAAAACTATTAGCATCGATTGAAGGATTTGCTTAAAATTAAATTGATTAATTATTATTGATAGATTGCGGCTGCATATGAGCGGCGCAATGCGGCGCAGGGAACCAGCTGGTCCACTCTCATCTTCGTGTCAACATTCGTAAGACTTGTATAATATTATTATTAAGGCGTAGCGATGTCATGTCAATTGAATTTGCTTGCATTTTTTCAAGATGTACGATCAGTAAAACGTTATCTTTTTCCGGATCAGATTGAAGATCAAAAGAAAGAAGGTACGTTGCTACTACCATCTTTTTGTCGACTTTCACATGTAACAGTAGGCTGGGCGACGCTTAAAATAGTAAATGAAATTATATAGCGCTTTACTTTTCACGTAACACGGTTTTAATTTGATACTTAATAAATTGCAAATTACTTCCATTAAGTAGTACGGTAATTTTAGTGCATTCGTTGGCAGCCATATTGTTTGGAGTACGGGCACGCAGTGTGCGTGTTTACCCGTAGTACATGTAAAGTGTGTTGTGCCTGCAACAGGTACTGAATAATTATGGGGAATTTAGTCTTCCATAAAAACTCTAGCGATGTGGTAAAGACACGTGCATATTAATTTTATCGCTATAATATTATTCTTCGAGTCTCATGACAAGACAGACTTGGCCTTTATAAGCACATAGATACATAATTTGCCTTGTGTTTTGGCTGTCTTCATAATACTTTTAGCAATATTGTCAGTTTAAGTTGCATCTTTGTCAGCTTAATTGCTTCAAATAAAGAAGGAATTGAATTAAATATTGTAGTTGTTAGTGTAAGATATTCATACACTGTTTGATACAAATAGTTGTGTTCTATGTTATGCATAGACCAGCATACAGGATATGCATTTGTCTTTGTCTACATCTGCAATGGGGAATTGCAGCACTTGCTGAACGTGTTTCTGTTGTGTTTACGAAGAAAAATTTGAAGGATGGGATGACTCTGACTGGAGTTGGAAAGACAATGACCAAGAAGCTGACAACAAAGAATCCGTCTTGCTGTCATGGTTGCAAGACTGTCACGTCTCGTTGTCACCAACTGGTGACCTTCTGGTGCTTGCAAAAGATGACAGGATTGTTCACCTGGGACGTATGTTACATTCCGCCTTTTCAACATTGTTAGTGTGTACGAATTTATGTTAAATTAGCTAGGATATTTGGTTATGAGCAGCCTGATTCAGTGAAATTAACTGAAATTACACTGCGAAAATATTGTTTTAATTAGCAATTATCTTACTATCTAATCGTTATTAACATGAAAGGTAGTTGACATGTGCCAGCTGCTCTTTCTAAATGTAAATGTACAGTTGTACACGTTCGATATAGCAGCTGTATGGCCTCATTCCTGCTATTTTTCAATGCTATGCTAATTTTTCAATGAATCGATGAAGATCCTTTACCACCGCTGCTCATGTAAATGGGTGTCATGTCATTTAAGGTACCCATGTATGGGCCATGCTACATCCAAGATTAAAATCTGTTAAATAAGATGCCAGTGGTTGGCAAATCCCCCATTTGCAAGCACTCTCTTTGTAAAAAGCTTTAAGCAGAAAAAGCAAAAAGGAAAATTTCCCGCTGTTGATGTCAGTAATGTTTTATAAATGTCTTGGCTTTCTGGTATCTCAGCAAATAAGTTGTTCTGTTTTGGTGAGAACTTAATTGGTAATTTTTGTTGTAACAATGTTGCTGGTGACTTGTTTTTACAAATTTGCCTTTGATTATCGTCAAACATTTCCGGGTCAATTTTTGTTGGTTTTGATTAACAGAGAAATGGGACTCACAGGATGAAGATATCCAGACAAAATATGACAAACTGTTTGAGGGAAGCATCACGCAAGAGGACAGGTATGTGGTGTTTGGAATTCTTGAGCAAAGTATGTTGCTCTCTTTTATTAAGAAATTAACGTGAAGCAAACAAGTACTTCAAACTGATTTTATGACTAACAAATTGATATAGATGCTGTAGTTAATAAAGGGTGATTTAAAACAAATTTTATCTGTATACATGATCAGAGCTTTGCTGTTTATCAGCGGTAATACAATACAGCAAACAAATGAGTTAGGACATTAGCACAGCTAAGATATATTTTAGAGTTTGTAAAAATGAAGAATAAAATTTCTTGATTTTAAATATTGCACATTGCAATTTAAAATGGGCAGTAAAGGGACCAAATTGGAGGGTGCACAGATTTTTTTATAGAGCTTTTTCATCATGCTATTCTTTTTTGGCATCCACCCAGTGTAGCAATATTACGTCTCATTTGGGCTTGACTGTTTACTGTTTGTTACAATGGGTTGCAATAAAACTTTTGATGTATTAATTGATTGATCGTGTTGATGTTTTAGTGAGAAAATCACTTGTGTTCTTTGTCTACCATTGGCATCACAGAAAAGGTGATTCCTTTCTTCTCCAACTCGTTCATTCTTAACATTTTATATTGCATCTCTGTTTGACTCTGGTTTTTAAGTAGGCTGCTGTATATTGATATCAAGCTCTAAATTCTGCGTTTGGGTATAACAGATATTAAGATTAGCGCCTCTGAGTAGGTTTCTTGAAGAGGCGCTATATAGATTCTCGAAATGCATTCATGAATGAATAAGACACCCATGTAAGCAAGAAGCACCTCACAGAAGTACTATCATAAGAAGAGGATATCTCTATTTCTCTTAAATATTTTGTGTACTTGATCTTTCTGAGTTATTCTCACTGCAAATTGTAGTATTAGCTGATCACCCACCTGAGCATTCCTCATCCAATTGCAGCACCCTTTACAATGTCTGTATGGTATAATAAAGTTCTAAATCTAGAGTGTGTGGGCCATACATTGACCATTGCACATGGTTGCTCTCCTACTATGATGCTGTCTTTCTTAACAATGGTCTGATTTATTTCCATTGTCTGTTGCTATTCCAGAAGTACACACGGAGGACCAGATTGGACATGTGTTATTGTCGGCTTTTCATCAGGTTATGTCCGGATATATACAGAGGTGAATATCGTGATTGTTGTTATATGCACGGCATTGAATATCATTGATGTTGACTACGGTCCAGTTAGTGGCAAGGCTGGAACAAAATCCTTGCCATCTATGATAATTCAGAGTCTAATTTTTTGTAGATAGCATTTGTTGATACACTAGGGCCTATCTTTTCCTTTGGAACAATGTCAAGAACCATGTTATTAAGAAATTACTTCATGTGTTCATAATAAACAGAGGTTAATATGTCGGAAATTGATATCCTTGATCATATTTCATATAAGTTCTAATGAGGCTCAAGCTACAACTTATTTCATGACCTTCAACTGATTACTTTACTTTCCAATTGCTCTGGATAGAAATTTAAATGCATTAGATGCCTGATCTCATAGCTTCAGATATAGATTGCTATGAAACTCATTGTGCTGAGTTGTGGACTTAAACATCTATTATTATAAATGAGTATCCCATGTTGTGATTATGGTCATCTCTTTTCTATTTTTTCTAAATCCAAATCTCATGGATTTTGCGTTCCTATGATAGTGCTAAGACACAGTTATTGTTGTTGTTGGCTTATTACCATGAAATAGCAGTACTTAAATTCTTTATGTTATCTCATGACGTGTGTATAAATATGTGTTTTTCGAATGTTTCCACAGAATGGAACTCTGCTCTTGTCACAGATCTTCAGTGAGGAGTGCATAAAAAGGATAAAGTGCCAGACCTATGCACCTGCACGACATGAGGGCGACGGTGAACGGGTCAGTACTTGACTGACAGATTTTCTCTTCCGACTGTAGAGTGTAGATTGCATTGACAGCAATGTAAATAAATAAAATTACGCTGAGTTCTACAGTTTATTTGTCTGTTGGCTTAAACATATTATTCTCCTTAAATACAATCAGGATAGCTGAAGACCTGAGTATATAAAAAATACAAACTTAGTTGGTTTTATGCTTGCAAATTAACTTGAACAGACACTTCTGTATGTCTTGTGAAGTCTTTTTAGCTGTAACTAGTGTGCTTGAATCATGAATCAAAAACCTTTTTCAGCTAAAACCATTGAAACTTTAATGATGTATTATATGGATGTAATTAATGGGTTAACCTTAACCAATGGACTTGCAAATTTTAATTGAGTTTCTCAGAATTTAAGTTATTGAAAGATGTCCTTAAACCTGAATGGTTAATTAGATGAAGCATTGTATGAAGCAATTTTCTTTAGATATTTTGTGTGTTTTTGTACAAAGCTTGAGGAGTTGACGATTCTGTACAGCAGGTCGCTTGTCACAATCGATGGATTCAGTTTCTTCCAGTCATTAAAGGCGTGCAAGAATCAAGTGGCAAGGGGTACAAAGGATTTTCTCTGTTAATTATCTTTTCATGGGTCTTGTTGGATGCTTGGGCAGGGTTAAATGGTTCTTCTGAATCCTTCATACTGGTGGCTGTTGCTACTGTCAGTTGCTTTATTTTGTTTTCATTTGTTACATTAATGAAAGATCAATGCACAGGTAACATAACCAAGATGCCCAATTGCCCATGCTAGAAAGAATAAGTATTGCAGAATTTATGAATTTAATTTCTTACTGAAGAATTTGTATGCAGTCTGGCTGGAATCTGTTGCTTAATTTTTTTACTTTCATATTTTGCATTCACGAGTCTTATTTGTATTTTTGATGCTTTTTTGAATATTGTTTTTTCTTATGATAGCGGCAGCTAGTGGCAGTGAACTCTTACAGCCTCCTCCTTTGGCATACAAGAAATGGGGACTTGTGGAACAGGAGCAGATCATGGACTACACG
This sequence comes from Lumbricus rubellus, assembly GCA_945859605.1. Taxonomy (NCBI): domain Eukaryota; kingdom Metazoa; phylum Annelida; class Clitellata; order Crassiclitellata; family Lumbricidae; genus Lumbricus; species Lumbricus rubellus. The sequence continues at coordinate 31,947,404 of OX243813.1, forward strand.
CCTTGTGGTGAGTTGGAAAGCATGTACTTTCAACGCCTTTTTGGTAAACATTCTCACATTTTTAAAACTATAGCCTCATGGAATATGGGTGAAAGGAATAAATTACTCTGCACTAGATTGCTATCCTAGTCTACACACTTGATCAGTATGCTGTATTGATTTTGCAGAAATAGTAGTGTGCATGAAATTTCTAAATGACCATGTACCTTATGAAATTGTTGATTCACTTGTGTTCGATGTTTGTTAGGAATCGTCGTAACAAATCCATTTGATCAAATGCGTGTTGACTCAATGAACATTGGATGCAATGCGAGTTATAAACCAAACATACCTCTGTCGTACCTCTATTTGACGACAGGAGTCGGACCATATGCCAGCTTCTTCTACACTTTCCATGTAAGGGTCAACAGTCTTTTACTTATCGACTTCCAGTTCAATTATTCAGAATCAGAACAGGCAATTAGACCTGGTTATTAATTACTAGCAGTTCCATTGTAGGCTTATAGTCACAGGCACAGACAAAATATTTGATTGATACAAAACTGGTGATGTTTTACGTCAGGAAAATTTCTGCTCCAGTCTTGCATCTCGAGATACAACACATTCGTAGGAGCCTGATTTTGTTTTGTGTGATATTGATATCAGTACAGTATGGTTTCTTAGTGTGGTTTCTAATATGCGGCTTCAGAAATATTTTCGTAGCATAAGTGGAAGTTTTTCCAAGTTATGGCTGAAGTTTTTTTAAGGTTCTTTTAAGCTATCTACTGATTAATGTAATCCTTTCACGAAAATAAAGCTAAATTGATATATTTGATTCTTTGTTATTTGACGAAAGGGAAGTGCTCAGCCTCTTCTGTCTGATGTTGCTCATGCTGTCGCCTCTAAACTCAAGTCTGCATTCCTCTCAGCTGCAAGGTTATTTACTTTCGCAGATTTCTATTGTAGGCTATTTGCAGGGTTGAGTGCATTTCATGTGTGTCTTCTGAATTGTCTTCCATGACATTGAAATTAATCTTTTACCCGTTTGCCCCGAGAATATCCGCTGAAAACGGGCTTAAAATTTAAAAAGAACAGGTAAAGGGTTAATTGTTGATTGCAAATTGGTGATTTAGAAAATTTTACAGTATAGTGATAGTGCTGGAATTCTGTGAGTATTAGTTGATATATTCCCCCCGTACTCTATATGAGTTGATATATCCCCCGTACTGTTTCAATTATCTACAGTTTCATGTAAATATTATCTCTCTAGAAGTTAGACCTATAGTTTGTTGACATATTTTGGTTAAATGATCAATATTACAAACACAGATTGACTCAAAATCTCACATGTTTGTTCGCTTTGAAATATCTCCTCTAGATGAACAACTTTCCAATTTTCTGCGGAATCAGAGATCATTATGTTCGGTGCTATATTGATTTTCCATGGAATGACTTCTGTTTTATCTTGAAGTGCATAAATTTACATCTAGTATATATCTGGAATAGGAGTTAATCGTGTTTTTACAATTGACGTTTAGCAAGTTTTATTGGAATGTCTTGTTGACTGTGCTATATTTATTGTTTGATGTCTTCCATCATAGAATTGTTAAAACTGTCTGGTTTTATTCTCTATCTTTAGTGGTTGGCTTGGCTTGGGAAGAAATGCTCCAGACAATGCACGCGACAAAAAGCGACCAAAAATTGAACCAGCGACACCACTTGGAGCCAGGTACTGGAAATGATGAACATGTTCATCATAATAGTTGGATTTTGAGATAAAAATGCAGATTTTGAGACATGAGAAATACGTAAAACTCAAACATCTACTTACCTGTAGGATAGTATCCAAGTAATTTTATTTTTGGTACATGGTATGTGCAGTTGCAATGTTGGCATTGATCTTGTTTATTTTAAGCAATGCTGATTTGAGCTATTTGCTGGAAAATGTATAAACAAGTTTTTACTACTGAAGTTGTAGGATTTTATTGTTGAAACATCAGGATGGTCAATGTCATAGACATGCAGCAGACACCCTTAATGCCTGGATTCCATTCCCAGAGCCTGATATGCAATTGAGAATTCACTATTGAACCTAGAATGCTACCTTGTAGTTGTGGTATTGCTTTTGTTTGCTTCTCAATTGTTGAAAAGTATTTGGAGAGACACTAATTTCTAACGCAGTACCGGTACATGTTGAGGTCATCAAATGTCGATATCAATTTACATTTGCATGGCTAGAAGATCTAATTTCTAACATAATGCAAAAAATGCGAATTCATTATTGTTATTAGTCAGGTCTGTTAAGCCCACGTCACCAAACAGAGATGTGAATCAGTGAGACTATATTTGGTTCAAATTCTGGCCTTCATTGTAGAAGTTCTGTGACGAAATCTCTTTGTGTCTTCTGAGATTCAATGCAAAGAGATTAGCTCCTGTGGACGTCAGGTTCCATGCTGCAATCTGTCGATTGGATGCACATGTTTTATTGTTTGAGTGCTTTTTCTGTGGAATCACATGTGGCAATTGTTGTTATGCATATCTTTAGATTTGGTATCTACGACAAGCGTCGTTCAGGTGAGAGTGTGCTGCCTTCACCTGATGGTCATCTCGCAGCGACAACAGACAGCTTCGGTCGAGTGATTCTCTTCGACGTACGGAGAGGCATTGCGGTCAGGATGTGGAAAGGTGCATAATAATAATAATAATAATAATAATAATAATAATAATTACAGCGATTTATATGGCGCAGTAACACAGCCATGCCGTTACAGGGCGCCTTACAAGCATCAACTGTTCTTACATGTTTCGTCATTCATTTCAACCGAGTTCTGCTGGCCTTGACTTTTTTTATCTCACATTTAAGCTGTCAGGAATTGTTTAAAAAGTCCTACAGCGCATTGCCTATTGATTATAGAAATAAATGAATAATACATACGGCATACATTGCTGGATGGATAGTACAATGCACACCAAGTATTAAACTTCAAGTAAAATTTTTATTTACTAGATGAAACGAACTGAATTTCTTTGTGGCTTGTGAAGATGACTGTCTTGTTTGGTTGAATATTAATCTCAAACTTCAATGATTGAAATGATTTACATGACTTTAATCTAGATCTAAAGAAGGGGTAAATGTAAAAGAAGATTAATAAAGCATATTGCAGCACATGCTGAGAGCCCACTGAGAGCAGACAGAGGCGCTATGTCCTATAAATCTTGAAACACTGTTTTGATCGTACTGACTGACATCAGTGTTTTGTGATCACTGACAGGTTACCGAGATGCACAGGTTGGTTGGATGGAGGCAAAGGAAGAACAGCTGCAAGAAAATGAACCGTCCACCAATTCCTTCTTCTCGTCATCAACTCCCGCTCCACTGAGGCGTGCTTATTTCCTCATCATATACGCACCTAGACGTGGAATTCTTGAGGTAAACGGTTTTGCATGTTAGCACATATCTATTGCCAGAATCTTTACAAATGCTGCCTGGTGTAGGCACTATAAGTTAAAGTGTTTGTAATGTGTCCGTCTATAGTTGATATGTTTAACAAATACATGTATACATAAGGCAACCCCAAAGATTTATCCAAAAATAAGGGGCCAGCTGACCGAAGGGTTTAGAGAAGATAATGGGATCATTAGAAAACACTAGCTAGCCCTTCAATCATAGAAGACATTATATTTAACAGTAAAGCTGGTTTGCTATCAATTGACATACTCAAATCAAAGTGCACCATCTTTGAAGGCTGTTGAAACCATGTCTGATAGTGTAGGGTGCCCTAATGTATGGAAAAGGATCAAAAAGTATATCATCAGCATTGTATCGCTGTTCACCTCTGCAATTGAATCTGTGGGTAACACTGGGTAGGCTGTTATTAGTTGATTGTTTGGTTTGTAGGTGTGGGCGATGCAACACGGACCACGTGTGGCAGCATTCAGCGTTAGCAAATGGTGTCGTCTTCTCTGCTTGGACTACGGCATCATGGGATTGAACAACGTCACTTGTCGTGATGTTAAGGTTCAGATACACAGCGTTTATTTGATCGATCTTGATGGCTCCATCAAAACCATTTCTGTTCCTTTTCATCTCGCACTCAGGTGACTTGCTACTGAATTTTTTCTAAAATATGTTTGTCTACCTTACTTGCATTGCTGTTCTTGCTTTATGCATCTGAAGTTTAACAACACGTGTGAGAATGTCCACTCAACGTTTCCTGGTCCTTCAAATGTATTTTGCTTTTAAAGTGGTGAGCCTTCAACTTAATGTCATGAAGGTGCAGTAGTTGCTGTATTTATGTAAGCAAAGTATGATCATGGCTTGTTGGTTTTTTTTATACAGTGGAAGAAATAGCTTTTGCAGTGCTTGTGATTTGTGTGTTTAGCAACATGTAGGAAAATTATAAAGGGTTTCAATATGCCTTTGTGCTGTTGTAACATTTTGATTAATTGAACAGTTGGCTATTCGTGCTTGTTTGTGACTGCTGATGTATCACAATTACACTGGAACATAGACTAAAAAATTGATTATGTTCAGCACAACATATAGATGATGTAGTTGTATGCAGACATGTAGACTGTAGAGATTTGTGTTGTAACTGGACCCATCTGTTGTTGAATTCAGTGACAAGAACAGCAAGAGGGCACGAGACATGCATCTGTTGAAACAGCTAAAGATCCTTCTGAAAGAGAACATCATTGAAAGCGGTACGCCATCCTTTAGTTTATTTGCCAGTTGTTTGCTTTTATAATTTACTGTGTATGGCTGTTGCACAACATGAAAAGCTTAACCTTAACATATGAATATGAATATGAATAACCTTAACATATGATGAGAAGGAGGAGGAGGAAGAAATTCATATGTTTATTTTAATTGCAGCTGAGATTTCTTGCCATTGATTACCCCATTATGCAAGTGGTACTTATGCAGTATTTTTTGCAATTTCTTTTTTTCAGTCAATGCATTGTATTACTCAGTAGACAAAGCATAACATATCAGTAGAGCAATGATCAAGAATTATTTATGTACAGGTTGAGGTGGAAACAGGTAAAAGGTTTTAAAATAACAGTTCTTTAGTGCTTATCTTCTCAACTTATGAAACCACAAATATTTGTGGTTGTTGTTGGTGACAGGTGCTCTGCAGTCTGATGTCATTGAAACGTTACTTGATATCAAGATGGCTAGCATCAGACAACAGGTTAGATAATGAAAGCTGCGTTTGCAGTCATAATCTAAACTGTTGGGATGATAACTCTTTTCTTTCAACCTACTTGTTGATGGCGCAATTTGGTGTTTTTTCTTGAATTACTTTTATTGCGCATTGCATCTATTGACTGACCAACCTCACCATCATTGGGACCTGTCAGCCATTAAAGGTTTGCAGGTTCTCAGCAGTCAACTGGGAAATATTGAATTTGAGTGAAGAAAGTCGAATAGTTTTTTGGATGCCATGAAAGAATATGAAAGAATAGCCTTAGAGATGTTTGAAAATGAATCGAATGCATGTCTTGCACAGACCTGGTTACTCAAAAGACTGAACTGTGTCATTTACCTTCACAAGTTGTAGGTGAAATTCAGACGTTTTTCTTGTAATGTTCTGTTTGATGTTGTTGCACATGAAAGACTTGTGTTTCGTAATAATAACTTACGATGATTGGTCGTTGAACAGGGACTTGAGAGACTGCTACACACGAAATACCTGTCAGCTGGATTTCTTCAGAGTGTCATTAATGCTATCAGTCAACAGATGGAGACACTTAGTATGTCAAACATTTGTTCTTTTTATCGCTAGGAAGAAACTAGTTAATGTTTTTAAGGTTACTGGGTCATTCAAGAACCTCTAGAATCTGCTGAAAATGACTTATCTTACCGATGCGAAGAAATGCAATTATAAAGTATAGGAAAAAGTCGGTTGAGTTGTTTTTAGCGTAAGACTTTCGATTGTTTGAGAAGGACAGTTCAGTGCGTGAAGAAACGTCTGTCACCTGAGTTGTCGTATTGATCTGTGGTTCCCGTGCTTCACTGATCGCTGCACATGTTGACTCACCCAGCTGGCTTCAGATGGGAACATTAGTGCTTTTTGGGGCCAGGCTGACTGTCGATACCCATCATTTGAGAAGGATCTTGAATGAAACTGCTATTCTTTTCTAAGTTGCCAGGAGCCTGTACAGAGTCTGTTGCATGCGTTTTCATACATGCGCAAATTTTGACAATTAAGGCACAAATTAAACGGTGCAATTTAAAACAGTTTTAACAAGTCCCTATGCAAATGGATTAAATCGAAAGCTATATTTTAGTAATCGTGAAACCTGCTTCAAATGATAATTATCTTTACGGCATGACATCTTTAGATAATATTATTTTAAAATTATAATTTTTAAATGAGACTGATTAAAGCTGCCTTGCTCTTAACAGGTCCCTTGCTAGATCAGAATGGATAGAACCAAGAGTTTTAATTTCTGTGAAATCTATTGCAAATATCTATGCGGAGTATTTGCAGATGATTCTAAAGTTCTAAAATCAGTTGAAAATTACTTTTTTGAGTATTGGTATAGTGAGCTAAAGAATACTACAATTTCTGAAAGCAGATGATGACTTTTGTAAGTTTTACTTGAAGAGTAGCATTTGATTTGTAGAAAAAAGTTTATTTTTTTATCGTTTTTTGTTTGTTTAGTGTCTCAACAGGAGGAGACGAATGTTGAGTGCATTGACTTTGAAAGTCGAATGTTGCTACAGTTTTGTCGCTTTCATCAGCTGTTGATTGGAACGTACGCCTCTCTCAACAAACTCGTTTCTTCTTCTTCTGATGAAACTGCCAATGCAAGTCAGACAGATAATAATGAGGTATAAAGGAAATGCTTGTTTCTATATATGTTTCTGTATGTCATGTAATGTAAATTGAAGCTTATATAGCACTGCTCACAGTGCTCAGTGACTATTCAGTATGGATTCAGTGCAAGTACTCGAGAGAACAAACACACTGTTCTAAGCCCTTCGTCCATTTGCCTGAACGTAGACTATTGAAGATGTCTAAAAGAGAATAATCTGAATATGTAGTGCTAATTGTGCTGCTTTTTGTTGATCAAAAATCTAAGACATTATTGACTTATGCAGTATACATAAACCTAATTTGATGTTTTCAAGTTCCTCCCTGCTATCCCAGTATGTATTTCCTTAACTGCATTATCAGTGACTTAATATTGGTTTTTATTATATTTAAATGATCTACAAACAAAACAACAGCAACAAGCGTTTCCGTGTCTGATCTCAATGACCTAATATTCAGGTTAGCCATCATTTATTTTGCTACATTTTGAAGATAATTTATAACAAATTTATTTCAGACAGTATCAGAACTGCTCCAGCTGAGTCCAAAGGAAGCAGAAAGTGTCTTTTCCAAAATCAAGAAGTACCTCGCTCTTATTGACGGAGAATCCCACGTCAGTTTCAAGAGCGATTTAACGCTCAGCATTGTCGATTTCGTTAGCTGCTTCGAATGTCGTGTTCAGAAAATGGAAGATGCGGACAATGAAACTACGGAGATTACGCCTTCCAATCTAACTGCGCTGTTGTTGCCTGGGTTGTCTGACGTCAAGAGGACCAAACTTGGTGAGCTGTTTTTTTAAAATATATTTAATTCTACATCTTTGACTCTCTTGCATTCTGTTGCAACATGTCCATTATCTTCAATATTTTATTGGATACAAAATTTATTATTACACGTGTGGTCTTACATCCAGTAAATTGGTAATTCTAGTAGTAAGCATGCAACCTGCAACTCACAGATTTGAGGTTCAACTTTGCCAGTGTGGAAAGACACTTTGCAAGATTTCTGTTTAACTTTCCTGTTAATAATGGCTGTGGACTGAGCGCATCAACAGTGCTCACTGCTCGCCATGGGAATTGTTGAGCTGAAGCAATTTTTTAATGACTCCATGGAAATAAGTTTTCCTTCAAATTCAACCTTGGATTACAGTTTTTTGTTTTACTCACACGCGTGTCCATCTCAAATACGTTGTGTCTGGTTAATCATTTTCATGTTTTGTTTGAAGCGAACTTCATCTTTCGAATCGGCCTGCACGGTACGTTAAGTGACGAGTACGTGCAACTGCTGAGAGACAGCGGCATTCCACCAAACGACCTCATGGTATTCATTTTGCTCATTTTGCTCATTTTTTTAATCTCTTGGTCTTTGTATCTTGCACCATATTTCTTTGTATCTTGCACCATATGAGCTGGTGAAATTGTCTGCACTATCTGAAGGAATTATCTTAGTAAGCATCTTACATTTGTTACCAGCTTAGCTTGATGATGAATGTGTACTAGAAGTAGTGACTAGTGAATGGGAAACCAATGCAGCTCGTCATTAAAGAGTTAAAGGCAGAAATGATTTAAGAGAAAGCAAAAAACTCGTTTCACTGCAACTCACTGATGTGCCGTTAATTTTTTTATATTGGTTTGAGTTTGTTGCTTAATACAGATACATGTATAATGTTGAATCCAGTCTTGGGCATTGGTCGCAGAAGTTAATCTGCCTGTGTTTCATATACAAGCTCTCCTGGATTCTCAAGGAAGGAAGGTTGAAGAGTTGAGTAGTTTGTATGTGTTTGCCCTGCAAATCTCTATGATGAGCTTCTGATATGTATGTATGCAAGAGAAAAACCAAACCTCTTTCCAAATCTCTGATTTGTGGATTCTGCGGAGGTGACAACAGTCTGTTATTACATCTTAGCCATTTGTTTTCAAGATATTGTGGCTGTTATGGCTGCAGCCAGATATTTTGCTGTAGCTATGATACCTTGCAGAAGTCATCGGAATGGCCTTTAAAGGTCAATGTAGAAATTATGAGATGCTTCCATGGGCTTGAGTGAGACTTTATTTTTATTATCTTTAAGGCATTAGCATTCTATAGGCATAACGTTTAATTCACTGTGGTGTTTCGTTTCTAGGGTCTGTTGTTGCACTTAGGATTAAGTTCAGACAGACGAACTTTGCAAGAAATACCAGCACTGCATTCTCTGGTGTTAAAAATTAAAGCTCTAGGAGGTAAAAGTTATATTCGTTGACATCAGCTTGTCTCTAACTGATTAGATGTTATTTGTGATCCACCATGCCAGAAGTAGGCTTGTATGTGCAAAACAAAATTTAGCATTGTTAGTCAGATGCTGAAAGTTTCCATGGTTGTTTGAATTGTGGTTCTCGATTGTACCTGTCAGCTTTTACACCCTAGTGAAAAATTCACATGGGACTGGTAAGAGTTGGCAGAAGTTGTATGTAGAAATTTTAAAGTGCTACAACTGGGTATGTAAGCAGAATTAACCAAATTGGACGGTGGTGTAAACCCTACAAATTTTATATTTAACTCTCTGCGAACTCCTCCCCGACTCGGTCCTGCATTTATATGAGATTTAGGCTTCGTGTGATATTTTAGAACATTTGACTTTTGATTGGCTCTATAGATGATGTACATTTATTATGTCATGTCTGTACACCAAAACACGGATAGCAATTGGTCTATTAAAGAATATCTTATTAAGGTTTTTTCACCCAGAATCTGTTGTAAAGCACTGTACATTTTTTCAGGCAATAGTTGAATGAATGCTTACCAGTTGTTTGTAATTATGTTAGGTGCAGAATCAAATGATTGGTGGTTAACGTACAGGGAATCTTGCACCCAGTCACAGAACATCTGTTCCGCTCTGATTTTGGCGATGATTGGAAGGAGAGTGGCAAAAGATCAGGTTTGTTTCCTTTTCTCAACTGGTCTTGGTTTCTCCCACTTTTACTAGAAATTTTTTCTTTGAAGAAAATCTCTTTAGTATAGTAACCGAGTTACTAAGTTCGGATGCCATGGTCGCCAGTTTGTCTATCATTGATGCGCAGCCTTGTCTATGTTCCATTCATGTAAGAATTTATCCAACATAAACCATATTATGGTTATTGGTTAGCACCATCTTTACATACTGAATTCTTGATGTTTAGCTTATTGCTTAAAGGCCTGGAGATGTCAAGTGGCTTGTGTTTATGACATAAGCACAGCATTTCTGAAGTTAGTTTACATTACATTGACATTTTATGATGTTTTGCAGAGTGACAGCATGACAGAATCGGAGGATGGAAATCAGACCAGTGGATGGGAGATTCTGACGATGGACCATCAGCAGTGGCATAACCTCGTGATGCAACTCGAAGACCTTCTTGTAGTTCAGTGTCTACTTAAGATGAAACCGGTGCATGAGACTCTGAGCAAGTCATCTACGAACCCCGAACCTATTGTTGTTTCACTGAAGAGAGTTCTTGATGGAGGAAAAGGTTTGTCCCATTTTGATTTCAATTTTCAGATCATCTTAGTAGACTTGTGGAGTAATTGTGAATTCAGATATGTTAGACTTACATATATTTGAAGTACCCCTGTAACATCTTGGCCATAGAAATCATCATTATCATTGTTATTATTATAAAAATCTCCATGGTTGGCAGTTAGCGTAGCTGAGCACTGTCGGGGATACCAATATGTCATTTGGCTCGAAATTATACGTAGGATCCAAAAATAATTAGCATTCATGAGTTTTTGTATCATTGATTTAACGACATGACATGGCCCCGGGCACCTGCTGCCATTTACTCCCATGTGCTTTTTTAGCCGTACTACCATTTACTTCCATGCGGTCAGTAATTAGTTAGGTTGATTTGCACATTAGTGATGGACTGCTCATGAACATGTCTCCTGTTATATTTTGCACAACATGTTTCAATAAATATTTTTACAGGTGTTATTGGGTTGTAGACAGAGCACAACTAGAATGCTAGATTGTCTTTATTAGGGTTGGATTGGTTTGAGGTTGTTTTTAAATGTACCGTTGCTTTCTTCAGTATTCACCGCACAATCTTATGGGTATGCAAATCTGTAATGGTCATTGCTATTAAGTAGGAATGGTTAATCTTTGCATATTGCTGTGTTTTTGGAGAGGTGTGCATTAATGGCAATGGGAACTTGCGACCTGTTGTCGTAGATAATGGTGAACTTGATTATGTAGAATGAGTAGCTGGTTCCTTGACTTCCATTTGCTCTGGCGAGTGTTATGTCACAATTTTGGCTGGCTGTCACCTTGTACATATTAAGCTGCCATGGTTAAGCATCTTTAAATTGTTTTCTAATTTGCTGAATATTCTTTAGGCATAATTCCTGAGTTTGTTGCCAAGTGGATTAGTGGCCATGGAATTCCTCCGTATCTGCTGTGTCCAGTAGAAGAGGAAGTCCAGCAGTCAACAAAAGGTTCGACAGACTCTTCAACATCTGTTCAGTACGAGAGACAGACATCTCAGCTGCATCAGCAGACCAGGCAGACGTCTTTCCAGAGATCAAAGTCTCTCTCGGTGTCCTGCAGTCCTCTTATCAGTAAGCCGCACTCCTTATCACATGATGTTGACTTGATCTTGTTCTTTTATGGTTTTGGACAGTAGTGACACTACATCCTTTTGATGATTTGGTCATTGCATCATCGTTTTCTCATCAAGTGCAGATTTTCATTAACGTTTGCAACTACTGATCGTTTTATTCATGGTATTTATTCTGATTTGTTATGCTTAGAAAGCGGTAGTTTTAGAATCGCCAAATTAACTTCGGCTATGTATCTGACTATCGGTGCATCAAGACTGAAGACAAATTATAAATTTAAATTTCATGTATGTGTTGGTTAAGTGAAACAAGCGTTATGACTGTGAGTGTAACTTGTGAAGTTAAGTCGTTTCCTTTGGATGTCATTGCAGCTCAACTACAAGATGTTCAGCACCGTTTTCCACATACATTGAGCTCCGATGTTCTGATGGCCAACTGTTCGTGGGAGTTCATGGTTATCTGGAACCGTGACCCTGAGGTCATCTACCCCTTGGATCAAGCCATGGCTTACCTCAAGTGCATACAGAATGCTGTACTGCAGCATGGTGAGATTTAAACACATTCTGTGACTGTTTAAACTTCGAATTAGAACATTGTTTATATGGAATTTCTGGCAGTTTGTTGGCAGCTTAAAAGTCTCGTATTTTGATTACTTTATCTGTTGACGCTGAGAATATGAGAGTGCAGAGCTCATTGTTGCTGTTTCTCTGTTTATTGTAGGTCTTGCTATGATGATCTGGCAAATGTTTGCTGTTAAGAAACTGTCTTCAACTGCTTTGCTTACCGAAAAGGTGAGCATTTTTTGTGGAGTGTTTAGTGTTTACTCATTGAATTCACCTTTTAAAGTATATTTTGTATTGAGTTGACAGTATGTTCTCATGATAATTGTGTTGTTAAGAACTTCTTATGTATGTGGTGTGTTCATGGATTCAATCTCTTCAAACTGAAATGCAGAGCTCTGCTTCACATCATGCTTCGTAAAAGTTTAGTACACGACCTGGGTTTGAAGGATGTATTGGATGAAAGCATGACAAAGACAATGCAACAGCAGCATTACTTTTATGACCTCTAAAAGCTTTTATTGGTGCTCAGCTTCAAGTGTGAAAGATGTAGTTCCAAACAGATGTTCTGGTGACTTGTTTTATTTACACCCGACTTGTGTACACTGTGTCCACAGCAATAAGTCACTGCTTGCTTTGCTACCAGGTATATGCAAATAGAAGTTATTTCCGGTTTAGTTTAAAATAGTCGTGAAATGACAGTAACATTTTACTATAAGCTTTCATAAATCTGTAGCTTTACCAAAATGGCCAGGTAGCACAGTAGAATTAAAACTGCCCATGGCACTTCTGTAATGGTGACACTGATCATGATTTCTAACTAGAAATAGAATCCTATGTAAGGCCTTGCAAATCTTTTTTTGGGAATTTTATATGATGCTTGATACAATTATGGATTTAATTAATTGAGCTAGTCATTTTCCTTTATCTAATACTAGGATTTCAGATTTACATGCTTCATGCAATTAAAGGCTGGATTAGAATCAAAAGTTGTTGCTCTTTTGCGCATTTCTATTCATTGAGTTTGTTTTAGGTTGGCAAAGCACCAAAAGATCGACTGTGTAGAAAGGTTTGTTACATTCATTCTATAAATTTGCGACTAGGTTTATATATATATATATATATACAACTACCATATATATATAATATATATTATATATATATAATATATATGGTAGTTGTGCAACTATTGCATAGTTTCAACTGTTAGTCTGTTGATTATTATATTGACCATCTTAGGTGTGCTAAAACAAAGGCTTTTTATGGCCTAAGTTTGCTGAACTTAGTTTTTTTTATTGCATTCATTTTTTTATTTCTTTCCCAACTGCTTGTAACTGAATAAAGCTGACACCTGATTTCTGCTCATTATTTCTACTGGGCAGCTAGCCATTCCACTGCAGTTTCTGGAATTTGTAGAAACTTCTGTTTACAACATAAATATCTAAGTAGGATGCGGTACATACGTAAAAATGAATCTGCTTATTCTCAATTTAGTGTTGTTTACATTAGTTGCATGTTTGATGGAGATGCTTAAAGGTTCTTTGATTTCATTTTTGTAGGATGTGGGATTAAGTGAAGTTTCGCTGGAGAAGTTTTTGGGTCGCACAGTTGAATTGTTGGAAACAATTATCCAGGTTAAAATTTTTTTAATTTTCTTTGGAGTTACAGGCTTAGTTGTATGTTTTTTTTTATTTACCCGGAACCATTCTAAGCTGATCTTAGCAATAATTAATCGTATGAAAATTATGGACATGGTGTTACATTATTGCATGATATTCTGTTGTACGTTAGTTATAGATAGATGTGAATTTTGATTTGAATGGATTTACTTTGTTATTTCTTTCTTATCTAGGCAAGCATTGATGGTCATGAAGTTCCTGTGTTCAAAGTAGAGGACCTGTGGCAGATCGTTCAGGGACCAACGTCTCTTGTCGAGTTGGCCATTGAACAGAAAGAGGCGAACATAGAACTCGTCGAACATCACTATGCGTTGTGTGTCATTCTTCACGCTGCTTTTGTCTTCTCGTTGAAATCTGTCAAACCTCTTTCAATGTTCGACACCAAGGTATTCTACAATGAAACATTTGTATCAGTTTTGCCTAGATTTTGAAGCAGTTGTGATTTGTCAGCATTATTAATTCATTTTGTCACTTTTCCAAAATGTTTATAAATTTTTTAGTTGCATTGGGCACGGTCTGCTAAAAAGTGAAATGCTTGACTGGATATTTTGCATTCAAAACTTTTAGATGTTGAACAGGCTGTTATTTGTGTAAAAGTTGTGGTATATTTGAACTTTTATACTTGACCTTAAGAGATATCTCAAAGCGCTGGGAGGACTTTGGCTGATCAGGTACATCTACAAATAGGTTTGGTGAAACAGTTGTTCAAGAGAAGACTGCTTCAAGTCATTAAGTGTAGAGCTATATTGTCATCCTAGGTAGTTTCAAGCGATTTTCTGGATAAAAAAGTTGTTGATCAGGGATGGAGTTTAGAGAAGCAGTTGGATGAATGAATTAAGAAAGAGAATTTCACGATTTTTGATTTTCTTTCTTAATTCATTCATCCAACTGCTTCTCTAAACTCCATCCCTGATTTTTGAACACTGAGAAATATATGTCCTAGAATGTGTGCTGCATGAAATATTGAGATATAAATGTAATAAATATGTTATGTAGAAAGTGATTTGATTAAAAAGTAGAAAAAGATCGACCTGAATTCTCTACTGTAAGTAATAACAATGGAAGAGGAGAGTTTTGGTAATAGAGATTAGGACTTCAGACGAGTTTGCTTTTGTGGGTTCTTTTATCCGTGACATCTCCTTTTCTTGTTTATCTAGGGCAAGAACGCATTCTTCAAGCCCCTTCATTCAGTTCCTTTGCTGTCCTACAGAGTTGTTGATGAGAGCATAATCGCTGCACGCACGCAAGTGAGTTTGATTGATATGTAAATTCCACTAAAAGAAGGCTCACACTTGTGGTTTACGGCAGCTATTTTAGTCAGTTTGGCTGCTTGCCGCCAAGACAGTAGTTTACTGTTTATTTAGAAATATATTTTTCATATGTGTAACCTGCACACACTAATACCATGGAATGTGGCAATGTGTGTACATTGAATTTTTGTATAACCCCACTCATGCTTTTAGCTTGGAGTCTTGCACAGACTACAGATATAGTCATTTTCTGCAGATTATAGCCACCCCTCACAAAATTAAGTGTTTGTGTGTGCACTTGTTATAGCACCCCTTCTAGATAACTACTCAGAAGCGCTCCCAACTATTTGTTAAGCATGGCATGCTGAGATAACCATGAAGCAGGGTGTAGTTTATAAAGTCCTATATAGCATTCATGAACATGCATGTACAGTTTGTACACTACCTAATAGAACTGCATCAATATAATTTGATGCGATTGTCAGCCATATTTATTGATGCAGGCTCCCAGATTTTAATAAGAGCACCACAAGTACCTGCTACCGAAAACTTAAATCACTCTTGCAAACTTCTTACATTGATGTAGCTGACAAAAGTGAAAACATGAGTATTGTGAAGTACAGCTTAAAGTCTGGCTTTGTTTGCTGACAGTTCCTACTCCGAGTCATCACCCAGGCCGTCATCGCCCTTGGTGATCAGTCAACATCAACCTCATCATCGTCTTCTACTTCCTCGTTTTCAATGCCATCAATTGCCACCATTCTTCAGCTGCGTGGCGCCACCTACAGGCGATGGCCGAGACTGATGCAGAAGCTGGCAGAGTCGTTTGGCCTCAGCGCTGACAGCCTGCTGAGGCATCGGGTCGTTGAACTCTACTCCAGCGGTCTTGATGGATTGGCAGAAGAGGTGCCAGCATTTCTTCTATTGTCTGTACATCTTTGGTCTTCATTTAGCATCAGCTGCTGATGCTGAATAGCAGACTAATTTTGTTGATTTCTTATATTTTTTAACAAAATATCATTCTACTTTTGTTTGCTAAGGCATGCATCAATGCTTGTAGATAATAATCTGTTTTCGTTCCATTGTTAAAATATGAACTCTCCACATCCTTTATAAGACATCCCATAAGTCCTTCTCTTTATAAACACACGTGTAGTATGTGAGTATGTTATGTCTGTATCTGTGCATTATTTACTCGTCAACAATGTGCATTTTGTATCCTCGGTGACAAAGTCCCTTTAATTGTATCTGAAATGAATGGATCACTTCATATGTGCTGATAGATGCCTGTTGAGCTGATTCAAACAGTACTGTATGCAGTGGAAGATTTTACTATAGGGTTCGTGTTGTTTCTTATGTTGTTGCTGTTGTTGTTTCAGGTGTTGTCGAGTGTTTCTGACCATGACGCTATGGGCGTTGATCTCTTGATGACAGCCGGACAACGGTTGTCTCACTTTGTTTTCGCCTGTGAACCGCCCGCTTGCTATGACCGGCTCGCTGTGTGTTCAACCACCATGTCAACCTGGCTGAAGACGATGGTTGGTTCAGTTTTCTTGTGGACAATGATAATTACCATTGTGATATAAATTTATTAGAAGTATGATGATGATGATGGTTCTCTACCCGAAGGCACGTTCATTGGCTTTTATGCCCTTGGGGATGAGATGAGTGAGGTGGTTTCCCATTGCCTTCCCCACAGACAATGATGGGTAAGCAACTTGCCCAAGGTCGCTTCGCAGGAGCTTGGGCCACTGCGTCCCATGCATGCTAGCCCGAGATATCTAAATCTCTGAGTGTCAACTCCAAGCCCGTGGCTTGAACCACAGTCCGCTGTATAAAACAGAAAAATGCCGCTCTCGCTTACCGGTGTAGCTAACTAGGCCAGTATTAGTAGTATATTTGTGTTAATTTGCTTTGTATAGTATAACCTGCCGCTGAAAGAAAATGTATCATTTGCTAACAACTGATGAACGTTCTTTTCGTAATCACTTGTAATATCGTCTGGACTACAGTGCACTCAGTGCATCTGATTAGCATCTCTAGAAGCGGAAACACGATGGACAGTGCACCTCTTCAATCTTTGCGTCTGTCTGTGGGACCCTGTAGCGCAATGGATAATGAAAATTATTATTATTATTAAGATTAACTTAAATGAGTTGTTAGCTTCGCACATGTGTTGCTGCTAAACAATATCTATCTTAACTTGATAAAAAAAACATATTTACTTATTAATGATGAAATCTTCTTTATTTCAGGATCACAATTTGCTGCGTTGTCCAAATCCTCCACTTAATTCAACGGAGAGTCTACTTCGTCAGATCGTTCACCAACTTCCCGAAGATCACGCGGAGTACGGACTGGCGCTTGAACTGATGGACCTTGCCAATAGTCTCAAACGATTATAAAGACAAACCAACGTCAGATTGCACGTCCCTTGTACTTCGGACAACCAGTACATGCTGCAAGTGACATCAGTCTAGTGAATTGTGAAATATGTCATACTAATGTCTCATGTCTTCTTATGTGAAGCTTGTTTTGCTTGGGTTATATTGAATGCATGGATTTATGTGTTACAGTCATAAATGATTACAAGTTGATAAGAAACTTTACACTGCAATGCTTTCAAAACTTCCTCTGTGCTGCCATTTGTCTCTTTGAAATTAGTTTTTGTTTCTGGTGCACTGTCGTTCAGTCGAAATTTAAATTTAAATCTGGTTAGAGCCTCTGCCTTCCTGCACGGACTTTGTTTAGGATGTAAAGTTTGCGAAAAAGTTAATTCATGCAAAATTTATTTAACGAAACTATAGTAATCTCTATTATATCATGTTAATAAATAAATGTTATGCCATTGTTACATTTTGTCTGTAAATAGTAGTCTTTTATTTTTTCGCTTTACTCTTTATGTAATTTTATCTAAGTTTCCTTCATATAAGTTCAGCTTGTGTTTAGCACTTAGTTTTCTTCATTCTTTTGCTGATTGTGTTATTTATTTGCATGTGTGTGCGTGTACTGATAGTCAGAACTTGTATTTTCAATCTTCCTTCCTGGTAAATTGTACATCCAAATTTTTTTATCTAATTTCCGCCCCCCCCCCATGTTATGCTCTGAATAACTTGGATATAAATTTACCATTATATAAATTGAATAAAGGTCTACATTGTTACGTGCCTTCTTCCACTTTTACATGACCTTGCAGAGCCGAAGAACACTTTCTTAACTCTTAGGCATTTTTAAAAAATAAATGCTGTTTCCTTCACAGATGAAGTTGATGCTTTCACGAGTTTGAAAATCAAGGATCTTCATATCCAGAACTCTTAAATCTTGTATCTTGCCTTTGTAATAGATGTAAGCCAGTGATTTTCAACCGGGGTTCCGCGGAACCCTAGGGTTCCGCGGGCGTCGGCCAGGGGTTCCGCGGCAGTTTGGTAGAAATTTTAGTGCACCGACTGAAATCCTAAAAGTATATCGACAATGAGTAGATTCCTTCCCAACTTCAGTCATTCTTGCCTAAAACCATTATTATAATAGGCTACTTGAATGTATTGTATCTCACCATTTGAATGTAGGCCCTATTGTTGTTTTTTATATTCTAATTAATTATTATGTCGTTCAATACTTGTTTTTCGGAAGGCAGGTGCATAAAATGGGAATCTATAAGCTTAGGCCCGATAGATTGCCTGCGTTTCCAACTGTCCAGTCGGAAAAAGCATTTTTATAATTGGTTTAAACTAGCCTATATGGACGCTCGCAATCTGTTCTGACTAAACAGAATGAGCCGAGCACTCGGTTAACGACTTATTGATTTGGTTAGTTCCTCTTTTGGTCAGTTAAATTTGGTAGATCCAGAGGTTTGTAACTGAAGTAGGGTCTACTTTTCCAGGTGGACGGACGTAACCAGCAAACGAAGCTGAAATTCTCCAAATAAGCCCCTCGGCCTCACTATACATAGTATACATGCATGTAGCCTCGTGTCACTCACAACACCTGGCCTTGACGGTTGAGTCTGAAACGATTCTTTTATGTTGAATATGAATCATTATGAGTCTCTTTACGTGTCTCTCTCTAATATGCGTCCATGACTTAAGCCAGGCACAAATTCGCATTAAACTTGAAAATTGCTTTAATACACCTTGTTCTTAACACTGATCCAGCATAGAACGTATAAATTTCCAATTTTAAATATTCTATCCATCTTTCCGATGGATGGATATTTGTTGGCGAAATAGAGCGGATATGCAGTGGTTCTCTGACAGTGCTTTGCGCACTGGACTCACGCTTTTAGAATTCTAGGTCTAAAGCAAGTATTTGTGATGTGATACTATAGAATGCACCAGGAGTGCAAGTAGCCTAACTATTACATAGTTTACTACATATTGCATAATATCACAAATTAACCTAACAAAGCTATGTAGCCTAGGCCAATTTTTTTAAATACTGGACGAGTGAAACGCGAAGGGTTCCGCGAGCGAAGACGTGCTTTGGAAGGGTTCCGCCACTAGAAAAAGGTTGAAAACCACTGATGTAAGCGAACACTTAAACACCCTGAACTTGAATTTTCAGAACAGATTGTTTTAAATTTGTGATGAAGTTCAAACTTGGAATATGTAAAACATTTGAAACATCTGCAATCTTTTATGAAAATAGAATGTTGATTTGGAATCTGAAAGACATTTCACTATAAGGGTTTGATTTGACAAAAGGTTTCAAAATTTTCAGGCGCTGGCATTCCAGGCTTTTTTATTTTTAAGGACGTTATATTGATTTCATTGACCTTGAGTGTAATAGCACTTAACAAGAGAGCTTTGAATTCAAATACGAATATCTGTCTCATAAAATGTTTGTAAATTTCACTCTATTGTTCCCAAGATTATGGCAATGTTTGAGAGTATTGAACAAATGATTTCCGTTAATGATGTTCAACAAACTGTGATCTATTTCGACCGCCTGATGAGCATAAGCAAGGTGCACTAGGATTGGCCTCAGCACAGCCAGCACAGTCTCACACTGGTTGAGGCAAAATGTTGCCACATTAATGACAGAAATTAACTTTGCAATTGCTGCAAGCATTTTGAAGACTTGAATGTAAAGATTTTCTGTTATCGAATAGCTATGTAATTTCTGTAACTCATAGATGTTACATGTTAGCAGCTGGATGAATACACGTTTGATGCTTCCTTTATTGTTACTGCAAAAGAGTTATAAATCTGGTTACTACATAATCCCTTCACTTACTTTACTTGCTTTACTTTACAAATGATTAAAGCCTTCTCATAAATCAGGGTAATACAAGTATCTGATTAATATTGACTTTGTCGAGAAATACATTTAAGTTGACTTCTACGCAAAGTAAGAGACATGTCATTCGAAGAAGGTAAAGAAAATATTTATTTCTGAAAATAATTATTGACAACAAATACAAGCAAAAATACAAAACATCTGACAGAAGAAATACATGCTAAAAATGAGATTCTGTTAAAAACACTTCGAACAATATGCCGAATAGGGCACTAATTGCTTTAACACCTTAACCCTTTATCGACCAGATACACATGCTTTCAATGCATTTCAGTACATGCTGGTTGTTAAAGGTTTAACAATGGGCTGCATTGGTTCCCAGTCAGTTTTAGTGCATGCTCATCGTTAAGGTATTGAGCAATTCTTATCCCAGTTGCAGATGGTGGACCAAGACCATTCAGTGTTCCGTATTGCTCATTTGGCAGTCTCATGGCTGCTTTAACCACTTGTTGAATGCAAACATAAGGTCTAAACAATACAAACATTTAAAAAACTTGAGAATCAAAACTATTTCTATCTAATAGTATTGGTCAGTTCTAAAAAACCTGCTTGTGAAGTTACGAATGAATGTTACAGCACAGCTATTGGTACGATAGATGCACTGGCAAGTGAAGCAGCTAGTGCCACAGCTACCCTAAGTGAGTTGACTTTGATTGGAGATGCATCCAACACTAACGCAACTCGGCTAGGGCCGTGATTACAAGGCAGGATCGCATTAACTGACAATACCTACATTATAATTGTATGCAACAGATCATGTGTCACTTTAATATATACCACAACAACATAAACATCTATTTACAATTTTAGATTTTTCTCAACTGATGATATCAACCAAACTTGGAACTGCTGGTCAGTTTTTGCTTTTCATCGTACAACAATTTATATTTTCGATGGCATTTTTAAGCAAAATATAACAGCATTGGCACATTTCCAGTTGGCAGCTGATTCTTTATCCTTTGCGAGTCGTTGTCAACTCCAATCCCGATGATTTCACTGAATGCAGCTGGTCTGATGAATGCCTGAACTTGCTTACCTACTATTCTTGACAAAGCCTTTGTTAGGAACTTATCCTTTTTGAACAGACTAAACTGTTGATGGTTCTAGTAAAAGAGTGAAATTTGGCAAACAATCGGTATACAGTACTCAGTATGTATACAGGCAAACCAGAGCAAGTTTTAAGGCACTGTTTTCTGTATATCTGAAACGTCTAACTATCTAATTGTTGTCATAACGAGCTCTGCCGTGAAATTAGTCGAGTCTCGGAAGACTCTTGACTGCTGCTGTTTTCTTTATTGGCCCTTTTCGTGGATCCAAAATACGCTGGTCCTGGGGAATGTTGCTATTTCTGCAAAGAAATTATCCATAACACAGTCTTATTTAAAGTAATTAGCACTCTCTTAGTCATCTTTTCCAGGGCTTGTATTAAATCATAATGAGCGGTTTACAATCAGCATCTTTTTGCAGTACAGAAATAGCTTGGATTGGTGATTCATAATCAGAATCATCCAGATTCTAACTGTTTTAGTGCTATAGATTATCACACTGCTCACACCTGACAAAGCCATTAGCATTATAGAAATTAACTACTCACTTACGTAAATCCTAAACTAATATATTTCAGTGTTGCTTTGTTAAACTGTTATTAAATTAACTTTTAATGCAGCTGTTGCAGTAATAGTCATAAGACCTTGTAAGAGTATTTCCAAGTGTCATAACTTGAACTGGCACTATATAAATGTTCTGACTAAATAAATAAAAGAGTGAAATGGTGAGTCAGCCACTTAATGGAATAGATGAGTGAAATGGATGGAAGGATAGATGGAAGGATGGACAAATGAATTAATATAATTATTAATAATATTAATAACAATGTCAGCTGATGCTGAAGATCACGAATGCTTGCTAAATTATCAAATTTCATTAATTATTTGAGGTAAGACTTTGAAAAGATTTGGTTAAAAATACGTGTGTGTATTGCATTCAAAAACACAAAGCATTGTCACTCACCCAACCCTTGGAGTGTCATTGTCATAGTCAACGTAAATTCCTGCGGCCCGTTGTTTGTTTCTCATGCCGTCAATGGTTCCTTTGGTTGCATTGATTTCTAAAACGTAATTCTTTCTCTCTTCGTTTGCCTTGTGATAAGCCTTTAAAAATAAACACATCAAGGTCTTTGTGAACTTCTGCATACTAAAACAACGGGATGAAAGTCTTGATGGAAACGTGTACCACTAGCAATCACGCCTTCATGAGATTCTTGTTAGGGCGCTATATAAATGTTCATATACATACATACAAATGCAAGTCCAGGGAGAATACAGAACTATAACGGAGGTAAATATTAAAATTTTACTTTCAACATTTTAATTAAATCGGCTAGAGCCTATAAATCAAACTTCTAACTTACAAACTGACCTTTAAAGTCCTTCAAGTGACTATAACCTATGACCTAACCTCGATCATATCATGGAAAATCAAACACCAGTTTACCATACAAGCACTTTGCTACGTCCATGTGATTTGTGAATTTTTTATCTAAAGTAATAGTTGCTCCCAAAGTCAAAGTCAGTTCCAAAATCAACACAAAACAGGCAATTTCAAATGGCTACAAACACAATAGCAGATACTAAGTGAGACACTAGAGTGACTAGAACCTCCAAAAACCATGTTATGATGAGCTCCAGAACGCATTAAAATTAGGTCACCTTTTAAAACTGATCAGTTACATACTTACTTACCCAGCACATATCAGAATATCAGAAAATATTGTTGCATGCTATAATTATGCTATGATTATTATGTAAAGATTTATCAGTCAACCTTAGATTCCTGATCAAGTCGCCATTCCAGGTCACGCAGCTGGTTCTCAAAGATCTGCTTGCTTTTTTCCAATGTCTTCACATAATGAGGTGTAATCTAAAACAGTAAAGACCCAACAATGCAGACTACAAGAACATACTGTGCAGCAGTCTTTATCGTCTGTTTCCAAACTTCGAATAAGCTTCAACAGATACTAGCTCAGACACAGTTTTAAAAGAACATTGAAAACTGTAGATATTCATGTGGTCAGAAACATCGATGTTCTGGTATTACATTGCATGCAATCACTTTAGCCGATGACTAGACATCAAAATGACCTTTCAAAGTAATATGATTGACAGTAGGCCACAGTGCAAATGCCTATGAACTTTCCAGCCACCTCACATAAATCCTAAATAAATGCATATCACTGTTGCCCTCTTAACTTGTCAGTTATGTCAAATTGACTTTGGTATTCCCAATACTGTGAGTACATGGGTCTGGACTTTCAGATTGTATCATTGCAGACTTATGTATCAAGAGAGAAGATGTGAATGCTGACAATGACGATGGTGACA
Source organism: Lumbricus rubellus (assembly GCA_945859605.1). NCBI lineage: Eukaryota > Metazoa > Annelida > Clitellata > Crassiclitellata > Lumbricidae > Lumbricus > Lumbricus rubellus. Next base: position 31,970,943 of record OX243813.1, read on the forward strand.
AAACACATTGCCGTATGTAAATGCTATGTAAATGAATCACTGGATATTCATATTTATGTTACCTCTGTTCCATCATCAAACATTCGCATTGTCTTTGGTTGTTTGCCTAAAATGAAAAACATGTCAATATATAAGTATCATATAGAGAATTGATGCTTGGCACATACGAATAATTATTTTGGTGTAATCACTTTAAATATCTGCAATTATACACTTGAAATATCTCCAATTAATAATGGCAATTATAGACAAAGCTCAGATTAGCCTGTATGTGTGATGACAGCATAATTATTATTATTATTAAGAATGGCCAGCCTCATGATATATTCCAACCAGAACATTCTACTGTGTTTCTCCAAATCATACTTTTCTGGTTTGCCTGCATCGGCAATCCTCATAAGCTAACCCAAAGTTCATTATTAAAGTAGGATCCACTCCCTTTTATTACAATGAAGCTTTAGTTACATAATTCACACAAATTCAGCTCCAAAAACCAAATTGAAATTCGAACAGACTAAAACATTCTTACTATCTTTAAGATTTCTTTTGGCTTCTTCAACTTTCTCTGCCAATACAAGAGCTTGAAGGTGGAGCTGTTGGTTCATTTCCACTTGCGTTTCAAAGCGAGTCTTCCATTCACTGCCTGTTACATATCAGATCGAAAGAAACATACAAAGACTCTGGTTGCATCAGCAGCTCATACAGATCAAGGATTTTAGCCAAAGATCATATCGTATGCAATGCATCAATTTAATTAATTGTTCTGATTTTTAGATTTGAACCTTTTTTCTAGAAAAATTCCTACTGTAATTTGGCAGGCCTGTTAGGAAGCAATTCAGTAGAAAGGTGGTTTGACTTCCAAGAATTATATGTTAACAGGTCTGCTCTGTAGCCACTAATCCAGAAAACAGAAAATGAAGGGGAGAAAAACGTGACTGAATGGTTGGCTGTAGAGTATGACAATTGAGATTTCGGTTTCCACCATCAACTTCATATGCCTAATATATATGACATCCTTTCTTAAATTTATCAACCTATTTGATCAAATTTATGAGAATACGAAATTTGTTGGTGGTTCAAACAACTAAAGCTACACAAGACCTTGTGACAGAAAACAAATAAAAAAGATCTATCATACAACATACTTTCATCATCCAGTCCTTCTATTCTCTTTTCCAATTCATCAACGGTCAGTTGAAGTTCTCCCAGTGACTGCTCCAGCATTTCGCTACAAAAATATACTTTAATTTTACTTCTCGCATTAAAACTGCCTATGTCCAATCATATGCTCAACCGTACTCCAGAGAAATGATTCATCATAAAACAATGAACGTTCTGATTTTATAAAAAAAACTAGTAAATTAATTAATCCTACCTGCTAGACTTACATTGGCGCATACTGAGCTAAGGAAATTTACAGTTCTTGCACTTATACTAAATACAAAGTAAGATGCATAGAATCTTTGGTGAACCAACATATTATTCTGTCATACAGTGCTTGATTTCGCTGATCAAGTGCGGCATAGTTATAGTAAGCGGGTCCCTATGTTAATGAATGACTGCACTAACCCTATCCCTAGCACTAACCCTAACCCTAACCCTAACCGACCCTCACGATGCCTAACCGATCCTCACGATGCCTAACCTGAAAAATAAAATGTTTGTAAATTTCACTCTATTGTTCCCAAGATTATGGCATTGTTTGAGAGTATTGCACAAATGATTTCCAGTAATGATGATGTTCAACAAACTGTGATATATTTGGATCTAAACGACCCTCACCATGCCTAATCTGACCATAACCGACCCTCACGACCCATAAACCTGCACCCTAACCAATATAGGGACCCGCTTACTATAACTAAACCATCAAGGGTTATATAAAGCGTTCTTTCGAAGCGACATCACTAATGTTTTCAAACATTACGTAAACGACGATGTTACTTACTTCATTTGCTTTTCTTGGGCTAGTTCCCCACGAAGCCTTTCTAGCTCGTAATCGTCACTTCCTCCGTTCATCTTTAAATGTTTTTTTCCTTATAATATTTCCGTAAATATTAAATTTCTCCCGATCCCTGCTTAGCACCTGTTCACCGCCTCTCAAAGTCTGCAATATTTTGACGAGTGTTGGCAACTAAAGCGGCGTTGCTATAGCTACACTTCCGGTCAACAAAATAAAATTGTTATAGCACAATTATTTTGACTCAAATCAGTAATAAAATCATAAATGCAAATCTCGAGTTTTGTCAACACTAAAGTTAAACAAAAAGTTAAACAAATGGCTACAAATTCGTTTGTTTGTGAAATAAGATAAATAAATAGAGATTTCATGCAAGGCTGGCTACAGCCTACAGTAAATCCCACCCACAATGAAAATCAATTCTCATAATATGTACGTTTTGAATTAGATCAGGGGTGTCAAAGAGCTGGCCCGCGGGCCATTTCTGGCCCGCCGACGATTTTTTTCTGGCCCGCGAAGCCTTCCCTAAAGATTAACAAATTATTTTAAATGTTGTCAAAATTTAATAAAAAGCGAAAAGTAGACATTGAATCAAGATCTTTTCGCAATATTTGGACTTTTCTGGGAATTGACTGAACAAGCCCGGAGCTCCCTCTCAGATCACTACCCAATTTTGCTCAGGAGCTTCGACACCCTGGCCCGCCACTTGCTAGGAAATGTTCACACTGGCCCGCCACTTGTTAGAAGATGTTCAAACTGGCCCGCCACTAAAAAAGGTTTGACACCCCTGAATTAGATGAACAGATCCAGAGATTACCTGGGAGTGCTACACACCATTGGGAGTCTTTTATTTTTGCTGGTCATAGTCTGCATAACTGCACACAATTATGCTCAATAGAACAACTATAGCCTATATATAAAGTTCTCCCACTGCACGTCGTACTGGCTCTGTATAATGAATTAGAATCTATATTATTTTTAAATTGACACAAGAGGTGCACCTGATGTGACACCAAAATGTAAAAGAAGGGACAGGAATATTACGGGATGGATTCAATGGCTGAAAATATTCCATCATCAAATTATTGAAGAAGAGATTATACTGATGCATGGCCAGCCTACGGTTGTAGGCCATGCATTACCTTTACCACAGTATACTAAAGAGGTTTCATTCCCAAATTTTACTAATTTATGCATGGTTAGCTAGCATATTTATGGCCTACTAAACGTGAATTTTTGTAAAATTGCATATCAATGTCAACATCTTTTGGTGCTAGGCTTATACAATGTTAAACTGCTGGAATCCACACATGGATACCATATTGAACATAATTACATTAAACGTCGATAACCATGTCTTTAGAGACGACTGATTAGAGCTATTAGCCTTAAAGACCTGCATCATTCCTCCTATGTCAAATGCCATGATGAAAATTACCTGACAGTGCCTGCTGGCGACGTATGAGGTCTAGAGAATATAGATTAAACTGCATATCGAAAAGCTCATCCTTCTCTATACAGTCTCTTAAGCAAATGAAATAACAAACCCACTTTCAAGGTCAGTGACAAGCAAAAAACTCCTTAGCTTTTTTAACCCGTTCCCGCTGGATCGGGTCACCCACGACCCGATTAACAGGATAGGTATCAAAACAATTCCGGCGGGAAAGAGTTAAAAAAAACAAGACCAAGATTGACACTCGTTCATCTGAAGAGCATCGAATCTCTACTTCTCTAGGTATAAAATTCTCCAAAAGAAGTTAAGACTGATCACAAAATATCACTGGTTTAATATACTAGACATTCTCTCTTTTTAATACATAAAAAATCTCGTCAAAAATGATTTGTTACAATATTTATAAACACGTGCCACAGTTCTATCAAAGTTTACGTCCGTCAGTTTCGTCATCAGAATCGCGTTAGGTCAGCCTTTGCTTTCCCCGTCTGCTTCGGCATTTTCTTCGTTGTGTCTGTTCCTAGCTCAGTGTTCTTGTAATAATGAGGAGCAACCTCCAGCAGCCACGAACTGTCGATTTCAATTACCTGTCAAGACAGAATGAATAATATTACTTTCAGATCACCAGTTAATTTAAGTAAGATAAACAAATCCAGAGACAAAGAATTCACTATTAGGACATCTTATGCATGATAATTATCCACATCAGAAATAAACAATTAAACATGGACATTCCAGGTAAATACAATACAATTTGATATCACCCTTCTTATAAAGCTTGGAAGTGCACACATGCCTTGGCATTGCAGCTGCAATTACATTGCAGAAGAAAATTGTCAGTGAAGGCCTTGCTCAAGGTTCCTATACAATCACGAGGATCGAACCCGTACTCTCCGTGTTATAAGTCGATTGCACTAACCAATCGGCCACTACATTTAAAGTAAATTAAGAAATAACAGCTCGGAATTGAAATTAGCCAAAAAATTTAATAGAATCACAACAGTTCATATAATTAATATAAAAATTATAATCTGATTTTCGGAATCATTTACCTGACGCATGAACTCTTTCGATGTCAAAACGAGTTCGTGATAGAGAACACAACGCGGAAGTAAGTCGAACAGAGCGCTCGTTGGATGCGTCTTGACTAACTGATGATGCTTAATTGTTGAGTAACCACTTTTACCGATTTTAGCTGCGTTATAGAAAAATCCAGAAGTGATGGCCTGAATAAAAAAAATCAAACAAAATTCAGGATCAGTCACAGCATTTTTAGTTGAAAAATATGCAGACAAGAGTAATTAATATCTTTTGTATTATGATAATAGCACAATGCAAGTCATTAAATTACTTTATAATAGATAACTGAGACAATACTAAACAAACTAAAAGCTCAAGTAGGAAAGCAGTTCATTATGCTGTGCATAATCCTTAGTGCTCAGTCACTCCACTCATCTGAACAGGGCTTGTCACTTTTGCTCATACCTCCACTAGACAATCATGCCTCTTTCCCGGGACTTCTATGTTCTTTTCCACCTTGAGACTGTTCTTTTAAGCTGTGCTGAAGTTGGGAGCATCTCTGAGTGGTTTCCTGAATAGGCACTACAGAATATGTTCCAAATGAATGATCGAGTTTACGGTTCAATTCTGCTGAACATGTAATTTGAGTTATCAAAGAAATTCCAATAACGCTTTGAGTAATCGCATATAAGACTGTCAACAGCGGAACTTCAATAAAGCAATTTTGTGCCAGTGCTAACTGCTTTTCCAGATAAATGTCTCTCGATCGGTCCTAGACTAAACCAGCCACATAAGTTTTAGAAAAATAATACTGTAAGAAGTCTGAAAGATCAGAAAGCACGCCTTCAAATTTATCAGGAAATATTTCAGTAAATTTTCATTAAAAATAAACCGTAAAGAGTAACGTTGCACACAATGGCCACAAAGCAAATCATATTACTCATATGTGTCACTGACCATGCCTTTACAAATCAAAAACTTTCAACGAGTAACAAACCTTTCTGATTGCAACTGTATCGGAGATATTTGAGACAAGAGCAATTTCCGCCTTTTCGAGGAGTCCAAGCAACTGATCGCGTACATCTCGCGCTCTCTTCATCGACCGAACTTGAATGAAGTTCTCAAAGCACCACTGATTCGAGAAATTCGTCTCTGCCCACTGTTAACAAGCAAAACTTTCAGTTATAAACAGCCCTAAAAACTATTGTCCATGCATTTATTAACAATAGGATTGACTACTGCATCTGTGATGGGCTGATGGCCTCTTCCTATAGGAGCACAGATGGGAAGTTTCTGAATTCAGACTTGTAGATCTACCACAATTCAAAATGCGACCATATCTCATGTATGAAATCGCACACCGGCTGCCTATTTCCCAGCATATTCACCTAAGATTTTGGGGCTTGCCCAAGGCTATTTGAACAAGCTCTGCTGGCCAGTATCCGGTTTGGCTAGCTGTAAACACCTTCGTTCTACTGTCTGGGATGAAATAGTTGTTCAATTAACAAGAAATTCGACAATGCATTGTTGCTCTTTCTTCAACGGGAATAGGCTCCCTTTAAATCCGTAAGTTGTTTTAACTTGGGACTCTCCATGCACTTTCCATGAACAATAAAAAATTGTTCTCTTGTTAACATAGTCAAACAAGCCATAAATACTAAAAAAATAATAAATAGCCAACCTCATTATAGACTTTGAGTAGCATGAGATGGTCTCCAGTCGGTTCAAAGAAATTCTTCCTCGCATTGTCAGCATGCAAGATCTTATCTTTTGGTCGATAAAAGACGGCATTGTTAACGGACAGCATAGCGGTAATAGTCGCGATCTCTTCTGAACACTTGTATCTATCAAGATCACAAAAGAAAAACACTTTATTGTCGCAAGTGTGATATCACAAAACACAGTGATAACTGACAAATATAAGGAACTTTCTGAATCTGATTGAAGATTTCAAAGAAATTCAGCATGACTGCAAAGTCCTGATGGAGTTGTTAAGTAAAATGACTTTCGGGTCCAGTCATGGCATCAAATTTCATCAGCACTGCCTTGGAACCCAACAAAGTCTGCAGATAGTACTTAGTCCAACACAGGGCACTGACTGTCAACCTTGAGCTGCATATCACTTTCAGCAGACACAGCATATTGCAACAGCACATAAATTATGCAATGATAATAATCAATCAATTAATCAATCAGTCAATCAATCAATCAATCAGAATTTATATAGCACCTTTCAAGGTCCCTTATAATTCATAATAATGGAAATTGAGCAGTTACATCAAATATTAAATGTGAAAATGTCTACTGAAGGATCATGTAAGATCATGTACACAATACACAAGACTTACTTTTCTGAGGCAAGGATCATTTTCGAGATCATTGGATCCACAGGAAAAACGGCCATCTTTCGCCCCGTAATGGTCATGTCACCTTCGCTGTTCAACGCCCCGAGCGCAAACAGATGTTCAAGCGCTTGCATGAGACTTTCGGTGGGAGGAGGGTCCATGAACTCAAACTTCATGAGGTCTCGAATTCCTAAGCTGAGCAGGAGGAGCACAACATTGCCCAGATTAGTCCTTTGTATCTCTGGCACAGTGTCTTCCTCAAGCTCATTCTGATAAGCCTGTGCGGTATACAGACGGAATGCCTTGCCTGCAGCCACACGACCCGCCCTACCAGCCCTCTGATTGGCCGATGCCTTTGAGATCGGGGTGACCATCAACGATGATGCGCCCGTCCGTGGACTGTAGCTGTTCAGCTTACAGAATCCAGTGTCGATTACGTAGATGATGCCGTCTATCGTCAGCGACGTCTCTGCGATGTTAGTCGCCAGCACCACCTAGTGAACACAAAGACAGCAAACATACATGTATACTGTATAGTGATTGGTTCATTGAAGTTGGATGCTCAGTTTCCATTCTAAAACTTCCTTCTGTCTCTGACTTCAAAGTACATCAAAAGGCTCTGTTCACTTTATACTTTGCAAAGTTATTAATATACAATATTTCATGTAACACTTGTAACAGTCAATGTAGCGAAGTGGATTACAATATTTCAAGTAATACTTGTAACAGCCAATGTAGCGGAATTGATTACCATATTTCAAGTAATACTTGTAGCAGTCAATGTAGCGGAGTTGATTACCATATTTCAAGTAATACTTGTAGCAGTCAATGAATGGGAGTTGATGAATTCTATTGCTTCACTGATTGGTGATGGTTGCCTGCAATTCGATACCTCTCAACCCAAAGTTTCACAGACGACAGATAAGTGCGCATTATAATGCTGTGAACCCGTTACAAATACATCAGTCTGTTTAAAAATAATCATTATACTTCCTAGCTTGATTCCTGGTCAGTGGTGATTCTCGCTATACAATATCAGCACATTCAGCAGGGCATGTAAGGGTCATGGGAGTTATTCAGCAGGTCAAAGAAATTAAATGTAAAGAAGACATAAAGAATTCCAAAGAATTTTTGGCAGGTCATTCAACGCATGTCGAGTAAAATCAGGCAGACCTGTAAATTGAACTGTCACAACCTATTGTGGCACCATCGCTGTTCCTGACAGGATTCACAGTCGAGATGCCACTTGTCGCACAGCACCCAGGAGCCTCTGTTTACCCACTGTCAGGCCAAAATAGCAGTGTATAGGAAGAAATAACAAAACATGAAATACAAACTTTTCTGGCTCCTGGAGGAGTTGGCGAAAAGATTTTGGCCTGCATGTCAGTTGGCAAGTTTCCATATATCGGAAGAATTACCAATTCTTTCAACTTGGTTCCTAATTTCTTTGTTCTTTCCTATAATGCAAATTCATAACAAATACATTTCATTTTTCTCTCTCGATTATTTCTGCTCTTAATTAAAAACATCATAAAAGCCAAATATAAAATGTGCATCTTGGATACAAAGAACAGATCCATAGCTTTACCAATCCATAAATTCACCAATCATTAAACTTGCTAACATTCATACAATTTGCAAAAACCTTGCGCAATGGCTGCTCAAGGCAAGCTGAAGAGACTGCTCTACTCGCTATGTATACCTCACATGAATCAGGCGACTAATGTGAAATCTGTTTCTATGTTACTATGCTTTTGTAAGTTAAACTACGACCGTAGGAAGTAATACAGCAAGAAAAGTCTACAGTGTTATTCAACATGCAATCAAAGTATAAATCAGCGTATGATAAAAAGCAAAATACTATTTATGTACCAGCAACATTTCCGATGCATTTTCTATTTCTTCTTGTCCAGTGAGGAAGACAAGAATGTCGCCGAGAGGTTGCGTCACATGGATCTGGAGGACACTGACAACAGCCGCATCGATGTAGTCAGCCTCCGCAGCTCTTGTGTAGAATATGTCGACTGGATATCGTCGGCCAGGAATGCGGAAAACAGGAGCGTCGTCAAAGAACTGCAACAAGGAAAAGCATTTGCAGACTCTGGCCTAACAATAATACTTTGTCCGCTTATCTGTCAACTCATTCATCTCCTCAGAGACATGAAAATATTACGGTTATCCAAAACAGCATGGAGACAGTCATTTTTCTTCAACATTCAGCATTGAAAATATATAGGACATAAAAATCGTAGAGATAGCAAAGAAAACGATAATAAGAGAATTTAATAATAATTATTAGATTCACAGGTTTACCATGGTCTAGTGGTCAGAGTACGAGACTATTAACCTAGAGCTCAGGGGTCAAATCCAAAAACTGGGAAAGTTCTGGTATTTTGCCTTCAAGTCAGTCAGCGTCTCTTGTTCTACATTTTCTGGGCTGCGGTATTTTGAGCGTTCCACCTGATAAGTGAACCTTTCTTATTCCATCAGACTCAGATAATGAAATTCTTATCATTCATCAATTTACAGAACATGGGTTACCTTTGAGAATTTCTCCACGTTCATGGTTGCACTGGATATGAGAATCTTCAGATCTTTGCGAAACCTAGCAACATCTTTTACGAGTCCAAACAAGATGTCGGTGTGAAGTGTCCTTTCATGAGCTTCGTCAATAATCATGACACTGTAATAAAAAAACAACAAGCTTAAATTAATGACAACCAACTGCAAGCAAAGTTATCCAGTTAAATGGCCTAAAATTATCATTTGTTTTTGTCAAGTTTTCATTTGCTAGCTTGAAACAAATTCTCAGGACTCTGGATGTTGAATAAGGGTGACAATATGGCCTACACCTCTCTGATACAAATATACATTCACCACCTGTTTTGGCTTGCAAAGGAGCCAAGTAAATAATGTAATTAAAAGTACTGGCAATATGTAAATGGCAAATGCATACACTATACAAACATGTATACAAGAATTCGGCAATGAACTTATTCAAAGACTTTTAATCACAACAAACGATTGTTGAAGCCACGATTGAATAACGTAGTGAATGAATAAATGATTGAAGGAATGACGAAGACCTGTAGGAAGCAAGATCTGGTTCAGTCATGAATTCTCTTAGCAGCATTCCATCAGTCATGTACTTGATGACAGTTCTTTCGGACGTGCAGTCCTCAAACCTGATGCTGTATCCAACCTCATTGCCCAGCTTCACTCGCATTTCCTTAGCAACACGAGCTGCAACAGACATGGCTGCCACTCGCCTCGGCTGGGTACAGCCTATCTTCATTCCAGCTTTTGTGTAGCCCTAGAAAACAAATTCAGAAGCACATAGAAAATCTGCTAAAGCAGCACTTGCCCACTTGCCAGTACAAGAAAATGCATTAAGAAACAATATATTGTATCACTTTGAACATCTCATTTTCCTTTATTTCATTTCTTCTTTATTCTTCTAGAAACTTAACTTTCACCAAATTACCTCATGCATGGAAATAAATTCTTCATCTGGTTTTGAACATTATGCCACAACTAACCATTACATAGTTCTCGAAACAGCTTTTAAAACAAGCAAGAGAAATTTTTTAAATAGTGTCACCCCTGCTGTTGTGAAAAGGCAAATGAAAGAAGTAACATTATTTATTATATTTCTACAGTAACTGAATAGTGGTAAAAAATTGTGAATGGAATCATGTAATACCACTCACGGCTTCTTTCAGATACTGTGGAATCTGAGTTGTTTTGCCACAACCAGTTTCACCTTCGATCACAAGCACTTGGTAGTGTTCAATGCTATCCAACAAACTGTCTCGAAAATCATAAATTGGAAGACTTTTACGTGTAGCCTCCATGGTCAACTTTTCAACATCTTCTGCTTTCTTTGGCAAATCTGTCTACAAAAATCCCAATCTCAACTAAACTAAATTTTTATGGCATTAACTCACAAAAACCTAACAGACATTGCTATCTTTGTACAAAAGAGGTTGCAAACAATGCCTCAAAGAAAGATTGTGCCGTATCTCAACTGGATTCTTAAACCTTTAATAATAATGAGCTGCATGGTTCCCATATATTCAGTCATCATCATTATTAAGGAGTTTTTAAAATAGCGTTGCTTAAAAAATTTAACGTAATCACGAACCACAAGTGCTCTCAGTACAGCTAAACCTCACATCTGTGTGGAACCCATATAAACCCATGTAATATTACGTTAAGGGTACATTTGCTGCGACACAGTCAGGGCCGGATTAAGCAATGTCGGGGCCCTGTTCGGGAATTTTTGTGGGGGCCCTGTTCGGAAATTTTTTGCGGAAAATTTAAAAACAATTCGGGAAAATTATACCATTTCATCCGCCAAAAAAGTTGATGACCTTTTTTTTAGTCATCCGCCGAAATTTTTGGGAAAATTTTACCATTTCATCCGCCAAAAAGGTTGATGACCTTTTTTTTTTTTTAGTCATCAGCCGAAATTTTTTGGAAAATAGTTGTGTGGCAGAAATTTGCTCAAACATTTTTTCCCCACACATTTGTGGGGGCCCCTAAAGTGTGGGGGCCCCTGTTCCGCGGAACATGTTGAACATGCCTTAATCCGGCCCTGGACACAGTCAAACAAGAACTAAGGAATAGCACATCAGTGAAGCCATACAAGGTATTCTATGAGTGTTGGGCAAGATAAAGCACTCTTCTTCCCTCTGTTTACAGCACATAAATCATCGTCTGAATTGTTTTCTCATCTGAATGATCAACATTCTCAGTTCCATATGACACAGCTGACAATGCTAAATCGCTTCAATGCACCATGACGTTCATGAGGACTTCAATAGATTTCTGTGCTCCTTGTGTGCATAATGACAAGCTGATATTTGACATTTATAAAATGACAAAGAAAATCAAAGACCTGCCATAGTGACCCATGCAATGTAATGACAGGTAACAATTTCGCCTCCACGTTACCTACACACAATCTATACTTAATCAAAGTTTGCATAATTGTCATGGTCGTACTTACTGTTCCAGGAAGTTGTAACGCATTTTGGACAAACTCCACCTCATCATCTAATATGTATTCATAATCCTTCGCCTAAAACAATCGAATTATTACACACTAATTAACACTATCGACTCTCATTTCTGTCTTGTACTAAAAATTGGAAACGATTCCATATTTACCTTGAAAGATCACAAACAAAAGAATGATTATGTCACAGTAAACAATTGATGGATTTCTTATCAGATTTGAGCAACGATTAAACAAATTTAAGCATCTTGCATAGTGATGTGTAGTGGATTATTTTTCCAAATGAAATATTCACATATTTCAGAAAAGGAAATCTCCAATGCCAGCTTCACAAAATATCTTAACAAAAGTGATGCCTTAGGCAGCTTAACTCAGTGACTCCAATAACCACAGCACTGTGTCAGTCCTAGAACTACACCGTTTCATTCAATCATTCATTCATAATTCATTCATTCATTCATAATTCATTCATTCTGGTCGACCAAGGCACCTAAAAATTTTCATAGAAAAACCACAGCAATCATACTTCAAAAATTATTTTGGACAGAAATAAGCAACAGAAAATATATTTCTCAAACCAGACAGGTAGCAGTTTCAGAAGATGAGAAATGGTGGGCCATAACCATAGACAAATTGTAACGATAAGCAAAGAACAGCAGAAATAAAAGAACACTATAATAACGTGTTAAGTTGTTTCAGAAGCACAACTTTTACAAGAAAAAAAAACAATAGAATCCCGACCTCTTTCTTCTTTGCATCTCGAGCACCATATGACTGAAGGGCTGCATGAAGATGCTCCTCCTCCCACTTACGCTGCTCCCAGTTTGGTCCTTTCTCCGTATCGTCTTCTACATATCGATCTGTGATCTTCTGCAAAGTAAAATTCCAACATTTTCACAGCAAATGACAAAGGCAAGTTGCCTTAAAGTTGTTGGGCATTATGAAAATATTGCTACACAAATTATTAGATTAGATCAGACTTACCATCCAGTTCCATCATTCGACAACAACCTCTATTCTCATCAGATAAATTAGAAAACCAGTGGTAGACAGTTTTCAAGAGATTAAAGTCCTCTGCCTATATTATATATTCACAAAGAATAGCAGCATGAGCTTACTTCGTTTTCGCTGGGCATATAAAAGCGGTTGACTCGTTCCATGTCAGCTGCCCTTTTGTGTTCCGTGGCAAGAGTAAGAATCTCCTTTTTGTATTCGAGGTTTTGCTTCTCAGCCTTTGTCAGTCTATGAAAGAAACAGAAAGTCTTCTGATTTAATGCAAAAGATACGATGACAAATACTGAGTCAGTCTGCAAGGATAAAAACATGCAAACTGAAGGATTCACATCAATGTTCTAAGGCATTTCTAGTATCAATATTTTTATAGGCTACATAAAAAAGTACATACAAACAAAAAACACTTATTTAAATTAAAAAAATCAAGTGATGATGCCGACATCTAATGCAGGACCAATGAAATGTGACTACGCAATTTAGACACGACAATAAGTTGGGACGAATCAACAAATTCACACACTCGCAAAACTAAGATGCAACATACGTAGAATAGATTAGAAAATTCTCTAAAATTACATGATTATCTAGTACAGCATTGCCATCAGAAATGAACAATTGAACGTACTTTTGATCACCAAAGAAATAATTCTCTTCCTCAATCTCCATCGCAAGATCCTCGAGCTTATCCGTCTGACGCTTCTTCAGGTAATCATAGCGAGATTGCTTCCTAAGCTCCGGCACAACAACCTTGCGGTCTTCGTTCTCCTGCTGCAGGCGCTTCTTTGCCTCTTCAAATGCCTGACAAAAAAATCAAGATAAATGTCAGAAATGAAGACATTCTTCACTCTAAAATAATAATTCAGACTTAATACGTACTAGAAATCCAGTACAATTTCACACTTTCAAATCTTGATCCCTCTGCTTTCTCAACTTTTTACACCATTCTCCGAATCAGCAATAACAAACTGCACCACATAAAATAAAGATAGGGGTGACTGATGTCTAGTTTTTTGTGACGAGTCTCTGATTTATATTTTATACTAGCTGCACCCGGCCACGCGTTGCTGTGGCAGAAAAGACTCTCCCCCTCCCCTTCCCTCCCCCTCCCCTCCGTCCCGCTCCCTCCGCTCCTCCCCTCCCCCTCGCTCCCTCCGCTCCTTTCCTCCCTCAACCAAGAATGTTGAAAGGCCGGAAAATAATTGTGCGAATCGCTTATGACGTCACGGTACGCGACCTCATTCATGTTTCGTCTGCATGGTCGCAGTCACTGTCAAGGCGTTTCTGGAATCTGGCAACGTGCAGTTTTGTTGAATTTGCAAATGGCGGTCGAGCGGAATGCAAAGTTCACTTTTTGTGGAAAATATTGCGTTTATTCGGAGAGAAAAAAAGTTGGAAACTCTCTTATTGGAATGGAAGGTTTTGTTAAATTTTCAAAACAATCTGTGCGGTACTTTTTCGAGAACACTGGCAACAAACTATTGGAAAGTTTCATTTTTATTTATATAGATAGATACAGTTCTTCAGTAAGACTAAACTTTACTAAACAGTTATGTGTCATATTGGAACTCACAAAAAGCAGCATACATCTAAAACATGAGACAAAATATAAACGAACATTGAAACGTAAGAGCATGTATGGCCTTTAAAGTCAGTTACCTTTTTCTCTGATTTCGAAACTATCTGCCTAGTGCGCTCCTTTTCTTTCTGCTTCAGTCGTTCAACAAATTCCTGTTGCTCCTTTAAATCCTCCTGCTTCGCTCGTTCGCTCTTCTCCCATTCCTCTTCCTCTGATGAAGAACCATCCTTCTTCTTTGATAACTTCGATGTAGCCACCTCTACATCTCTGAAAATTCAGAAAAAATTATAAAACTTGCTAAAATGATGATACAGTCTGTAACATTTACAAATAACTGAACCAAGTAGTCAATAAGGAAGTGTCATATCCGTTATGCTGTTCCTTCACCCTATGAGGAATATCGAGCCAAAGTGAACTAATAGCACTGACATACTTAAATCACAAAGTAAGCAAGTCATTAAAACGGAGCCCTCGCATTGTAAGGGTTAAAAATAAATAGAACACACTAAGGTTTAATGTGTTTCACGACAGCACAAACTTTCGTTAACAATAAAATAAACAAAACTATTTGGCAAATTATCCTCCATGACAGTTGCAAGAAATTACGTCATGAAGCAAACCAGTGTTATGACACAAAGCGCGACAAATACCTGTCGTTTTCACTGTCGCTGTCTTCATCTTTTTTCTCTCGAAGACGACGTTTTCTGTCCTTCGATTTGCTCTTCCCTTTCTCGTCCTTCTGAAGTCTCATTTTCTAGAATAAACAATAGCTTTAAGATTTACACACTTGATCTATATTTTGTATGCTAATCAATAACATAATTATGTCAATAATATAAGCCTATCAACAACAATCACTTGTGCCGGAGATATAGATCTATGTAACATAAGATTTATTTTATTTAACAAAATAATATCACAGTTGGTAACAATGAGACAGTAGTTTTACTATCGATATGTCAGTGAAAAAAATAGAAGATCTTTACGACACAAACCTTAGTTGCCGTTGCTTCGTAGGCATCATCGTCATCTTCTTCGTCAGTCAAAACGAGCTTGTAGCCCTGATTTCGTTTCTGCTGCTCAACTGCCTCTCGTTCAGCAACTCTAGCTGGCTTCTCTCCAACAGCTTTATGTGGAACCTGGCAAGCAGAATAAAAGATCATTACATGTAGTAGTGCCAATGAGTTGTAAGTGAAAATATATGTATCAAAGTAGGCACATGCATATGAATCGCCAAAATGTACACAATACTACATGTGCATTGCCATTGTTCTTTCTTCATCAGCATCATCTGTATAAGTCATTCATGCAAAAGGATAGTCCACTTGAAGATAAGAAACAAATTGGTAATAATAACAATATTACCTCAATCAAAGTGAAATAAAAATATTTATGAATCAACAAAATAGGTAAAAGCAGTTCCGACAAATGCTTAATTACTACGAAATTAGCAATTATTAACAGACAAACAATTTTCATAGTACTTTATGCTTCCAGCTACTGTGCAGCCCTGTGGGTAAAAGCCTTACCCAATGAAGTATAAACTACATTTAATATTTTATATGCTGAGTGATGCGCAGTGAAAGACACCAATCAGCTTATCTAGGAAAATGACAAAACAAGCTTCATAAACGTTCAAACCTTTTGCCAGAGTTCGTGAGCAAATCTGACAACATTGCTGTTTACTTCAATTGTCTGATTTTCTCTGATCTGCTTCAACAGATCATCAGGAGATTTTGATTTCTCTGCCAGACAAACCATGAATTCAGCAACAATTTTCTCGGAAAATCCAACGACGTCATGCAGCTGGTCGAAAACCCAGTCGGCCACTGACGGCATAATTTCTCTATAAACCAAACACACCAAGTCATTACCAAAATTGACAGCAATTATCCATAAAGAGGCGCTATAGAAATTCTTGAATGAATGAGCATAAATCATAAATATTCTACAATACATGGCTAGATGCTAAACCCAATTTATTGTGTTGATGAACGTAGGAGGAAATTATTTTCGATTAAATGTTCTGGCCCTATGATATGGAATAATCTTCCAAAATATGTTACACTTATACCCACCATTAACATGTTTAAGAAAAAACCACTGTTTAAACTCTGTTTACTAGATTCAAACGGATCAAACCATTGGTCATAATTTGTTTTTATCTGTTTGTTACATCGTTTCAGTTTGTTTTCCTTTTATGCATAGCACGTTCTTTGTACTGTTTTACAATAGCCAAATGTTGTCGAGAAAGGAAGGGCCATTCCAGCCTCAGAGGGTCCATGCGACCTTTTTGGATTGATCCTTTGACTAATGCCCCAATCAATCGAAATTTATTGAGTTTGATTAATTGCTGTTATTTTGTATTTGGTTGTATTGATGCTCTGTCAATAAACGGCTACTACTACTACCTGTCAAAGTGAACTCTTACGTTTACGTCTTCCGCATACGAGCTTTAAAAGCAGTGAACTACTAGCACCAAAAGTAGACACCTTTATTCAAATATTCAATATCTATCATCATCAGGTGAGAGATAAAAATTACAAGTTAAAATGAAAAACGTGTTAAATACGCTCTTTATTTACCACTTGTTACAAGTTCTATAACTATTATAAGTCTTCAAGTTCTTGCGCAATTTGTATAGCGCTAACATTTGTTCAACGCATTGCCTTGAAAGACATGACTCTCTCGTTAAGATCGATATCTAAAGTGCGATATATTTCCCGTTAAATAAGTATTGCGTTTAGAAAGTTCCCGGAAACAAATCTTTTATGGCGAAAAGACAACTTCTGGTGCGACTTTTGAGGTCCAAAGAGAATTATGGGTAGTGTGATAGCTGCAGGGACAGGGTAGCTGAATGGTGATACACTAGCATAAAGAGCAGAAGGAAGTGGACTCGATTAGAGACACGGTGGCCGATTAGCTAGAGCAATCCACCTGTAACGCGGAGAGTAGGCCCGCGAATTCAATCCTTGTCCGAGGCGGTTACTGTGTAGGGCTCTTATCTTGAGCAAGTGTTTCACACATCTGAGCTTTGTAAGAAAGGCGATAGGTTACAACACAAAACGTATCGATGTTTTGTGTTGTAGGCTTGTAGCCCAGCTGGAATCACAATGTTGACTCAGTCATGAACTACCAAGAGGGCAGCAGTAAAATTAGTATAGGAGTTTTACTGTTCAGGTAACCTTGGGTTCTGGGAAAAGACCTGGTAACTTGCCACTGATGTATGTGGCTATGCCAACTAAGGGTTGATGACCTTACTCCAACTCTCTTGAAGTATGGGCAAAATCTCTTTAAGATAATTAGGAAGACATTCTTTTTCTGTCCATGGAAATTGTTGGCCATTTGTTTAGAATTATTCCTTTAATTAACAATGCACATATTTACACAGAAGACTGCTGGATTCCTAACACCGTCTGCATGCTACGAAAATCGGTTGCTAAGTAAGGTGCTTGCTAGGGTGAGTTGTTGCTAAGGAGAATGGTCGAGTAGCAAGACGGTTGAAAATGCGGGCTGTTGTTAAGACCAGTTGCTAGAGTGCTATTGCTACGGGGAATAAGGTGGTTGCTAAGGAGACTAGACGCTAATGCTGTTTCCAAGGAGAATGTATGGTTGCTAGGGAGAGCCGTAGCTGCCAAGGATAATGGCTAATGGGCAGAGTGATTGCTAACGAGACTAGTTGCTGGAGTGCCACTGTTGCTAGGAATCCGGTTGCTGAGAATAGTTTCTAAAGAAAGTGGTTGCTGTGAAGACTAGTTGCTGGAGTGCTATTGCTATGTGGACCTGCTGCTGGGGAAGATGGTTGCTAGGAGAGTGGCTTCTTAGAATGGTTGTTAAGGAAGGAAGTTGCTAAGTAAAACACCTTCCAAGGAGAATGGTTGCTAAGGAACACGGCTGCAAGTGCTAATGCTAAGGAGAATGGTTGATAAAGGAAAGCGGTTGCTAAAGGGGCACGGTCTGACTTTGAAAAGGAGTACTAATGAAGCTGGCACGGAGGTTCGTTGTTACATATACTGATTGCTAAAAAGGCTTATATTGAATTAGAGATTGGTTGCTAATGAGGCTTCACTTGTACAATATGTTACACAATAGTCCTAGTTGTTACCGGTACAATGAACATAGCAGTCAGATATGGGAAATAACCTTGGTGAGCACAGTAAGAAAAAGCTCCCACTTTTAGTTACAAATCTTAAGACAAAATTAATGTGAAACTGGTATGTACAACATGATCATTGCTAAATACTGTGCTGCAAAATGTTGCTATTAATATAATAATCACAACAAAATTTAAAAAATATTTGGCTTGTAAAACAGCAATCACTAAACTCAGATAGCTGTTGTAGATCTACAAGCCTCCAAATTTGAACTAAACATTAAGTTAACTTAATATTTGATTAAGATCCATAAGACTCAATGGTATCAGAAATAATCAACACAAATTGGTAATCTGGACATAGCCAATGCTAATACACATATCAATGATCATAAAGACAGAAATGTTAACCATAGAAAATACTTTACTAGAAACATTTTACAGCCTACACTGTAAACTTTCAAATATTTATTTAGGTGCTCTTAAGTCTCCACAAATTTCCAACAATCCAAAGAATTTCCACACCCAGGTTTACAAAGCATCATTGTCTATTGCATCACAGAATTCCCTCAGTATCACAGGTCACCTTGTCCACCCACCCATCTGTGTCCATCTTATGTAAATTTCTGCAGAAAAAGTTGCATAGCAAGATTCATACTTATTGTCCACACTGCATCAATCTATACTGTCCTCCCCTGAGAAGTAAGAAAGTGTGGCTAAAACAGCAACCATTGTCTTCACATTGTCTGAACTGCATCACTAAGCACATAAAACATCCCCCCTTCACTACAGTTGTTAATTGTCTTTCAGACTCTTACTGCCTTCAACATCGATTTCACTTTATTTAGTTTGACAATCATTGAAGTCAGCTTCCACTGTGATGACTTCAATTGTCTAAAACACAATCACTGCAGTAAATCTTTTTTAAATCAACCTAATGAATGCTGCTTTAACCATTGTCACTATTTTGTCTGGTACGAAAATAAAGCTCATTCAGATATTTGGCAGAAACTAAAGAATGGCCTTCATACGAGGCTTCAGATTCATTGACAAATTGTTCTGCTTTAAAGTCGCAGTCTCCTTCACCCAGTCTATGATTGGTGAGCTCATCATTGTAGCCGAGACTATGCTGTGCTGAAGTACCAGAATCTTCATTGCCATAGTAACTGTTATACGAACTAGTGCTTCCTAAACAGTCTGACCTAAATTTACCAATGTCCGCAACCTCACGTTGATTTAACTCATCAAATTTGACATCACTAGCGTAGGCCGATTCCTTTTTCTTTTTTGCTTTTTTCTTTTTGTGTCGAGCCTTTCTCATACAATGACTCGGGTCCTTCTTACATTTTCGACATTTCTTTTCCTTGACCGTCTGCGTACATTCCAAACTGTTTTGTCTGTGCTTTGATTTCTTGCTATGTTTCTTTTGTTGCGATTGCGTATGGGTACTCTTGCTTTTGTGACGCTTTTTCTTCTTATGCTTATAAGCAACGGCATCGTTTGTGTTGTCATCTACAGACATACTGGTGCCACTGATTTCTAACAGTTTAATGCTGATTTTCTCATCCACCGCATCAGCCTCATGCTCTTCACTCCCATAGTCTTGAAGTTCTCTGAACTGCAACGTGTCGTCATCATGATAATTACTTTTCCGGACGTCAGGCATGTAGACTGAATCACCGATGTAACCTGAAGATCTCTTTCTTTCGTAACATTCCTGTTTCTGGCGTTTCTTATTTCGAAAGGCAACTATCTCACGATATTTGTCTGGATTGAAATAGTCTCTTGCGTCATAGATGAAGTCGTCATCAGCAAAATTTCGGCCATTGCTGCATTTCTTCCTATTGTCATCTGTGTCGCTCTCGTCCTCTGTCTCATCATCAAGACCGATTATTCGACGCTTCAGGAGATTTCTTGGAAAAACCGGATCTCTCAAGGTGCTCACTAAATTCCGCGACAGTAGACGCTTATTGATGCAAAATCCATTTACCGGAGGTTTATTCCTAAAATAATAACAGCTCATCTACTTTAAAACTCAAAAACATAAATATCACAAAACTGGGTTACATACTAAGCACTGATCTAAAATCAAGCAAAAATGAGATACAATTAAATCCCTTTTGATTTTCTACCATCTCTACATTTCTCAATAGTTGTCACTAAGGCTGCAGCAGACAGTAGATTTTGATATGGTATTGTTGAATGTATATCTGATGAGAATGATATTAATGACATTTTGGAGTCTTGTACATTATACAGTTATACACCCGCACCCTATAAGCTAATAATATAACAATTAATCCTCCGACTCTAAATACGTTGAAAAATTTGTCTTTTGACACCTTGATGGCACATTTTGGTAGAAATGTGGCCGGATAGCCAAAAGTCCATACAGAATAAATACCTGATTATCTGTCATTCAGTTGGATAATAGAACAATTATACAACAGGCTGTGCACATGTGATTTGTTGTAAACTCTTGTGTCTAATTCAGAGTTAGGTAAACAATCACCCTACAAAGCGCCACAACATCTTTCAACCTATCAGTGCATTACTCTCTTATGGATTCGCAAAGAAAGCACACCGTCAGCCTCGTGTTTTAAAAGCTCTTACAAAAAGAGGAATTAGCAGATGATCAGCTGGCTATTTCTGCTGGTTTCTAAGACTTGACTGATATGCAGCTGTTGACTGCACTCTGATACCTTCCATCTCCCGAGTTCACAGGATTCATACTACTGTGCATCATAAAATTCTCAGTCCAACACTACAGTGACCCTAAGAGCAAAATGATCTTGGGGAGAAATGACTCCCCAACTGGTGCAAGCTAGCAGCTAACTAAACCTGCTCATCTGTAGATTACTTACTTCCCAAGTGTTTCATTCAAAACGCAGGAAACAACAGCAAATCGTACCTTACCTATATATAGATCCTGTCTATCTTATTCATCATTCACATTCGCTTGGCCACCTACCAGACCGTTTGGAAACACACTAAGATGGTAAATAAGAAAACTTACGTAACCTATAACATTTTTTTAAAGCGTTAGCTGTAATAAAGTATATGAGAAAAAAGCAACACCTTTCTTTGATTATTTCTGTCTCTTTAAGAATTTCACTGATGGCTTTGCTGCAAAGAAAAACATATACATACATAACATAATATACAGTTATACACATATACAATACCTAATTTTATACAGATCTATAGACATTATGAGTGTATGAGGAGCATGACTGAAATGATGACCCAATTGTCATGTCGGGACTGGAAAAGGCTACCAGTGTGGTGATCCTGGGTGTCACAGTCTGTGATAGTTTAGGTCTTGGGGTCATGTTGATTGTTCAGCACATACGTTGTCAGACACTCTAACTACATCCTCCTTACGCTATGTAACAACATCAAACTGCATCAGTCATTATGTTTAAAGAATCAAACTTTAAAGTGCAACCCTATCACACATAATGGACCATACAACCATTACTAGGTAATTATTTTTCATCAATCCCCGCTTCTACATGGCAAGAATTCTTGTTGTCAATCGAATTTGTAATGGCGAATAATTTATTCCTCTAAAGCGTTAGTTTACTGCGTTTTAAATGGAACCTAGTCACTCACTTACATACTTTCGGGGAAATAATAGGCTGTAGGCCAGAGCAAAGATTTGGCTCAGAGCAATCTCTGTTCCGCACCGATATGTGCAGGGCTTAAAGTGTGACACGACGGTCATGGACGGCGTCCATCCACTTATTTTAAAATCTGAACGCAGTCCTGCCACTTATTGGCCAGCACAGCCTGGAAAGGTAAGGGGCGTCCTGGCACTTCTTTTGGAAAGGTAAGGAGCGTCCAGGCACTTCTTTTTTCCGCACTTTAAGCACTGGATATGTGGCAGCCATATATGCACACTCACAACATATTGGCGACCGAGCAGATGTAAACCTCTACCATTTTTCAACTAACTGGATATGTCTCATTTAGGCAGTCATTAAATTGTAGAGTAGACTGTTAGAGTATGATCTATAAAAATGTGTAAACTGTTATAATCTACATCGGCAGGCCAGAGCAGTATTTTATAACTGCATCAGCTGAAGCAGGGCCTACCTACAGTGTCCATACTACAGTGCAAACCTTTAATATTCTATATAATCCGTATAACTTAGCAACTCCACTTTCGTCGTGATTACTTTTTGTGTTAGGATCACAAACTATAATTTGATCTGTCATTACAAAGAACTGTCGTTTCAAATATCCAAGTTGGCAATTTCTTTCTTTCTTGTTAGACACCGGGACAATTTTGCACTTTTGCCCAAGTCGTCGGGACACCGGAACACAACACACAAAAACCGGGACATGTCCCGGAAAACCGGGACGTATCGTCACCCAACAGTACTGTACCCTTTACTTTATGGTAGAATCTGGCATGGGCCGTGTAACGTGAGAATCTGCCAGCGTGTACCTTACCTTTCAATTTCTCGCTCAGTCATTTATAACTGTCGAAATAACCGCTGTAAGTAAATTAGACAATAATCAAGATTGAATAAGTGACTCTCTATAATCCATATAATCATATCTATTTTAAGCCGCCATCAAGGAATTCTACATACAAAGGATTGGAAAGTCGCGGAAAGAACATTTCCGGTTTAACATATTGTGCGGCGACACCTGTGCGTTAGTTAGTAAATGCTTTTTCTAGACCTTGACTGATTATATTATGATGTAGCACTGTTTTGCGATCAGTTGTACGAATTCCGAGCACACTTTAGCATTAACATAATTTGGTTCAATTGGTTGCTAGGCCTAAAGAACAATGAAAGTTAAATGATTATAAAGATAATAATTGATAAATTAGCCTATGGCCATAGCATAGATAAATTTTATACTACATGCTGTGCTACATGGCTTTCAATTTCCGTGTGTAGAATATTATTTCCAACCTTACGCGTACATCTGTGACAAACAACAACACCAATAAATGGCAATTATAGCCCTTGTAGTCCTACATGACAAAATTAGCCAGCACGGCTAAGCAGCCTCTTACTCGTGGACTAGTGTTGGGCTTAATTGTTGCTGTTTTAAACGAAACTGCCAAAATAAAAATAATTGGTGTTGCCGTCCTCCTTTATCCGGGCTTGGGGCTGACACTGTCAGAGTTCAAACAGTGGCAGAGTTCACTAGCATCGAACTCTGCAGGAGCGCTTATAAGCTTACGACCCTCCCTGCCCCCCATTGGGATAAATTAAGTTGTGTGTTTGCCTTCGGCTGAGAATTCATATGAACACTGTAGGCCATATTCCCAAATACAGGCTACTACGATTTACTTTTCATATCTTGAAACCTTATTAACGCGAGTCTCCTCCTGAAGCTGTTGAGATGTTTTGCGTCACTATAGAAATTCATTTTCTTGCGTTGGCCCTACGTAAATGGGTGTATTGGGGAGGGGTTGAGGTCTTGAGGAGGAAAAGGGTTTGGTGATGTAACTTTTTTTACTGGGTTCGAGAGTTATTCTTCATCAGCATTCCTATAGCCAACTCTAGGCTATAATAAATAAGCTACATGCACTGACCTATGCTGTTTGTGGGAAGATGAGACGGCGAGGGAGAGGCCTGACCATTCGATTGCCCTCGTATACCGTGGATAAGAAATTTGTGAAGTCACTAACACCTTATATATCCATGGTTGCCTTGGGGGTTAGCTTAACAGACTACTCTTATATTTCTTACGGGTTCAACTCCCACTTGGAAATAATTATATGCATCAATGTTTTTAATGCGGATGAACAAGCGGCAAAGCAGCCATACAGGAAAATCTAATAAGTTATGATTGATGATGTCATCGCATAAAAAAGACAAATGAAAATCGATGACGTAATATCTGTCCTCATGGCAACGTTCAACGCAAGCAGTATTTCATGTTATGTTACAAAATCATAACCCTGTTTTTTTCAGTGTTTTGGATGTGACAAAAGGGTGTGGGTGGTCCATGTTAGATTGACGCATATAATATTACACGAATCCAAGTAAGAATCTGATGTTCTCAAAATGTTGCGCAAGAAACAAGTGACAACTGATGATATAATTTACTTGTCTGACCCCCAACATGTTTTCAGAATTTCAGTTACTTAACGGAGGGGTTTTAAGAAGAGTTGTGGGGGTTGAATCTCACAACAACAACAAAAACTCTGCCATAACCATTTACTGTACAACCTTCAGAATCATGACGACATAAACACATCTTATAAAATAAGATCTCTTTCCATAATTAATAAACATTTCTTATACTATGTAAAATACAATCGTCTCAAAGGTGCAGAAACGGTTTTCAAATAAATCAACATGTAAAACAATGCTTTAAACCTTCTGTCAAGACACACAAATAAAAAAAACTCTGCCACTGTGCTGAGTCTTACCCACATTGTGCTGCACCAAGTTCATACTGCATTGCTAGATCTATCCCACACCTCACTCTGCAAAGAGACAGCGACTTAACAATGTGAAATAAATGTCACCGTCATGTGGGATCGACTTTTTCGAGACTAGGCATAAGAGCACATGAATATAATTTAGGTGCCGTACATGTCAAGATTTACGAAACTAACAGTGCAATAATAATTTATGTCAGTTTGAATTCGATCTAGAGTTTAGACAGCTTATGTCATCACAGGTCGTTGCCAACAACATCTACGTCCATCTGACTTGCTACCTTAGATGTATCCAGACCCCATGCTGACCTAGCATCGAGCATCCAAATCAATATGGCCATGGTAATTATATATACAAAATTTTATGTAATTTTCAGAATTAGAATTGAAAGCAAAACACCGAGTCATAGTTCAGCACACCATAAAAACATCTGTAAAAATGTAACTTAAGAAGAATACAATCGTAATACTTGCTGTACATTTTTCTTACGCTTCCTTGATCATAAATACTGGCAAATCATCCTCAAACACATTACACAACAATTAAAACCAACAACTCAATATATGAAGTAAAAACACAATCTAGTATTCACTGGAAAAACCTTGTTTAAAAGCAGAAAGGTCGTTACGAGCTGGTATGAATACATAGTACGTATTTCACTGAATACAGATTACATTTGCAAGATAGACCAGTAAACATAATGCATAACATATCAACATAATGCCATCCAACAATAGCAATAATTACATACTGATGCACTGTAAATACTGCACGTCTGCATTTCGGTATTTACGAAGCAATGTTAGGGATGCATCAAGGATGAAAATTTAATTTAAAAGAGCTAAAGGTGTGCATTCAGGTAAAACTGAAAATGTGTTTGTCCCAGAGCTGTTTCTGGTGGAATAAATAGTATGTAGAATTGTAGATGTACGTTCATTGAAAGATTTTTCCAGAACTAGTACATGTACAAGTATGTATATATATAATGTATATATATATATATATATACATACAATATATGATGACACACTCTAACAGATTTGTTTGGAAGACTTCTACAGTCTACACTAGCAAAGCATCAAACAATAATATCAATAGTTGTTTCAAAGTACATACAAAACAGACCTACAGACTACAGAGATCAGAGTACAGACCAGAAAAAATGCCAATATGTTAGCAAAAGCAGAGTTGCCTAGTCTTAGTGTCATTCTCCAGCCTTCAAACCAGTAGCAAAAGAATCCAAAGAGTCTGATAACTTGTTTTTGAAGTGGTACTATATAAATGTTCAGTTAAAATTTAAAAAATTACAAGGTGCTGGACATGTATGTCAATTTATCAAGATATCTTGAAAACTTTAGTTTAAATGTAGCAAGTTATAACTTGACATCAACCAGGTAGTGTCACACATTCTCAATTGTTGACCCTCCACTTAAGATGGACTTCAGTTAGAGATGCAACTACTGCCAAGAAACAATAATTCAGGTGTGCTTCACAAATCGCTTAAATCTGATTTGTGTTGCCGTGATATTCAACTGTATTAGCCCATGAAAAAAGCCATTAAGAACAGAAACTTTGTCCATAAGCAAAACCATGCACAAACTTTGTCCATAAGCAAAACCGTGCACATATTAAACAAATGCTAGAAGATTCTCAGCACAACAGCTTTCACAATAAAACAACACCTTTCATCAATGCAAATCGACATAATCACGTGTTTCGGTTGCTCGTGGTTGGACCACGGACATAAATAGCAGGACACTTGAAATACTGAAGTTCAACATAAAAAAGTTATGCAGTGAGACAAGGTTCAAGTCCAGGCCTGAAGGATGTTGATCAGAGCAGCGACACTCGAAAGAGAGTAACTTTGCCTTCACAACAAACAAAAACTTTCTATAAATGCAAATTCAACAGAGTTATGCGCAAGTGTTTCCATTGCTTGTCGCTCAACCAAACAGGACATTGGAAAGGGAGTAACTTTGCCCACAAAGTGGTTGTAACCAATCCCTCTTTCCCCTATCTCCCTTTCTTACATACGAATTTAGTATACTTTGAATCTAGCATACTTAAATTGTCTTCCATCTTAAGATCACCGAAACAGAATACAAAGTACACGTTTACATTTGAACAGCCAATAAATTATGTTGACGATACTAAGTCCACGATACAACTAAAGAGTCACTTATGAATCATTGGAATCCAACAAAACAGGCTTCAAACCATAAAGTAATGGTTACTGTTGAACACCACCGTCATGATACACAGTCATGCCTATGCTGGCACTACACATAGAAGCAGGCATTCTAGAAATTAAGGCTGTCTGTTAAGAAAGCCGAAGAGACCATTAACGTCAAAGTTCTTGATAATAGCAGAAAAACAACTGGTGCACAGACAATTTCTTAACGGAGACCAAAATTGAAACATGTTATCACATGTTTAAACGGTTCCCTATCATTACACCGAAGTTCATTTCACCGAAGGTCTTTTAGCCGAATTCATCTAACCGAAAATCAATTCGCCGACAATCATCTACGCGATGTTCATTTCATAGAAGTTCATGTGACCGAATTGTCATTTCACAGAATTGTTGTTGAAGTCGCGATTAAAACGTGAACCGTGTACAGCTGAGAATAGCCATTGGGTGACACGTAGAAACCAATGCGGTTGGTTATGCAGAAGTTGCAATGCAGCATCGGATGCGAACAAAACCATATCTTCCGATGCCAATCGTAGAAATTCTTGATCACAACAGGTTTTCCATAACTTCCTCGGTATTATGTTGGGTGCTTCATCAGCGTTGTCGTCGTCCTCATCGTTAGCTGCATGCATCACAGCTCGTCTCTTCCGTCTTAAAACTTGTGACAAGGCTGCTGTCGATGGTATAGGGCGGGTGCTGTAGCCACGGAGACTTGCGATACAGCCTGTTGCACAACATTCTTCGTGGAACTCTCACATTCGGTTGCTTTTGCTCGCACGGCTCCAGCAACAACAGCGGCAGCTACTCGATTAGCCGATGGAGCATGCAGAGTGTGGTCAGTCGGCAGTCGTACAATGACATCTCCCATACTATGCATTCGTGCAGTGCAACCTCGCAACTCACAACACCAGTACGTTTTCCCTTTGACTTCTTTGTCTTTCAGATAAATGTATCCCTCAAATATAGCCTTATTTTTACCTCGACTACTAGTAACAATCTTTATTTTAGACATTTTATCTCTATTCAGACAGAAACCGACGGCTATACTGCCATAAGAACGAAAAGAAATCGAAAAGACAGAGGCTTGTGTGTGTGTGTGTGTGTGTGTGTGTGTGTGTGTGATGTACCGTATCATGTACAGTCGATAGGACGGCCTAAAGATGTACTGCACAACACACGTTCGCACGTGCCAAGCATTTTAGCATAGTCGATCTCTTTATATTTTCGGTTAAATGAATTTCCGTTAAATTAACATTCGGTGAAGTGAACATTAGGCGAGGTGAGATTCGGTCATTTGATTTTCGGTCAGATGATTTCGGTGAAATAAATTTCGGGGAAATGAAATTCGGGGAAATAAACGGTCACCGTTTAAACTCTAAGCATGTTTAAGTTTTGCCAAAAAACCTAAATAAAAGCTTCAGGTTGAAAGCACAAAAAACTGGCATATCAAGATAATTTCAAAACAAGACAGCATGTTAATTCATTTAACATAGCAATGACACATGAATTATACATATAAAAGTCACTATGACAGCATGTTTCTTAAATACGATAATATACCTAAATCAGAAATGACACAAAAATCAAGATACATCATCAGTACATTAATATTCAGCTGGTAATCATAAGCAAACACTTTGACCTCGCAACGAGTATTAGACAAAGATTTCAACATAACAATGTGAAGTGTCTACAACAAGGTGATCAGTTTTCATAACCAAGCTTAATTAAAAGATATCTTAGAATACAATAATGGATATTTTGTACACTGCAGAATGGTAGCAAATATGCATTTGCAATTTTTAAAGACTTCAACTGAATTAGCAGAACGAACAAGTTGCTAAAATACATTGTGACACCTCAACCAAATTGAGAAGATATATTACCGGTACTACAGTAAATTTCATAGTGATGGTTTTAATCTTAAAGATCATTCTTCATTCTGAAATGTTATAGAATGTTAACATTTTAAAGTCTAAACCCTGTATGTTAGGGTTCCTCTTGACATCAAATGCAAAATTGAATCATAAATACCCGGTACTGACTTAATTAAATATCCAAATATTGTGTGCGCTTACAAATTTCAAATCAAAGTTTAAACATTTGGACATTCAATACATGTGTTAACAGTGTTATTGATATAAAGCAATTATGCCACTAAATTTTTCTATGATGCTCAATTTCAGCAGCTGGAAGTTCATGGCACCTGACAGTGGAAAGTGAAAACAAAGACCACAAAGCATTCAAACAAATAATTAATTAATTAATTCAAAATTGCTTCAAATACACAGATATATGGACACATATAATCTTGTAAATGGTCAGGGTTTTCAATTTCAATGCTCAGCCTTTGCAATAATGCCATACTTCATTAGGATCACATGCCTCATGCCTACAAATAGGGTCCAGCGTACCAGTTGAAAAACAACAGCTGTACATTTATAAAGGAAGCAATTCTTTGGCACAAACGGACTCTGGCTGCAGCTAAATTGACTCTAATACAGCAAACATTCCGAACCCAGAAACGTTCAAATCTCCGTAAAGAACGTTTCACGCTCGATTCCAAACGTGCGAAACACCACTGGCGCCAGGAAAACCATGTTGAAAGCAACGACACTGTACGTTATGAACTTGTACGGCAGTTCAACCGCCAGCGACTTATGAACGTTATTATCTTTCCGATCGTAGCCAGCCAAATAGCATGATCCGTGGAATGTGACAGTTCTAACAAGAGCTCGAACTGTCACCAGCATGATAATTCCGATGACCATTCTCAGAACTACGAGCCCAGCCCACGACCAAGTAGGTGGAATGATGTCATAGGGTGGAAAACTAGGTGCCTTCTGCATATAGCCGTACTGGTAACAGACCCAGTGACCAAGACCGACTCCAGCACCAGTTGCCATTATAACGGTTGTATCGCCGCGTGCAGTGCTCCACTGGCGAAGAGTTGGGTAGAGGAGGCAGAGTAGAAATGGAACAAGTATGCAGACGGCTGGTGAGTACGGGCTGTGCAGCATGAAGTCGTCCATCGTATCCAGAAGTGGAAAACCGAAGTAGAGTAGCGATGACACAATACTCACTCCCATTATCACATCCTACAAAAGATACGTGCAGCATAAGAAGAAAGTGGTTTCTCTGTGCACAGTGAAACTTACCTTACGTACACCATGAGGAAAAGTTAGAACTGTGGAATCTGGCACATTTTGTACAATGGGAACTAACTGGAATCAATAGCAGCTGCAACAGTAAAATATTATTCACAAAGTACGAACTTTACACATTTACATTTAAACAGTGAGCTAACATTCATGCATAAGTCCATGGCTCAGCTGTAGTGGTGCTTAATCAATTGCACTGAATCTGTAACAGTATGCTATCCACTTACAACTCAAGCACAACCAAAAATAACAGACTGAATACCACGCATTAATCAGTTGCAATCTGTCCTTATTGCGCATAAAATCAATTTCAGAATGTCCTTAATGCTGCGGCTTGCCTGAGTGGCAGCATGCCAAAGTTTGCACATATACAGTATATAAAACTTTATACAGAAGGAAGCACTGCACTGGCTGCTTATGCAAAAACCCATTTATGCGTAATTGTCCTGCAGGCCAAGTCCCGATTTAACTTAGGGAGCTCTATTACTAGCACTATCACTGGCAAATAAAGCTCATTCCAGGTTGCAGATTCCTGCACTCTACCATGCAAGGCAACCTTGGTTGTCCGTATGGCTCAAGCTCCATAAACGCTTCGCTGTGGTCGATTTATCTTTCTGAAAATGGTTACCAGTACCTAGCAACCTCGTAATGGAATTCTTTATCTTTCTTTGCCCCTTTTCTGCAGGTGTTTAAAACCATACTTTTCAATCGTGATTTTGTGGTGTCAGGACCTTGGGAGCAACTATGAGGAGCTTCTTTTGATGTGGCGCCACATAAATTCATGATTATAATCTATATATATAAAAATGAAACTTTCCAATAGTTTGTGTAAAGTGTTCTCGAAACGTACCGCACAGATTGTTTTGAAAATTTCACAAAACCTTCCATTCCTATCAGAGAGTTTCCAACTTTTTTTTTCTCCGAATAAACGCAATATTTTCCACAAAAAGTGAACTTTGCATTCCGCTCCACCGCCATTTGCACATTAAAAACCGCACGTTGCCAGATTCACTAACGCCTTCACAGTGACTGCGACCATGCAAACGAAACATGAATGAGGTTGCATCCCATGACGTCATAAGCGATTCGCATAATTAATTTGCGGCCTTCTTGGTTGAGGGAGGAAATGAGCGGAGGGGGGCGGGACGAAGGAGGAGGGGAGGGAGGCGGGCGGGGGAGGGGGAGCGGGACGGAGGGGGAGGGGAGGGAGGCGGCGGGGGAGGGGGAGCGGGACGGAGGGGAAGAGGGAGGGGGAGGGGAGGGGGAGGAGGAAGGAAAAGGGGAAGGGAGAGGGGGAGGGGGGAGGGGCAGAGGGAGGGAGAGGGAGAAGGGGAGGGAGAAGGGGAGGGGGAGGGGGAGGGGAGGGGGAGGGGGAAGGGAAGGGGGAGGGGAGGGGAGGAGGAGGGGGAGGGAGAGGGGGAAGGGAATGGAGAAGGAGAGGGGGAAGGGGCAGAGGGAGGGGAGGGGGAGGAGGAGGGGGAGGGGGGAGGGGCAGAGGGGGAGGGGAGGGGAGGGGGAGGAGAAAGGGGAGGGGGAGGGGGGAGGGCAGAGGGAGGGGGAGGGGGAGGGGAGGGGGACGGAGAGGGGGAGAGGGAAGGGGAGGGGGAGAGTCTTTTCTGCCACAGCAACGCGTGGCCGGGTACAGCTAGTTAACAATAAATCAGAGGTCACATTTATAAGGAAAGAACGTCGTCAATTCAATTGATGACAAATATAAATCACAGTAAATCAACACCATGAAACTAATATCTGAACAATGAAGGCTATCACATTGGCTATCACATTGTCTAATAATAGAATAATGAATAAAACTGACCAGGAAAGTATGCATTCCCAAGTAGATTCGACTGCAGCACACCAGACTGCTCCATGCTATCGCACCAATAAGCGCATATTCTGATGCAAACTAAACACGCACAAAATTAACAAACTTATTTCATGACTTCATGAAAAGAGAATGGAACCATAGAGTACTAAAGGCTATCACCTGTTTTACTTAACTATGAATCAGAAGTTTCAGTAATTTGGCAAAAGGCAGTTAAGCAAAGCCTATTCTTAGCAGGTGCTTGACTACAAGCAACTCAGTCATTGGATAATCAATCATCCATTGGGAGTCAAGTGATCCATTACATCTAGAGTCAAGCCAAATTTGAAGTTAACTAAGCAGTCAAGTTACCCACAAACACTGGCAATGCCAGCTATACATATTCAGCAGGTCGTATCAGGGTCATAGCCTGAATTATTCAGCAGGTCGAAGAAATTGAATGCAAAGAAGATATTAAAATTCAAAGGAATCTTTGGTAGGTCATAAGGCAGGTCAAGAGCAATTTAGGTAGGTCAAATATATGTATGTATATATGTATGTATCCATATGTATGTAAACCAATGTATGTGCATATGTATGCACTATGCAAGTATGAGTACTTTTTATGTAGCGCCCTTCAAGATCTCTACTCACGCTCCCGACTACAGCACGGACACTGAATCGGAAGTTTCACGCCGAAGCGCATGAGCAATTGCAAGTGAAGGACTTGCTTACAGTCCATACAAGGTGATTTGCGGTGGATTAGAACCCACAACCTTTCGGTCCCAAGGCACCAAACATATCCCTACACCACCGCGCCACGCAAATGACCTGTAATTAAAATTCAAAGCAGGATAAAAACTACTCGCTTTCCTTCCACGTTTTTTTGCTGATGTTGAACAAAAACGTAATTAGCAAATTTTGACAATATGATACAACCCATTCCACATTCCATCAAATGGTAAAAGTACTAGGTTGTTGACCGGGTACAAACGGTACAATTTCAATACATTCCGGTGCCTAAGACCGTAAGTATCCAAACGCACCTATTCCCATTGTCCGGAGACGTTCCGGTGATTTTATACAATTTTTTAAAATGTATAGGAAACCCATTGATATTTACCGCAGTTGAATATATCGGCCTCCATATTTACGCAGAAGTTCATAATTTGAACGTCCGCGAGTTTCCATGACGTCACTGAAATGTGCGTAAATATGGAGGCCGATATATTCAACTGCAGTAAATATCAATTGGTTTCCTATACATTTTAAAAAATTGTATAAAATCACCGGAACGTCTCCGGACAATGGGAATAGGTGCGTTTGGATACTTACGGTCTTAGGCACCAGAATGTATTGAAATTGTACCGTTTGTACCCGGTCAACAACCTAGTACTTTTACCCATCAAATCGCATTACACAAATTACGGCAAATAAGTTATCAGGCTGCATGAAGGCAACATAGTCATACTCACATTGTAGCGTTCCCTGGTCATAAAGAACATCGCAAATGGAATGCCAGTTCCAACCATAGCATGTGTAGATGGCATACCATACTCAAGGGCGTAACGCTTCTCCATCTGAACAACTGGAGGAGAGGAAGGACGGGGTATCTTGATGACATCTTTCAAAGCCTGGCCAAGGTACATAAACATGCACCAGAAGATGCATAACCGGCGCCCTACAAATCCATCAATGTTCCAAAACCAGAAAGGGAAGAAGGTGATGTAGAATATTTCGTTACCCAAATTCGCACCAAAATGAAACACGTAATATAAGAGCTTGTTTGTTATTATGTAGTCGTCACTGTGCACTGTCTTGATCTGATTATCATTCGAGTTCAAAGTATAACTTTCCGCGTTTGGGTGATCTGACACTGAATCGGAAAACACTGAACCCTTTGTCGCTGTTTCGCTGTTCTGGGGTCTGCGAATAATTCCGTTGTCACAATCGTCTCCATCTTTAGCATGATAGTCCGAAAATCCAGTCTTAGGGTGCTCTTCTGTGCACGCTTTCGAAACACGCCTTCCATTCGCGTCAACTCGTACAATGCCACACAGTGCCTGAAACTTCGCCACGGCGTTTGGATCTGTTAAAAAGCCCAAGTAACTCTCCATTTCGCTCTCCGCACAATTTGACTACTAAAGAATTAGATAATTAATCATCAATCTGTATTTTACCATCAAAACAATCCACCCGGCAAGGATGGTGGCTCCCGGAAAAATAATGTGTGATCACTGATCCGTCTGTATTCTTACTCACAGATGTCGCCAAGCTTCAATCTACAAGTGACCAGCGAAGAGACGATTTACCACATACATACAGTAACCACAGCTACTCGGAGCCACTCCAATAAATTATCGGCAGTCCCACCTAGGCCTACATGTCCAGCATGATTTCCAGGAAGGGAGCTAAGTGTCTTTCTAGCTCCTTTGAACCTATGTGGGGGTGCATGCCTGGATTTTATTTGTCCTGGAATCACAGTATAAATAAATATTGATATTTATACTGTGCTGGTATGCTTTGGTGAAGCGCCGTACCACAGTGTAGATAATATTTATACTGTGGCCGTACCACAGTATAGATAACAATTATTAATTATTTATACTGTGGCCGTACCATGGACGTCGTTTATAAAATTTATCACTGTTGTTGTGCTGGCAAACTTACGTGGCCGAATATTTATATAACCCACACTGATGCACGTTGCTTCATTGAGCACCTTCTATGCATGAAATTAGATTAAAATTTTCAGCTCTGAAAACTTTTATCTGTCGATTATAAATTTAGCTATTAGGCCTATTATCTGCATTGCTGGATTTATGCACTTCGTGACGTCTTTCTATGATGATTTAGAGGACTGGTCTAGGACTCTAGGTCCTCTATGTAATCTGAGAGGGAAACAAGGAATGATGGGAGAAGAATAAATTTATTTATGTGTAGAAGATTGATGATTTCGTTTATAGTTTAATAACTGGTGTAACGGTTCCGAAAGGAAGCACCCCTTTGGATTGGTATGGTTATTTTTTAGATGACGTCGTTTATAAAATTGACCAGTTGTATTAGAGGCCTTTTTCAGAGTTCTTAGAATGCCACTCCCCCTACCCTTGGTCTGTGCATCTGACTACCCCATCTTGTAGCAAGCATTTGCGCAGATTACATAACGTCTGTTGAAATGATAAATTACCACGTATTTACTAAATAAGAATTCGTGGACTGAGTTGAAATACGTTTATTTAATATGTGGGGCGCGGTGGTGTAGTGGTTATGTTTGGTGCCTTGAAGCCGGAAGGTTGCGGGTTCGGATTCACTTCAAGCCGCCGCGTAGGGACCCTGAACAGTGAACAAGCCTTTCACTCGCAATTGCTCATGTGCTTCGGCGTGAAATTACGATTAGTCAGAAGCTCCCCTTGAAAGAGTGCTATAACTAACAAGTGTCCATACATACATTTTGGGCTTATTCTCATTTGGATTGTTTTGAGATTGTTAAAATAATTAACAGTGTTGATAATTAGTTTTACTAAGATTGAGCGGTAAAGGTATATGGATGTTGACCGCGTACGAACGCTACAATTTTTATAGATTCAGGTAGCTAAGACCGTAAGTATCCAAACGCACCTATTCCCGTTATCCGGAAACGTTCCGAAGATTTTATATTAATTTTCTAAAATGTATAGGAAATCCCATGTTAAAATTAGCGGCCCACGCTAATCCGCCATATTTACACACAAAATGACGTGACGTCATGGAAACACACGACGTTAAAATTGTGTGTAAATATGGCGGATTAGCGTGGGCCGCTAATTTTAACATGGGATTTCCTATACATTTTAGAAAATTAATATAAAATCTTCGGAACGTTTCCGGATAACGGGAATAGGTGCGTTTGGATACTTACGGTCTTAGCTACCTGAATCTATAAAAATTGTAGCGTTCGTACACGGTCAACATCCATATACCTTTACCGATTGAGCTTCTACGCGGACAGTGCGGACAGTCTTGATATTGGGCAAGTTATTTATGTCCGTTGACAGTTTACTGATCAATGCGAGATGCAAAAAACTTAGCAAAAAGTAGAATGCAGGCATAAATGATGCAGAACTTTGCTTTTCGAACGTAGCTCAGTTAGTAAAAGTTGGCAGAACTTGTCTGGTGTCAGCCATGGCAATGATAAACAATAAAGCCACCCTAGTATCAGATAGAATAGAGCGTTACAGCTTGTAAATATTTTTGAGTTTGATTGTTCATTTTTGACCTAGAGCTGTAAATATTGTGTAAATGTTTTACTTAGAATAAAAGTTCATTTTGCATCTTAAATATTGTTTTGTTGACCCATTACTCACTTACTTGAGCAGAAGTGGTAGAATGTCAGAATTCCATTCTCCTATGTTCTCTTTGTTCTGGGTGACCATGTTTCTCTTAGTAACTGTCACTTCTAGACTGCCATATATATATTATATATATATATAAATTTCGTTTATGGTATTTTAAAACTTTTTTATTTACTTTTTAGCTTCTGACAACCATGTTGCAATGATTGAAAGTTACCAATTACTCATACCTACTGCTCAGATCGTTCAGTTTACCTCATCATGATGAAGTTCACAGTACTCTGGTTGGCTGTCCTCGTGACATCTGCAAATAGTGCTGAAGTCACACTTTCCCAGGATGCTGTAGGGCTCATCATAAGAGAGGACACAAATGGGACTAGTGGTAACATACGTTTCCTTACTCACTACCATATGTTTAGTGTATGCTCATAAAAGGTCTGCGGAAAGTGTCTAAATATGTAAAGCCATTGGATTAGCCTTCACATATGATGTACCCTACAAGCCCACCTGACATTAAAATAGGAAGAATTCACTAGTCTTAAAACATATGAACCAGTTATCAATCAATCTCATGGTCCAGTGTCTTTTATATAGCACTGTTATTATAATTTATTAGGCATCAATAATTGATATGCACTTCAAATGAACTCATTGAGAATTGGAGATCATTGGAGTGTGATATTGACATCCAATATGATATGAAAACTTGATTTTCAGGTTATGGCAGGGAAGTAAGTTGAAAAAGGTGAATAGTTTAGACCTGAAAGACAACAGAGAGCAAACAGGCCTGCACTCAGTGTGTGGCCATGGATTCCAGGGCCATTGAGAATGCCCAACAACCCAAAACAGTTCTGATAGTAGGCACAGTAAAAATCACAGAACCTATAAATCGAGTGCAAGGCTTGTATTATAAGGGTGCGCAAGTTAGGTTAGCTGATTTAAATAGAGTGACTTTTGGACAATGGGACAGATTTTATAACGGATTCTTTACTCAACTGACGGTTGTGAGTAGCTACCATGACGATACGAGAATGTTTCATAAATATGACATTATTCAGCTATTACTTTTTTACATTTCATGTGATGTGAAGCTGGTTTCTGTGAAAGTCCAACAATCAGTCAAGGAAGCTTGAAGCATTCTAAGTCAAACTATTCAGAGGGAGAAATAGTCGAGTTGGTCTGCTACGAAGGCTACAGAATCCCACACATCAAGTCTACGGTCCTTCTTCTCGTCTGTCAGCCGGGGGGAGCGTGGACTGATCTACTCGGCATCCAAGCAGTTCTTACGTGTGAACGTGAGTGGAATTCTGGATGAGTCTGCGCACAGTGATGCAGCAAATCAGAATGCTGTGCAATGTCTGTTTGATTTTTCAATATGCATTGGATTAGCAAAAAATTATTATATAATACATGATGATGATGATGATAACGATGACTTGGATTTCCAAGCCGTAATATGTCACCTGCCGTTACAAGGGTGCTTTTACAAGTACTGTTCAATGCTCCAGTAGGATATGAAAACTTGAAATATTGTGTCTTGAGTCTGAACTTAATTGACTTCAAGGATGTTACAACGTATTAAAAGCATGATGCTGTTCCAACACAGCTTAATGTTCTCTTAATGGCGCTGCTTGTTCTCTTTATTCTGTGCTAATTGTGCATTTTTATTATAATAGTTAATAATTTTTATTGGGCTGGTGATGAGGCAGTATGAACAGATGCAGATAATTCTTGGGGTACGGTGGTAAAGTGGTGGGTATGATGCCTTGGAACCAGAAGGTTCCAGGTTCCACTTCAAGCCGCCACATAGGGACCGTGTAATGCATGGGTGTTGAAATAAGAATTTGTATTTAATATATTTATTTATTGCCTTTTAAATTGCAGCGATCGGAGGTTGTGCTCTGCCTGTGATCAAAGATGGATATATAGATCAGAAGAACGGTGGCTATATGCCGAGTGATCGTGTACCGTTACAATGCAATGCTGGTCGCTTTCTGTCTCCAAGACAGTCACCAATTATCACCTGTCAAAGCGACGGAACATGGAGAACGGAATCAGGTGTCATGCCATCGTGTACACGTAAGCAGACTACTGATACGTTGAAGAATGACGTGTGAAATTGAGCTTCATACTTTTAGACATTTGATTGCGTGTGGTTGTTGTGAAGAGCCTTGTAATGATATACTGTGGTGTATGCTTTATGGAGATCTTTAGTGTACTTAACTAGAAAGCAAAGAGACTGATATGTTAACCCTTTAATGCCAGAGGGTATAGGATTTCCCACACCATTTACTACCATCTCGGCATTAAAGGGTTAAAGTGAGCTCACTCAGACAAATTTGTCCGGTTACTTTAAAGGCCACATTGCTGTCTGGTTAGCCATGCTTGTGATTTAATAGAAAAATTTGTGTTTCTGCCACGTTAGTATATGACCTATTTTAGACATTTTAATGAGCATAAAAGTGAGTTCACAGCTGTTGTCAGTTGTCACCTTGACTGAGACAGCAGTTAAGTTCGTGCCATTTTTTTGGTAGGCTGACATACTGACAGTGCGAGGAATGTGCAAGTGCTATTGTTTATCTTAGTTACAGCTGCTGCTTGGTGTGGGAAATGGAAACGTGCAGCTCCAACTGCTCCATATTAAGTTCACTTGCTCTGAAACTGTTCTGCCCTATGCAAGGCTTTACTCCAGCTACAGCTTGTGATTGTTGACCTGTATTCAGTAACTGTGTACATCTGGTTTAGGCTGCTTCTTATCAAGGTCCTGTACCACTTGTTGACATGACTCACATGTTAAACAGGTATAACCTGGTATATTGCTCGGAACCATGTTGTAAGTGCTTAGTCATTTAGTGGAGTCACAGGTCTGTAAATGGACCATGCGTAAATGGGTTGCACATAAATGGGTCTCCATTGTATGTACTTTTAAAAAAATCTTATAATTTTAAGCTTGTATTGTGTTTTTTATGCGATAGATAGGAGTCTCGTCATTTTAGTGACATGTGGCCGTACTGCCACATATGTGAACCCTGTGTGGATGCTTGACGGCACATCAATATAATGGCTGGATCTTGTGGAAAAGCTTAAAACGGTTGCACATTTTTATGCACTGTGTGTAATGTGTATGATATTCGGCTGGTCACTCAATAGTGATTGATGACTGTGATTCACCATTTTGAAGTAGATGCAACTGCTGGATTTATAATTAACATACATATCATTAAAATGAATGTATTCCTGTGGCTCTTTGCTTATACTGTTGCTAGCTTGCCCAATAATGTTGCTAGCTTGTGTTATGCCAACCATAGCTTTTCTTTAGCTAGGGGCACTTCTGAGTAGATGACCTTGAAGGATGAGCACTATGTAAATCTCCTAAATACATTTTAATGAATGAATCAATGAATTGTTAAGGTGTGACACAACTGGATGTGTCCAAACAGTAAAGCAGACCAAGTATTGATGAATTTTGATCTTCTGCTTAATCTACTTTACATAATTAAATTGAAACAGCACCACAAGTGACATCCAACAATTTTTAAAAAAATATTGAATGACAGAAAAGTCAGCAAGTGCATAACTTTAACATATAAATTTAAAGAGTCGTCAGGATATGAGTTGTTATGTGCTCCCAATTTAAAGTTTGTCATTGTTCATTGTCATGTTTCATTGGTGTAGGCAGCTGCCAAGTAAGATTCAGTCACCCTACACTGGCCTGCAGTGAAATTTTTGCAGCAGATCTATGCGTGCAGCAGCTTGCTAAGTACTTTGTATCGATTCTAAAAACTGAGGAAATTTGTCATTGTGCGCGCTTCACTGATTGGTGACTGTTTCCTCTGTGACACCTCACATTGCTTGAGCCTTGACTTCTTGGGCAACAGTCAACGGACAACATTAAGTTGCAAATCTGCTTAGATCATCTGGCCTATTATTCTTTATGTATTGAATTTATGACCCAGCTGTGATCCTTTTAATGGGTACATTGTGCCCCTGAAGGCTTTTTGACAGTCTTCATGATAAATCTGATTCAATTGATTTTTTACTATTTGAAATACATTCGTGTTAGCAATATATTTTTTGTATTTATTTTAGTGTGGAATTATTGGCTTTTCATCTATCTCTGCAGCTCTTCATAGTGTAAGGCCTAAAAAAAAAATGTTGTGTTTCCGGTAACAGAGCTAAAAAAAATTGGGTAGGTAGGTCGGAAAATATTTTTATTTTGTAAAATATTTTTATGCAGTGACTATCCGAAAAAGTATACCCCACTAGTCTTTTTTGCACGCTGAAACAAAGTACGTGTTCTAAGCAAGTATAAACTGCCTATTTCCCGACTGTCTGCACCTAAAACTGCTCTAGAAACAGTCCTATTAATTTTATTTTGTTGACATCTCTTATGTTATGTCAATACAAATGTAAAAAAAATATTTTTTTGAAAAAAAATTAAAATATTTTTTTTGAAAAAAAAGTTTTTTTTAATAAAAATTTTTTACAAAAATATTTGGGTCGCGGCCGTAAAAATGGGTCGGTCGGGTTACCGGAAACACAAAAATTTTTTTTACGCCTAACAAATTTATAATAGTCTATGCCAGGGTATCAGTGAGGTCACCAGAGCCAGACATTTTTGCCTCTTTCCAATGAATTATGTCCAGGATCTTTGGGTTTTTTAACCTAGCTGCCCTAATACATATAAGAGCAGGGTATATGGTCTAAGCATTGCTGAACAGCAACATTAGAGTTTGATCTGCCTTTGTGAAGCCCTGGTATACACAGATATCTCAAGTACCTACAAGAAACCTGTTGCCATTTCTGAAGAACTAAGAAAAGGAAACTGGGTTTAAGGGAGTTTGTTTGACCCATCTTATTACCGTGTTTTATTATGATTGGTATTTATTAGATTGTATTAATTAATACAAGAAAATAAATTACAGAGTTACAGGTAGTTTAAGTAGTCATAACATTTGACTTCATACCAAAAATACTGGAGATACAGCTATAGTAAATGCAAATGTAAAAAATAGTTTTAATATTGGAGATTCAGAAGTGTTCAAAATTGATGGAATTCAAATTCTGCTAATATTTCTTATTTATGAGTAACTATTGGCATTTAAATTTGCTCTTACTTATTGGCATTTAAATTTTCATTTTTGTGATTATTTTAGTTTCAAGTTGCCCTCTTCCACTTAAGATTCACAACGGAGGATTTAAAATGCTACCGTCAAACGGAGTCGGCTCCGATGGGATGGTGACGTCCGATGTTATGGTCGTCTATTACTGCAAGGAAGGTTTCAAGGTGTCGCCGGAGGATTCGACGGTTGTTGTGTGCCAGGATGGGACTTGGAATGGCGACCTTCCACGCTGTCGGCCCAAACTGGCGACGGATCGATGCGGACCGGCTCCCGAAGTCAACCATGCGAAGCCGTACGTTGATGGATCATTACTTTTGAGTGCGAACAAAACTTTTCCGAATGGCGCCGAAGTGCTGTATGTGTGTCAACCTGGGTACAAGCAGCACGGTTCATCGACCGTTACGTGCGATATGGGCGAATGGAGCGGACAGGGACCCGTGTGCGTCCATGCGAACAGCGACTGCAATCCTCCGCCGCTTATCAGTCATGGCGATTACAGCCTGCTGCCACGTGGCAACGTGCTGCTTGGCGCTCACGATCGTGTGCCGGAGAACTCGCAGGTCTTCTACTATTGTCACAACGGCTTTAAGATGAAGGAGACGAATTTGTCCGTTCTCGTATGTTCGGATGGAGCCTGGCATGGACAATTGTCAGCGTGTGGTAAGAGCATTTGCCTTATCTTCAAATATTATTGATAAAAATAGTTACAATCTTCATTATTATGATTATTTGAGGATGTTTAATGATTGTCTATATCAGTGGTTTTCAACCTTTTTCTAATTGTGGAACCTTTTCAAAGCACCCATTTGCCAGCGGAAACCCTGCTCTTTTCATCCGTCCAGTGTTTCGAAAATACATGCAGTACTAGTAACTTGTAAAATGAGATAGTATTGACTCTAGAGTGATAGTTTTTAACTTTTTAACGTTAGTTGTATGCACTTCTGGTGCAGTCTATGATACTTGGATGACCTTAAAACGGTCCTATTAAATTAATCCTGCCGGGGCGATACTTTTGGTCTCAGGACCTAGACTTTAAAACAAACTCGAGTGAACTTGAGACCAAGATCCAAGGACAGTAAGACTGGTTAACTGTAACTTCTGTTTGTTTTACACTGTTCAGTGTTCAACAGATATTTCTTATGCACATATTGTTGGAACCATCCAAAATTAAAGTTATCACAACAAATGACTTGGAACCCGCTAAATATTGAAATTTACTTGGAACTATATTTTAGCAACAAAGACTTTTCCATAAAATGGGAGTTTAAAAGTCGCTTTTGTTGTTCGATGTAAATACTTTATTTTTGTATTGATTTAGCATCAGACATATATGTTTCTTATAGTGAAGAGGACTCACTGTGATGCTCCAATGGACATTCCAAATGGCAATTGGATCACCATATCACAGTTTACTGATTTCCGCATTGGAGTTCGGGTGAAGTACGAATGTGAAAGTGAGTACAAGCCTATTGGACCAACGGAGATTGAGTGTTTGTCGAGTGGATATTGGTCCGACTATCCTCCCAGATGTCTCATCAAAGGTAAGTGTATGTTTATTTTGTTTAACCCTTTAATGCCGGAGGGTATAGGATTTCTCATACATTTTACTACACTCTCGGCATCAAAGGGTTAATGGTGCTCTTGATAACTATTTCGAATCGATTACCAACCAAATAACAAGATAGTTAAAAAATTATTGTATTCAAGTAAAAGGTCAAATTGTTGCAATGCAAATAATCAAGTTCTTTGGCTACTGTAACCCTACATGTATAACCACTTGTTTACTTATCCTGAAGTATGAGACATGTAATTCTTTACAAGCCAGATAATTTTGCCTTACCAAAAGTCATTTGCTTTCATTTTGGTCTTCATTTGCCATCTGTAGTGGTATTTATCAAGTTACTGTCAAATTGTAAAAGCTTTGGACCTGAAATTTTGCCGGAATATTCTTATTTTCTTGAATCTGTCTGCTGGTTTTTGTATATGATGTTTATCTGGTTATTGAAGAATATAAAGACTTTTCTTCTGAATGAGGAAAAAAATTGTTTATTTATTTGACAGAGGATTTCTGTGACGAGCCAGCTTCCCCAAGGGATGGATTTTTCATGTGCAAGCCGAGTTATTGCGACTACTTTAGAGTTGGCACCGAAGTCCACTACATGTGTAACAAGAATTACGAGCCTAGAATGGGTGACGACCTTGTTCAGACGTGTTTGCCAGGTGGACAGTGGTCTGGTGAACGACCTGTTTGTCTACCAGGTAAACCTAAGTACTAGTCTTGTTATTTCTGATTAATGTTTTTTCTGACTGTATGCCGTTCTTTTGTATCTTCTTCTTTCATTGTTCTCTGCCCTTTCGTATGTCCACTCATCTTTTGTGTAAGACACAGTAACGCAAAACGGGTCTTTTTTACACGTACTTTGCAGTTGCAGGCAGAGTCAGAGCACTTATTAACAGATGACCTAACATGTATACGGTAAATATGTGTGCTATCAGGGCTGT
The DNA here is from genome assembly GCA_945859605.1 of Lumbricus rubellus. Classification (NCBI taxonomy): domain Eukaryota; kingdom Metazoa; phylum Annelida; class Clitellata; order Crassiclitellata; family Lumbricidae; genus Lumbricus; species Lumbricus rubellus. Next base: position 32,014,955 of record OX243813.1, read on the forward strand.
TAATTTACGACCATTATTAGCATATACTTGCTAAAAAATAATCATTTTGTTAAGGAAATTGTATGCAATGTTGAAATAATTTTTTTTCAACGTTTGGTTCTTTTGTTTTATAGCGGTTTTAGTTATTTTGAAATTGAAAACTTTTCTGTTTGCTACTTTGCTATGATATTGAAATGGTGAGTTCTTCATTCTATACTTGACGTAGCTGAAAGGATCCACGGATCTTTGATAATTCTTGTTGCACATTTACAATAAATAATCGGCTATTGTTTCTGTTGCAGTTTACCTGATGTCATCAACTGCTACCAGCAGCTACCTCAACACAAGCATGGTCACAGTGGTCGTCGCAACGTCCTGCGGCGTGCTTGGTCTTCTCGTTCTCATCATGGTCGTCGTAGCTCTTAAGCGCCGTATCAAACCTCGCAGTCAGCTCTGCCCCCCGGTGGCAACTCCGCCCCCGCAGCTGCCCTACCCGACTCCCCACCACAACTCCACCGAGGAGCACGATCGTCTGGCGCTGATCGCTTTTGCCGACGACAACCGCGTCATGCAGGTGTCGCTGCCAAGCTACGAGGAGGCCACGAGAAACCATCTGTCGGGAATTTCCCATTTCGCTGCGGGCGACGGGAGTCGAACGTCGTCGATTCGTTCGAGCCACAGTCGTGGTGACTACCGGCCGCTGCCGAGCATCCCCGCGAGTCTTCGGATGCCGAGGGAGGCGTCCGTGGAGGCGGCCCATCGCGACCACCATCGCAACTCCATCATCACAACGGCGAGCAATGCCACACGCGACAACCTGTCGGTGGCGTTTGGATCGCTTGACACCGTCAATGTCAGCGACGGAACGTCGACGTCGGTCACCGTCGACACGTACGATTCGATGGCGTCAAATCCTTCGATAGCCACGTCGCAGCGTGCGGCTGCTGGCAGTTTGGAATCGTCATCCACGAATGGCAGTCTAGCGAACGAAGGTACACGTTTTAACCTATGGGTTGGTAACGAGTTGCAAATAAGGCAGGACTTTTTTAATGTGCAGAACTTTGTACACAAAATGTGCAGTTCTAAATGGATTTGTGCAGTTGTAGAAGCACTTCTGTACAGTTAAAACTAGCAAAAATGGCCATTGTCCTCCGATTGGAAGTAATTTACCATGGAGGATGAGAAAAGTAAGAAGGAGCTGTGCAGTTCTAGAAATTCCTTAGAAACAGCCCTGAAGTAAGGGACACTGTGTTGAGACAGTATTGGAAAATGTGTGGAGACTTCACAGCCTCTTACTTATCTTGAGTGCCCGTTGGATCAGGATTTGAGCCATAAAATGAATCATGTGTGTTTGACCAACTTCAGCTGACTGTCACTGGTCAATGAAATGACAATTTAATCCTTGATCTTTATATAATGTCTGATTCTGATTAACTTGAAATTTGACCCATAAATTACTCTGGAATGTGACCTTTTAACTTAAAGCGACGTGGACAGATCAAGAATTAATTGAACGGAGAATGATTAAGATATGCCGCTATCAAATTCACGCTGAACTTTGACTCATAATACTTGTGTCAGGTACTCTTTGTGGCAGTATTGTATTGTAGTGTATAACTGTATATGATCATTTATAAAGCGCTTCTTTCAGCGAAAGCTTTTACAGAAGAGCTCCCCGAGAGAAAAGGCAGCATTTGAGACGAGAGAAAGATGAGGAAAGACTACCAGAGAGAAAACGCAGAGCGAACCGATGGTGGAAGTCCACTCCACAGAGAGGGACCTACGCAGGCAGAGCAACTGGATTGAACTATGGCAGTCCTAACGTGAGGGACAAAGAGGTCAGGCCAATCAGAGAATCTAAAACTACATGAGAACATGTGCTTTTTACCTTAGAATTTATCTACGTTGTCTGCCATGTTATCTTCAAGCTGCCAAACAAAGACTTGTGAAATTTTAAGTACTGCTGTTCTACTGTGGAATGTTCATTTCTTGCAGCGGCTCCTTTGTTGGTTCCACGAGAGCCATTCCGGGAGGCAGTGATCAGTCCATCGAACAACACCGACACCCTTCGTAGTCAGACAAGTCGTACCCACAGCGAGTCGTCACCGATATTCGAAGTTCCGGAAGAGAGCAAGGACGACTAAAGTCATTTTGGTTTCTGTTGATGCTTTTCGGCTGAGTGTATATAACCAGCTCACTAGGCTACTGGTCAACAGTATAATTATTATTGTTCATTACGTGTTAGAACTGGATTTTGACTTGATATTAGATGTCATTCATGGTTTGGTGTCCATGATGCAAGTTGATTTAGTATGCAACTGCTTGCAGGATTGTTGCTGACCTTTTCCGTTTCAGTTGTGGAGCACCGTATGAAAAATTTATTCATTGATGGACGATTGTTAAGTCTTAAGGTGTGTGCAAACAGAAGAAAAGTATCAGTAGTTGATCATTGTAAAGATTCAATTGCATTAATGTAGAAACTGGTTTTTGATTCCTAATGACCATTGTATGACTAGTTGAGATATTCTTTTGTCACATACATGATGATGCATGAAAATTCTAATTTTTGCAGCCGGTGACCATCATACGTGGGGCAATGACTATTGGGGTTGGTAAATGAAAATATTGGAAGATTAAGAAAGGTATTGTGTTGGATTGATGAATCTTGTGTTTTTTTTAATACCCAGACACTTTGATGACAAGGATTGTTTTACCTAGTGACTTAGTTCAAAGTCTGATTTAAACTTTATTTAGTTTGCTTTATTTATTAACGATTGTCATGTCTTATGTTTATCTCAGATGAAATGTAATTCGACAATTCTTCCCTGTAGTTAGTTTTCAGAGGTTTACTATCAAAAGGGTGACTTTGAAAGGCAGCCATCAAAAGGGCAGGTTCAGACAGGCAGCACCGCTTAAATAAGCGTTTGTTTGAAAGGACGTTGATCAAAAGAATGCGCCAACAAAAGATGACAATCGAAAGACGATGTATATGTTGAAATCTTCTAATAAATGAAATCTTGCAATAGTTGAAGTTATGTATTTAAATGCTAATAAATGACTACGATATTCAGTACGCTTCCAAGTTTTCTTTTGTTTACTATTTTTTCAAACATGAATATGCAGCCATCAACCATTAACATGAATCTTGACCTTTGTTGCTCTTTACAAATTCTAGGTTCATTCTCAAACTTTGTCAGCAACTTTTTAGTTTTAATTGACTACAGGCAAAATCTCCTGTGATATCTACTGCACAATGCTGCTTACTATAAGAACCGAATTTAACATACCTACGCATGTAGCCATGTACCTTTTGTCTTCATATGCATGTACCTTTTGTCTTTGAACCACTGTGAACGTTCAATTGTCTTGAAGTTGAAGTATCGTCTGAATAGAGTAAATATTAAATGGACCTAGGCTAGGTTTGATTTTCAAGAACTTTCTTACATTATTCGATTGTCACATTTTTTGTGGGTGCTCTTTGATTGGCACCCTTTCAGACGGGCGCTTTTATGAGCGGCACCCTTTGAACTCAGCTCTTTTGATGGTCGCCCTTTTTGATGGGATAACGTTTCAGGCATGCAGACAGACTTCTTGAATGATCAATGAATTAGCTATCGAGCAAGTTCTTTGCCAAAAACTGTTTTTCTCCTTTCCAGAGTTGTGCAGTTTTTTCTTTTTCTTTTTTGACTGACTTGTAACGATCAGTTTGTTTTAAGAACATGCTTTATCACCTTTGTATACTAATGAAGCTTACCGTTTGCTCGTTCGAGTCCATTTGCAGTCAGGCCATGTTGTGCACTTCAACTAATACATAGTTTCAAGGAAGTTTTGAGGCAAGTGAATGAGATGTAGAAGTCCAAATATTACTGTATTTAAAAAGTCGTCAAATGGTTTCTACTTGGGTAGATGTACTAATTTGATAACATTGATGCACACTTAATACAAATTGTCCATTTAGAATGGTGCCCTTTTATTTATACTTAAAACACGAGTTACTGTAACAGGTCGATGCTAGAAAATCTTATGAATTAGTCCGTTGACCTGCAGAATCGACGGTAATGGTATCATTGGTATGTAGTAGTGGGAGCATCTTACACAACAGAATTTTAATGGCGCTGGTCAGATCAATGATTAAAATTCTTTGCTACAGAAGTTGTGGAATTTAGTTTGCATAGGAGAGGAATGTTATCAGCAAGTCACTTTTTGTTTTTGAGCATTTATACCAACCGAGTCCTGAATATAGTTTTTGTACCGATTCCTGAATGTTTTGTTTTTGTACAGATGTTTGAGTAAAATCTTTAGATACAGATCTATGTTTTCTTTTATTTAAATAGTGCAATACTTGTCACTTTACTTTTGTGGGATGAAATGGCTCTTGCAACTAGAGAAGTAATAATTTTTAAATTTATTGCATTGAATTATCTGCAGAACTAGTAGTGATAACATTTTACCGAATGACATGCAACAAATTTGTGTTTTGGGTGCACAAAGTCTTGCACTGGGGCCAGCAAAAGATACTTTCTTTTCATTTTTAATATAAAATTTAAAAGTCGTAGTTAGGTATATTATAAATCCTAATAAATCATATGCCTCACATAAAATACTTTTATACTGCTACTGCTGGTACTAATATTACTCCCACTTGTGCTGCTATTAATGCCATTACTGTTAAGACTACTTATAAAAATAATAGTTGATTTTCGAATCATTTACTGTTGACCTTGTATCATCCAATTGGATTTGATAATAGTTAGGTACTCTTGTACTTGTTTGAGGGGTCACTAGCTTAGTAGTACGTGTGTTTAGAGGAAGCAAGTGTACAATTGAAAACAATGTTGGCATTCGTGTACATAGATTTTGTACATGTAGGTAGTATGTCTTTTTGTTGTGAATACATAATGTGTGGAAATGATTAAATCGAAGGACTTGTACACACATGTATTTGTATTTTGTATAGTCGTAAATGCTTGGAGTTGCAATAATGCTTAATGGCAACTACATTTTAGTTGTCACAACGATTAGACGCGTATTATGAGATTGTCAAGACGTGGCCAGTGGAAACAGAAGTTTCATGTATATATATATATTAGTCAGTGTATTTGAATCTTTGTTGTAGTTGACTTGTAGTTTATGATTAACCTGCTGCGGCAGCGACGGTTTTGAAACTGAAGTCAGTCGTGTTTTTTAAAGTTTGGAATGAGTTGTTCTGATGCAGATCCAATGACAGTCGGTAGTCTTGAGGTTAATGTTAGCATATATTATTTATTTCAAGTCGTTTTCAGTCACAAATAAGTGCTTTTGTTTGCTTGGATCAACGTTTTCAAAGTGTGAGCATATTATACAGGAGTTTTCTTGAAGTGTGATTTTATTCATCCTGGCAATATTCAGATTGTGAAGCTGAAATAAATAAATCCTGCATGAATTTGTTTTCAGATAAGCTTAAATAAAATGTTCTGGTATCTACTTTTAGTTTTCGGTAGACATTTCATTGCATTTTCCATCCAGAACAATTGTGCCTGGCTATTGGAACAATCAGCCGCTCATATTTTGCAATGCTCATTTTTGTGAATTTTATCATTATCTCAAGTTTCACAAAAGATGGACACATGTCGGAAAGACTCATCCTCTAATATCCACAAATACCATGCCAGTTTGAAATTGGCTGACCTCTACAGATCTGCAAGCATTGGTTGAGCTGTGCGCACAAAGTGTGTGTCATGAAGCCAATCAAAAAGACAGAAAGAAGGGCTTGTATAGGCACCGTGCCCTGCGCATTTTGTTTTGCATGAAGAAATCTGACTTGAGATAGTTTAGGTACTTAACGGTTTATCTTGTCATAGCAGTACTGAATCCATCAACTTCTGTTGAGTTATTACGGAAGACATCAAGTGCACCAAAGACATAATAGTGCATCATAACAATATTAATAATACACTTAATAATGCACTTATTCTGGGGCTCCTTAAATAAGCCATGACTAGTGTGTGAACCTGTGTCTTCACCACCTCTCTGCCATCAAAAGACTTTTCTTTCTGACCGGGCCTGGGTCAGGAGCGCCTCTGAGTAGATTCCTTGAAGGGCGCTATATAAATTGCATAGATAGATAGATGGATCATACCCACATTTTGAGCATAATATTATGGTCAGTGTGTTTTAGTTGTCAAAACGGAGATGGGGTAGGAAATTTTATAGAAAATAAAAATAAGTGGATACAGGTAAAAATCCTTTGTACCACCTGAAAAATTATGCTAGTGACTGTGCACATCGACATCAACTCTAACGACTCAAATTTTAATCTGATTTCGGCGAAATCTTCAGTTCCCCCCACCAGTACTGGCCAGCGCTCACCAACTGCTTTGTTTCTGGTTCCTCAACATGTATTGCCTACCTCCAAGTTAAGCCAGGCGTCTTCCCAAATTAGTCTCCTTTCGCTCTTTAAAAAACCAAACACCGTGTATTCAGGATTTATTATAATAATCATTTAATAAAAATTTCCCTTATTGAACATTTAACAATCCGCTTGACAGACCGCAACAGTTAATTACAGTTATGCAATTTAAACAATTCACAAGAATACAAAATTTGTATTTAGTTTAATTTTTTGATTTAATCTTTACTAACAGAACAGACGGCCTGCAATAATAATAAGAAAAGTTTGAAACTTAAAAATGAAAAACTCCTAACACTTGCTAAATTTTAAAACTTAGCACTTATGATGGAGCTGGATGAGCCTTTCCTGCAACCACGCACTTTCTTGTTGGTTAAGGCGCATCAAAAATGACAGTTTAACAATAATAATAATATACATTATTTATTTATTATAATAATAAATAAATAAAATAATTAATAATAATTAGTGAGCGCGATGGTTGACAAACTTGACATAATAATAATTCTGGAATGGCCAAGATGTCCTTACCGGAAGTAAACACGTCGTCGTTGACTCGTTGGACCAGAAATTAAATCGAGGAATCTATACTTAGAAATCATGGCCGAAGACGACGAACGTCAGGTAAACTAATCTTTTAAATGACTTTCTCGTTGACGAATGGAAAATTTTTGGGGAACAAAAGCTTCACTTTTTAAAATCCTTTCTAGTGTCTCATACTTTGCACCCAAGTGGTGGACTAGTGAGTAAGTATCCAAGTCTTGAAGTGATAACATGTCGTTCGAATTACCACCTTCGTTTATTTATGGATAAATCTTCAAGTATATCGTTTTCCAACAGTAGGCTATAACTGCACATTAGTTTGCCTGAAACAAAGCATCATAAAGAAGGCTTAGTTATAGTAAGTGGGACCGACGTGTTGGTTAAGTTCAGGTTTAGGGGTCGTGATGGTCGGTTAAGGTCAGGTTAAGCATCGTGAGGGTCCTTTAAGATCAGGTTAGGCATAGTGAGGGTCGGTTAGGGATAGGGTTAGTGCGGTCATTCATTAAACATAGGGACCCGCAATGTTGTTAGGATTGGTGTTTTAATAAAGAGTTGATAAGGACGTCCATGATTATAAAATTACATCGGTGATGACTGTTGCATTTGCCTTTTCAGCGTATGCTGCAGTTCATGAGGGAAGATTCAGATGACATTCTATTGGACATGGGTAGACTGCAAAATAGCAGGGCTGCCGCTGTAAGTGAGCATGTAATGACTGGGTCAGTGCTGTGTGTTGTGGAAACTTGCATGCAAATTCCCGCTACCTGTAGAATCAGTGTAGTTTGTTCATTTATGTTGAATTTAATTTAACTGGTTGTTTTTAAATGTTTCATTCTTTTATATTGCTTGCTGTTTTGATGTATTCAAGAGCATCCGCATAGAAAGATCAAAGACCTTGTCCTTCCTTAAAAATATCAGTCTTTAAGTTTTTTACTAGTTTAACCTTCAAGAAAGCCCCTAAATGTAAAGAAGTTTTTCTAAATTCAGGTTTGAGAAACTTGTTGTAAAAATATTGATGAACAGGTAACATGTGGAAAGGCATAGATCTGCTCAAGTGTTGAAATTCAAATTTAATTCTTAGCAGATATTGTGAAGCATTGACTCGGTAACAATAAGCACTGGAGAACCAACGGATCATCAAGCCTCCCTATCACTCTGAAAATCATGCATATGCTTTTGGACAACTTTTTATTCATGTTACTACTTATCTGAATTTCCTCACAATATATTTATATCAACCAGAGATCTCTGAAGGGGTTATTTTTCTCTGATGCTTCTGTCCAAAGTTATGAGTAAAAATATGGGTCAGTTGCTTAAAGGATATTTCAGAAAAATGCATTGAATGTGTTGTATGATTTTTAAACACAATGGTTTGCTAGTATGTATCTAACGCTTTGATTAGTTTACATTTTAAGAGATGCTGAATACAGGCTGCATTACAGGCTTGAGAGATGTCTGAGCTTTCTGTGCTTACCACTTTTGCTATGCTAGAATTATGCTGAGCATGCCTATTAGTGATCAATGGCAAACTTTAGGAAGGTCATTGAAATATTAAAGAATGGCTACTACAGTATCATCTAAAATACTGCTACAATGAAAATTTTAAAGAAATTAAATTTTTCATGTGTTTAAAGCTACATTGTATAATCATTTTCTGTCAAGACTCAAAATACACGGTGATTCATAAAAAAACGTCCCACACATAAGTTGGCATAACTCATGTGGATGACCATCAAATTTAATGAAATTTCAGAATAATGAAGTTTGATGATCCGGCCAAGTGCTATATAAATTATGTCACGTTCAGAGCTATAATGACGTAACGCGGATGACGAAACTAATGACGTCACGATAATCTCGAGAAATAAGCAAGATTTCAACGTTCCTGTCAGTCACTGGGGTTGTATCATGCATACCTGGTCAATTTCATCTGGTTTAGCCTCCTAGTGAGAAATTGTTTACTGTGACATCACTCAATAACAATCAGAATGTTCACAATCACGCATCTGCCGGTACACAGAAGAGGGACGGTCCAGTAAATTGTCTTTTGCGGAATCGACCAATTTTCAGAAAATCCTTTATGGTATCTGTCTCTGCACACGGTCGTACGAACATATCCATTTAATCGAACCGGTCGTTAAGATCAATGGACAATATTACAGAGATGTTCTACTAAAACAGGGACTTTTACGAGACATTCGTGACATTACCGATGAGTATTTCATCTTCCAGCAGGATAGCGCTCCTGCGCACAGAGCACGGGACACTGTTGCGTTACTGGAAACTGAAACATCTGAATTGATCCCGCCTACTTTGTGGCCACCCAACAACCCTGATTTAAATCCAGTGGACTATAAGATATGGAGTGTCATGCAAGAGAAAGTCTACAGATCTCGAATATGTGATGTCAGTGAGTTGCGAAGTCGAATTGTGGAGGCATGGGACAAGATGGATCAGCGCATCATTGATGAATCAGTCAAACAGTGGCGTACTCGTCTTCGCGCATGCGTAGCTGCCAAAGGGGTCAATTTGAACATAAACGTTAACTTTCCGAATGTTTAGAAATAACTCCTCTGTCTTCCTTTAAAATTTCTTTCACATAGCATGACATTTGACGGAGTTACAGTGAAATATGTATGGGACGTTTTTTAATGAATCACCGTGTAAAAAAAAGAGTTTTATCACATCTTCATTATCTTGCTAGTGCATATTGCAACGTAAGTCTGGCTTTGATCAATGTTTGTTTCATTGGCAGCCATGCTAACTTTGAACAGAGTCTTGATTTATTTTGTTGTACCAACTTTATGTAAAAGTGTGCATATGTGCACTGATTTTGGAAGTGTTTGTTCTTTGTCGTGTAAGAGTACCGTCCAATCCAAATGACAAGTTTTGGTTTTGAAATTAAAATGATTTGGTTTGTTTTAGATGGCGGAATCTTTAGAGGGTGAAATGACGAACCCTGCAGCTCCGAAGCCAGAGGTCGAAGAAACCCAGTTCAACACTCTTGACGAACCGGTCAAAGATACAGTAGTACGTGATTTAACTACAAGTAATCTATATAAATAAAAATGAAACTTTCCAATAGTTCGTTCCCAGTGTTCTCGAAAAGTTACGCACAGATTGTTTTGAAAATTTAACAAAACCTTCCATTCCAGCAGGACAGTGTCCATTTTGCTTTTTATCCGAAAAACGCAATATTTTCCACAAAAAGTGAAGTTTGCATTCCGCTCGACCATCATTTGCAAATTCAACAAAGCCGCAGGGTTGCCAGATTTTCGAAACGCGTTGTCCCGGAATCACGTTGTAAAGTCGCCCAAAAGTCGCGAGATGACCAACTGACTGGAAGATTCGATCAGGGTTGCCCAAAAGTCGCCCAAAAATTGCGATAGCGCATATGTCGCTTTCGGGAAGGAACGGTGTGAGGGAGGAAAGAAGGAAGAGGGAGCGGGACAAAGAGGGAGGGGACGGTGGGGGAGGGGAGTGGAGGGTGAGAGGGGGAAGGGGAGGTCTTTTCTGCCACAGCAACGCGTGGCCGGGTACAGCTAGTAATAAATACAATAGTATGTGATTTAACTACAAGTAATAATAAATGCAATAGTATGTGATTTAACTACAAGTAATAATAAATCGGTGAATTTAATTCTGCAAATCTACGTTGCTGAAGAGAAGAGCAGCACGCACATTCAAGTGACTTTTGTGCAGAGTACAGTTTGTAGCTGGGAAAAAGAGAAACTTTCTCACTGTTTAGTAGGTCAAACTATATAATACATCAAGATCTTCTATTGTTCAGTAGGTCAAACTATATAATACATCAAGATCTTCCATTGTTCAGTAGGTCAAACTATCCCAATTTGTGTTTTTTCCTTCATTCAATTGACTCATGGATAGGTTTGCACAGCTGCAATACATCTAACTACAACACATATATATTTCACATCAATGTGCTTTGAATCAGGTAATGACTTTTAGACAAAGGTTTAATAAATTTTCACAGAAAGTTTCTTTTTCTATTTAATATAAAGTGGCTCTGATTTCTCAAACCTGGATTTGTAGGTGTTTGCTTTTGTCGAGATATGAATAAGTTCTAAAACTGGATGTTCATGCGTGTCATCTGCTTAGATACATTTGCTTTTCTGGCTTAGAAGATCTTGTCATGGAATATTTTGAACGTGTTAATTGGAAATCATAAACAGCTGGTGTGGATTTGTGATCTAGGTTCGCGACTTAAGAGCAATTGGATGGAAATTCTTTCACGTTCTCTATCCGAAACAGAGCAAGATGCTGCTCAGAGAATGTAAGTAAATTTGTTCTATTGTCTTTTGGTCGCTGATTTAACAAGTGGTGCAAGTATGATGTGGCGTCACTGCAGCAACTTGCCACAAAGTTTGAGAGCATGCATGTCTTTGTACAGTAAGGATCCATCCTTTTACATGTGCACTTAAATCTGGAAAAGTTGACCCGTGTGTGTGTGTATACTCTTTCACACCCCCTCCACCTGCAAAAGATATGGTTGACGCACTACCACCAACCGAATCCTGTAGAATGACCTGTATGATAATTCCATGCAGAAACTTTCGTTAATTGAAGTCGGTATAATTTGGCATACAAGTTGCACCTCTCCCACTGTCTTCTTTTGGTTGTGCTTGTCTGATAGCTGTCCATTGGCTCTTTTCAAGGCCAACCTTAGACAAAACATTATCATGGTTTCACCTCCACCCTACCCTGTTTCTTGTGCATATGTGCGTTGGTAGTAAACCACATGCACAAACATATGAATTTGGGTTAACCCCTCCATGTGTACATACTAAATGTATCGCCCCAATTGTAATTGTTCATTTGCCTTAGCAGAAACTCATCAGAAAAATCATCCTGAGTTTGAAAGTTATTTTGATTGATGTGCAAACAGAAAACAGCCACAGCGTTAGAGCAAGACACTGGTTTTAACCATTTAATATTTGTTGAAACGCATTTACTGGAATGAGTGTGGTCTGAGTTGGTACCAGTGATGTTATATTCCATGAACATGTGTACCTATTGTGTTTGCCTATACTGTGTATTTTCACCAATCTGTGAACATTCTGTGCTTCTGTGGTTAGAGGTCAAAGCATTGATGCAAATGTTGATTGACAATATAAGCATGTGGTAGTCATGTAGTTGGGCACTCGCCTTGTAATGCACAGATGCTCAGTACCATCGATTGATTATACTTTGTTGTGAGATTGTAGTATGCTCATTAAGTGAGTGCACAAATTACTAGTCATTTGGGAAATAGATTATATATAGCAGAGTTCAGTGAGCTCATTTGGCCAGGTGACTACTATTCTGTGTAGTGCAGTTTTGGTTGTCTGAGTGTTTCCTTTGTTACCTTGGCAGTTGTGACCTAACTCTAAAGATTTTATTTCTTTATCTGTGTCCTAGTTGTGAGTCTGGCACTCTTAAAAATATAATCGCTGATATTTTAGTCACTTAACAGGAGGATCCTGACGAATTGTCTTTTAAATCGGAATAATGTTTTTCTGTTTCAGGGGATCTTTGGGGTCCGTTAATACTTTGTGTCTTTCTTGCAATGTGAGTCCTGTTCTCTTCTTCTGAATTTTAGGTTTTCATTCTGAGAAAGATTCAGTCAGTGATCACTTTAGTTGTATTAACATTACTACGTGATTTGTAGGCAGGCTTTTCATTGAGCGTGAAAATGAAGACAACATAATGACATATTTAGAGATATCTAAATTTATAAATCCAATCATCATTTTACTTAAAAATTCCCAATAAATTAATCAAATGATATATGTGAGCTATGTAGTCGTAATTGTTGGCATTATCTGATTTGTCTTTTGATTTTGTGGCTGTAACCAGTGTTGCCCAGAAAGTTTCGGTTTTGTCACCCCCATACCCTGGCCCCGGTCAGGAGTGTAGGGTAGTACTGGTTGTCCTCTGTCTACGTGCTTGGTTTCAGGTGAATAATATTAGTTGGAAAGCGTGGTCCAGATGTGGAAATGGAGCGTTATTTGTTTGTAAAATAAGTTTTTTTGTCCCCATCCTGTCCCCAGGGTGAGGGGGATTGTCCAATCGCTCTAATGGGTGTTCCTGGTGGCCCTCTGTGTTGGTGAATGGTTTCAGGTCAATAGCTGCAAAATCTGTGGGTACGCGTAACGCATTCGGTATTTATAAACATACGTACGTACTAGACTGGTCCAAAAAACTGAACATTGAAATATTTGAAAGGCATGTTGTTTTTTTTGTACATCTGGTACAAGAAACCCACAGTGCAAAATATTAAAACACTGAGGCTCTATCTTCAGGTCCCTCAATGCTGTCAAAGTTTTAGCATGCTTACTACATTGTAAACGGTGCAATATAACTGGCAGGCATCGAAGCAACGAGCACTGAACCTTCCATTTTAGCTGTTAGCAATATTAGTGAATTGCCAGCATGAAAAGCAGCTGCAATTAGTGTTTAATTGACTATCTAGTGTCGAATTAAAAAATTTATAAGAATGCTGTCAGCATGTCACATTGTCGGTTCCGAAAGTCGAATTTGACCACGAAGATTACGATGAAGCTCCGCCACCTGGGGTAATGCTTAATGTCTTCGCTCTTCGTCAGCAAGTCATTGAAGGTGCTGAAGGTTGCAACTAATCTCTGAAATCTCTCTGCCACATCATTCACGACTTGGTCGGTAGGCCTACTTAAGAGGAAGATCCAACAACGTCTCCTTAATACAAAGAGATTTCATAAACCTCCGGCTCTCTGTTATTTCCTCTCCTTGTTTTCCTTAGGAAACTACCTCTTGCAGTCTAGGTTCTTCTTCTTTACTTGTGTCTTGATTATCTCTTTTCTCGTTCATTAACTACTTCTTGGAGAAAAATAAGAACCCAGCAAGGTCAATTCCTAAATACCAGAAATGAAGCATGCATGAAAGTGTAGTAAATGCCGCCCTAGTGATCTTCTCATTTACAGCGTTGTGTTGGTCATCCAGGAGAGCAAAGTCACTCATAGTAGCATCACAAGCTCTTGGAGCCACTACGCTGCAGGACAATGAAAACAGCCACTTCTCAGATTATAGCTTCCCCAATCCTGGCTGGTTTCATTGGCTCAAAAAAGTGAAAACATCACGAGTTTGAGTATAGGCTACGTAAATGAACTTTGTTACCTGTCGTGCATTGTGGAGTGTGAAGATCCTCTGTTAGAAAATGCAGAAGCAGTTTACACAGTTCTGAAGGTCTTCATGACCCCGATAGCTGCATCTTGGCACTTTCTGCAGTCATCTATTTTAGAGCCTGAAATGCACGGACTAGCGGACTGTTATGATGAAAGACCACTGTTGGTGATAAACGTTTGAATAGCTGGATATCGGGTGCAGAATATGAGTCCATCACAACTGTGAAGACTGTATCCAACATAGACTCTGTTGCGAGATGTTTGTACAACTTAAACGCAAGACAGGTCAACAAAATACAACACTGAACAGTTACTAAAATCCGTACTGGATCCAATGCCAGTGTTGTAAGCAGTAGAGTCAAATAAAATAGCTTCAATAGGTTTTTCCAATGTCCATTCTTCATTGATCTTGACAGTGACGTTGGTCATGGCAGTTCCAGTAGGCTACCCGATGGAAGTTTTGGGCTCAGCAATGAACTCATCGAATTTGATATTTGGGCTTGAAATCAACAGTTATTGACAAAAGGTCAACTCAGTGTGAGAATTGTGGAAAAATAACTGGGGTTGAACCATGATTCACTTGGAATTGGGTGTGTGAAAAACATACTTTACTATGGGTCTCTAAGAAAGACTGGGGGCTGAAACGCCCAGTAATTCACACCCCGGGCCAACCTATGTGCCCTCTTCTTTCTCCTGCAAGGTCTGCTACAGTTACCTTACCATTCCAGAGTGGAACTAAGAGGGCATCTTCTTTTTTGACTTCGTGGATGAAGGAATTTCTCAGATTGACGCTTTAAGAAATAGACCTTTGGCCATACAGTATTGGACTGCAAATAGGATGTGACAAGAAAACCTGTTAAAAATAATGCTGCGGTCTAGCGTTGAAACCAACTCAATTTATTGAACATCATGAGGGCACGTGCCCTAATGCTCCCTTCGAGTCTCCTAAGGGTAGGTCTGTTTAAGTACAGACCTACTTATCAATGTTCTGAGAGGAGCAACCAACAAATTTATGAAAATTGTTCTTGAAAACATCAGTTTCCAGCCACATTAAGGTTGTCAGCAGCCCGATATTCTATGTAAAAATGAACGAAAAACCATTATATTTTGAACCCCATTTTGGGGGAGACCCCATGGTCAGGTCTTATCGGATTTTGGATATTTTATTCAGCAGCAAATCCTGAGAAGGAAACCGTTCAGAAAGCTTGTGTTATAATTTTTCCAAGGTCAAACTGCAAATTGCATGGACTATCAATATATAGCCCCAAAGCCCCATCTTTGATGCTCGTGAGTGACCCCTTAATATTACAATTGGGGCATAAAATTTCACACAGGTACTTTTTTGATCAAAATGAACAAATGTATCAACATGCCTCAAAAATCCAAAAGAAAAAAATTTTCCCGTGCGAATTTGGACCAGTCTAGTACGTACGTACGTACTTACATACATACATACATACATACATACATACATACATACATACATACATACATACATACATACATACATACATACATACATACATACATACATACATACATACTCCATTTAGAGATGTAGATACATTATGTATGTATATATATGTATATATTGTATGGGCAAGTAGTTCCTTTTACATTGTATGTTTTTTTCATATCAGGATGCTTCAGGGATCTGCAGACGTCAACAGTGTAAATGATGGCGGACCACAGTTTGCAGAAGTCTTCGTTATTTACTGGCTTGGCGCTTCTGTCGTGACGCTAAACATCAAGCTATTAGGAGGTTCCATGTATGTATGTCGGTCAAATGTTCGAATGGAGAGAGTCATTAACTTGCTGTTGCCTTCACCTCAAAAGCCATCACTATTTGACTTGATATGTGTATATAGCAAATTAAAAACAGACCAAAAAGTGCATGCCACCCTGGTAATGGATATTCATTCATTCATTCATTCTACTGACTGATATGGGGTCATTGCATAATTACGTAACGCTCGAGGGTGGTTGGGTGGGGTCATTCAAAACGTTACGAAACTTTACGTGGGTGGGTTGGTGTGGGGAGCTGAACGTTACGTAACGCCCTTGCAAAAAATTAAGTTATAAATTAATTTTGAATTAACGTCAAATGCACATCGAATGACGCTTTAGACATGATGTTTAATACACTGTCACGGTGCAATCGCAGTTCAAACTTATTTGAATAATATCTGCTAATGATTGAAGGGTATATAAAAAATTCGCACATAGGGCCTACATTTATGCTGTTCTAAAACAGCAGGGATACAACGTTTGTAATTGTAATTGTAATTGAACATTTATATAGCGCCGCTCACAGATTCAGTAGCGCGTGTCTATATTTCTATAATCACCAAGGGCGTTGCTACAACCGACGGTAAACATAGGCCTATTAGTAATTTAGTAGGCTGATTTTTCGTTACGTAACGCAGAGGAGGGTGGGTGGGTGGGTCAAAGGAAACGTTACGAAGCATTACAGGTTGGGTGGGTGGGTCAAAAACGGTCATTTTCGGTGTTACGTAATTATGCAATGACCCCTATAGCTTCTTCAAGAAACCTACTCTGGAGCGCTCGCAGCCCAGCCATGGCTATAGAAAAACCACATAGGTGATTTATAACATTTCATTGCTCAGAGGTAACATGTGCCGCTCCGAAGGAAGGTCATAAATATTTAATTTTCCAGATGAACGGCTTGCAATCGAGAAAGCTCGATGTTGCCTAGCAAGATATGTTCAGCCCTTCCAGACTCAAAGTTCAGAGAAAATAAATTGAACTATATGCTAATGTGGAGTGGGAAACTTTTTTTATGATCTACAATTTGTGATTTTAATGAGTTCCTTATTTTTCTTTCCAGCTCTTTTTTCCAAAGCGTCTGTGTTCTTGGCTACTGTGTCTTACCGTTGGCAGTGGCTTCGTTAGTCTGCCTCCTGCTGTATCTTGCTGGAGACAACGTTGGGGTGTTCGTTGTTCGATGTGTTGTCGTGCTTGTTGCATTTTGTTGGTCTGTATTTGGTGAGTACAATCTTTACGATTTGTTACTAATTATGGAGTTTTGATGTTGAGCTGCAGACATGACATTTTATATTATATGCGATATTGTCATTATTTTACACCATCATTTAAATATTTTCCTATCGCTATTATTATATTTATTGTACCATTATTATTAATTATTAATTTTGCATATTAATGTGTGGTTGACAAATAAAATCTGTAATAAATAAAAAAATGAAGTATTAAACGTGGCTTTACTGATGCGGATTATATTGTTACCGTTTTAACTGATTGCAATTATTTTGAACGTTTTGACCTGATAGAAATGTTTTTAGCTAGTTTGTTCTAGATTAGTTGGTTTAATATTGTCTATTGTTAAGCAAACTTTAAATGACGTTTGACCTTCTTTCTATTGGATAAGTTCTAGCTGTTTGCTGCTCTTATCCGCAGGACTGATGAAAAAGAAACTGGTAGTCTTGATTTTAACCTACATGTGCAGTGTGTGTGTGATTGTGTTTTTCAGCCTCGACTGCATTCTTGGCCGAGTGCCAACCGCCAAAAAGAAAGCCTTTGGCTGCATATCCAATATTCCTCTTCTACTTCTTCATTGGATGGCTAGTGCTGTCACACAAGAACTGACTCGTTTTAAATGATCCTTCTCACTCACTCATGTTTGCAATAGTTGTAAATTGTAACATCAACAAATCTGTCCATCTGCAAGAGTTTCTGCTGTGTCTTTACGATGAACGTCATCCGGTTTCAACAAAATTAAAGACGAAACTTCTGCTTTTATCATGTCGCAGCAAGAGATTTTGCTGAAGCATTTGCAAATGTATCTTGTGTGGCTAAAATGCTGGATGGATGTTTTACTTTCTGATGGTGATGGATGTACATATGTAGAGGACAGTTCTTGGCAGGGCGTCATTGCTGTTGCTTCTCTAAGCATTCTTAATTTTTTGATGTGTCTGGGGTTCAGAATTATACTACGCCTGTACATTTCTTGTTTCTATACTATAAATGTGTGATTTGCTGATGTGATTGTTACTATTGCCATTTGTTCTCATATAATTTTATGTAGGGATCTTGTCTGTCTCAAAGTTGCCTTTTAATTTCAATGCTTTGGCTTTCAATGCTTTCCCTATCAAGCTCAGGTTTTTAGAGCGCGTTCGGCATTTTTGTGTCGGACTGCTTCTTGTGAGGTGCACACACACTAACACACCAGGTATATTATTCAATTGAATTCATTTCAATTTATTTCCTGAACCAGCATAATACAATTATGGCAGTGAAACAGAATGAGTAACATTATTTGTGGTTGTCAAGTAGAGACTCATAAGGAAAGAACAATCCCGCTAACAGGCCACCGAGTAATCTTGTAAAATAAAAACGCAATAGCACATGACAGCCAGTTCATGCAATTACAAGAACACAAAGATAATCGTGAAAAGCTTTAATAGAAGATAAATGACACAACTAACACTTAACTGATACACCGATGAACAAAAAGTAAGTAAGCAAGTAAGTTATTGAAGTGCATGAAGATGCAGGTTTTTCTTAAAGATGTGAAGACCATGTAATTGACGAATAGATAAATGGATTACTGTTCCAAACATTAGCTCCTGCAAATCTGATAGAGAACAGCCAAGTGCAAAAAGTTGTCGATGCAAATGATTAGAACTGCTTGTAGAATAGCGATGAATACCGGAGGCATGGGAGAAGAATTGTCTGTAAATTATGGGTAACAAATTGTACATGCTATATGTGCCGTTCTAATTGGTTTAAATTTTAGTAACTTAAATTCCAGAAAATAGCTGTAGTGAACACCAGCCACATGATGGATAGCCCGTTGCGTGTGTATAGGTGGAGGTGTGTATAGTATACAATTAGTTCGGTTTATCAACTAATGTATTTGTTTCGTATGGTAGTAAAAAGACTGAAAACACGCTGAGTTTATTAGGGTGTTTAATACAGACAAGGCCCAACATAAAAACGAGTAAAATATTTACGGTCATTTACCCAAGAAACTATTTTAGGATTCCGTACCAGTATGATACACATTTGCAGTTTGTGATAGCCATCCTAATACATAAATATCCAAGCAGAGTGTATGTATACCAAATTTATAATTTAAAAAAACACAAATTAAACTGATCTATCAACTTAATATATAAGCTTACATAATTTATGTATATTCAGAACAGTAGGCACACCTTAAATTGCAATATATTTATATACGACCTAACAGCTAGACCTGCTAGAGCATGAGAATTAATTATGCTTAACGACGTGATTCTAAGAGAACGCTGGATACGCCTCAGTGATTATAATTTGCTATGCCTAGAAGACGCTGTTCCAAAACCCTCCCTGTGAGTAAAATATCTAGTGCTTATCTGATTGACAGCTTTCAGCGATCGATCATTTGGCATTACATGGAAATTTTAAATATATTGGGCAGAGTCATTGACTTAAAAATATTTTATATTATGTTAATAGACTTCAGATTTTAGATTTTTGTATTGAGCAATTTGCGCTCGTGTAGCGTGCGCACTGCGCAGCGTGTCACCGAAGACGTATGGAAATATGACAATCGTACCAAGCACTGTCATTTCGAATAGCAAGATTCTACATTGGTTCGATGGCTTGATGCTTGTTACTGAGTTAGAGCTAACACTGAGAAGCGTGAATATTTTGCTTTTAACTGAGTTAAAGCTAACAACGAGGATTATAAATTTATCCGAGTAGCTGCGCACTGTGCTACAAACCAACTATACTTTAAACGTATAGCTAAATCTTACACTACCAAGTGCTATTTACCGCATTCATTTCGCGGCTGTGCTGTTCAACTCCTGCCGGGCATTGGTGTCTGTCTGACCGGAGCAGACACAATGGCTGTGGACGCATGGTAGAGGCGGCGACTGATTATTATTTGTCTTCGACGTTTATCAGCGAACAGAGCTGCCACGGCCAGAGGAATACGAGGTCGTCGTGTCTAGGTCTCAGAACAGGTATGACGACTTGATCTGTAATACGTCGATTTTTATTTCCAGCGGTATGTTTTAAAATCGCCGCTGTTACGATTCATAGAGCGGCAGCTGGAGTCGATCGGTTAGCGATCATATTGCGCTAGGATCGGCTTATCGTTAAATTAATGGTTCGCTGTGTACATAATGGGCTGTTGCAGAGAATATCGAGATGACACCGTATTGACACGCTTGTGTATAAAGCGACGGATTTAATTGATTCTGTTTATGTAGGCTAAAGATGAGCTTGGAGCTGTGCTTGAATTTGTGCATGCGCATGATGGGCAATGTTGCCTTGATCGGCAAAATGCATGTTTTGGACTGCGATATTTCGCACATGTATATTGAAACAGGGTAGGACCAGCAATAGAATAAGGCTATTAATTTAGCCTGTTGTGGGCACAGTGGTGTAGGGATGTGTTAGGTGCCTTGTAGCCGAATGGTTGCGGGTTCGAATCCATCTCAAGCTGCCACGTAGGGACCCTGAGCAAGTCCTTCATTCTCAATTGCTCATGCGCTTCGGCATGAAACTCCAATCCAGTATCCGCGCTGAAGTCGGGATCGCCTCTGAGTAGAAATCTTGAAGGGGCGCTATAGCAGGTACTCAGGCTGTATGCAAGGCTCTGATGAATTTGTTCGTGGATGTAGGAGTGCCGTCAGTTATCACCATCGATAGAGGAGCTAATTTTGCAGACATACATACAATGCACTAGAGTAGTGGTTCCCAACCTATGGCCTGCGGGGCGTCACGGGCCAAAAGTGGCCCGCCAGGTCTAAAAAAATGGCCCTCGTTTCTCAAAGAAGTAAAAAACATAGATGAAAAAATTGACAATTTTGACAGAATAGAACACATAATTATTTTCTTTTACAAATTATTTTATTTTGACATCTATAAACAACATCAAACATTCTATTTTTACTCAATTATTGCAATTTTATATGCTTTCAGTTAATTAAATTTTAGCCTTGTGGCTCTTGAATGTCCTCCAACTTAGAAAAAGTGGCCCTAAAGTTAAAAAAAGGTTGGGAACCACTGCACTAGAGCTATCAGTTGATGACAACCTGACTCTTCTGACAATAGTCAGTCTGCACGGCTATTAAAAACTTAAAAATTAGAAAACAATTTTTATTCTGTTCCATTCTCATCCGAGTAAAATATTGAAATTTCCATTGCTATTCTTTTTTCGTTCCAGAATTATTTTTTATTCCAGTTTTCGTTCAGTGAAACTAATTTTTTTTAAATTAATTATTATTCCTATTCTCTGGAACTAAAATAACATTACCGGGTACTTCTCTATCCAATGCACTAGGCATAAACCGATGTCACATGAAAACCAAGTCATTATTAGGTCAACATCAAGGTCAGTTCATTTGAAGCCGATGCAATGGTTTATACAGATGACTAAAAGAGTTGTGCACCTGCTATTAATGAGTTGATCGTATTGAGTCATATGCTATCAATGAGCAATGGTCTGTTGCTGTAGCTCACTATTGACTCCACAAGTTTGAACTTGATCATATTGCACCCATGCAGCTACCCTCTACTTTCTCACCTTCATTGTTCTAAATGTTCAGTGTAATCAATCATTGAACAAAAGACAGTGGTAGGTTCCTTTGTCTTTCCAAGTTGGCAGAATTCAGTGCTCTCTGGTTATCAACTTTGATGATTTCTTCTTTCTGACTCTGTTCAATTTTGAAGCAGCAATTGACTGATGCCCAGTATGTAGAAGTAAAATGTGGTCTCCTGGATATTTTGGTAGGGATGGAAATATTAACCAATGTGTATAGCCAGGGGTAGTTTTCTCAACTATAGTTTGTGGACTCCAGTTTGCCATGATTGGATACATTGTGAATTATAATTATTCAACTGGCACAATAAAGTTATTAAATAGGATTAAGGTAGTGTTATTTTCTGTTTGCAGCGAAGATGCATGTGGGTTTATGGTCATTTGGTAGTTCACAAGAACTTGAATTTTATTGGGATATGGCCAGTGTTAGGGAGTAAAAAAATGCCAAATTGAGTGGACGTGGTCGTTTAAGTAGAAAACAATCAGCCTGCAAATGTTAAATCACTGTGGTACTAATTAGGTGATCGCATGCTACAAGAACAGTTTACCCTCATTCATACAGTGGAATCACTAGAAAGGATCTGGTGTGGAAATACTGGTTTGTGAATCTTTCAAACCGATTGTAGTTTTTGTTTATATATTGAAAATGGATTGAATATCTAGAGGAAATTATTGGCTGTTTGTGATTGATTTATTGATTGTTCTCCTGGACAATGAATTGAACAAATTGAAAAGCCTATTGAGGAATTAAATTGTTTACTCACGGATGACCTACTAGTAGGCCTACACGTTGCTGTGCCTGTGTGGCTGTCAGTTGACAGCCTTATCTTGTCACATCATGAATAATTACATGTAAGTAATTATTACCTGTTACAGATTTTCCCACTTATGTAAACTCTACATCCCTATTACAAATGCTAGCTTTGCTGCTAATCTATTCGCTTGATTTCCTTGCTGTCAAGATGTATGCGTAGACATGCAGGAAGTCTGAAATCTAGTGATTCACGTTGTACGTTACCTACCCTCTTTCTTTCTCCCTCTCTCTCCCCCTCCCAACTCCACACTCCTTCCCTTCTTCCGTCCGTCCTTCCCTTGGAACCTAGTTGTTCGGCCTATTTGTTCTGTCGGGTGCTCGCACTGGGAGCGCTACTGAATGGTCACTGGTGTGAGTGGAGCTGTATAATAAGTTTCAAATTACACAATTACTTTACATGTTACAGTCATATTAGAAAGAATTTCTTGAACTCTAATAGCTTATCTTGAGATGCCAGTGATGCGGAATTAGAATGGCAAGCACCATTAACCATTGTGATTTTTATTTGAGCTGCTAGTAATTCTGACCAGTGCCGATGGCTATTCTTTGCATAATTTAGAAGCTACAGCCTTCAAGGAATTCAGCAGAAGACTGGACTTGTGATCTGATGCATGGCCCTACGTTGTATTGTGATGCATGGCCCTACGTTGTATTGGGATGCAATGGTCCTACGTTGTATTGTGCTCCACCATGTAACCCAGCAGCTGGGTCTTAAAGTAGAATGACTGGAGCCTTAAGCTTTGATTTTACGTAGATCTGTTGCGTGGTTGTAGGTAGGCATGGGTGTGAACTGAATGGGTTGTGTTGATCAGCATTTTCCTGTTTCCTGTGCTTAAAAGGAAACCATTATCTTGAATTAGAGATTGGTTTCTGTTCTCACTTGATTAATTCTTTAATACTGAAATATGCTGAAAGATTTATTGAGTATAAAAACTTGTGAATTAAATTTATAATCACTTATCATTTTTCAAATCAAATTTATTTATTTACTTATCAAAGTTATCACACTTATTTAACATCGGCATTATTATTTTAATATGGCTGCATAGTATTATTAACGTGTCTGCTTTAAAATTAGATGTAGACAGAATATTTGGAACTTTCTCAGTGTAAAAATACTGGGTTTACCGAACTCACATAAGACTTCTGTTTGTTCCATGATGGAGAGAAAAATAATTATTCCATTGGAGTCTTATGCTTTTAATTACCTGCAATTTATCACTGTTACACAGTAACACACAGTGGTGATGGTGATCTAAGTTTGAGAAGTGCTCTTCGTTTTCACACTCATCATCTTTCTTGAGCCGCATAACTTTGCAATGACAGCACTGATGACTAGAGCAGAAATCCACAGCAGAAGATGGCAGAGCAGAGAGGATGAGGATGGTAATGGAATAATTGGATGATGCATCAAGATGAACAAAGAGGAGGAGGAGGAGGAGGAGGAGGAGAAGGAGGAGGAGGTTGAAGCGGGTGTGGAACACCCTAAGGAGGAGAACTGGGATTCTGATTAAACATATTGCCTTGACCTATGAGTGAGTTTTGCTATGTTGTGACCAGCCAACGCTTGGCAACACTGGTCAAACTCACTGTACCACAGGAAAGGTAAGGGAGGTATAGAAGTTGTTGTGAAATGGGAATGAGAGCAAAACAGTCAGAAGCAAAATGTAGTTTCAGCACAGCATACCATTTTGGGCTGCACCACAGAATTTATGTAAGTTGTAGGCATAGATGTAAAAAACGATGGAAACAGAATAAAAAACGGGAAAAAACGTCGTTTTATTCAAAAAAATAAAAAACCACAAAAAAAAGATAAAAAAGGGAAACGGAAAATAATTTGACTTTGCGACATCTAAACCCGCATTTTAACCTTGAACACCTTGATTAGGAACCTACTACACGCAGGCCATCTCTTAAATGATGATGTTAAACGATGAAATAATGACTTTAGTTGGCTGAATCCTTGAGAGTTGGCGGAAAACATAAGGAATATCAGAAAAAATTAAAATTAAGGAAAATAATAACAGAAAGTAAATGAATAAATAAAGTTAAATAAAAAAATAAAAAACGATGGAAAAAATAAAAAACGAAAAAAACGACGTATTTTGGGAGAGAATAAAAAACGAAAAAAACGTTTTTTACAACTATGGTTGTAGGTGTCTGTTCCATTATATGATAATGGTAAGCAGCTATCCTATCCCGACTCTACTCTCATTCTTCACCACATGACCACAATCATCATCACCGATAATGTCAATGATAGCACCATGCAGTCTCCAGGTTTAGACTTTGCACGGGAACAAACAGGGCAGTTTGGCTATATAGTAGAGTTGATATGATATAGTGCCAGTGAACAAGCTGCTGCATTTTTTAAATGACAGGTGATACATCATTCAGGGACCCGTATGCGGAAGTTATTGTTGTCATTAGTATTGTTGTTGCTGCTGCTATTGTATTACATTTTTTGATGACGTGTTAAAACA
This sequence comes from Lumbricus rubellus, assembly GCA_945859605.1. Taxonomy (NCBI): domain Eukaryota; kingdom Metazoa; phylum Annelida; class Clitellata; order Crassiclitellata; family Lumbricidae; genus Lumbricus; species Lumbricus rubellus. The sequence goes on from OX243813.1 coordinate 32,039,898, forward strand.
TTTAAAGTCACATGAGATTCGTTTCAATTGACTTCCTTGAAATGAGATGCACTTTAGGATGTTTGTTTATGTAAGGCATAGAAAAAAAATTGTTGTGTTTCCGGTAACCCGACCGACCCATTTTTACGGCCGCGACTCAAATAATTTTTTTAAAAATTTTATTTAAAAAAATATTTTTTTCAAAAAATAATTTTTTCAAAAAAAAAAAAAAAATTCAAAAAATAATTTTTTAACGTTTGTATTGACATAACATAAGGGATGTCAACAAAATGAAATTAATAGGACTGTTTCTAGTGCAGTTTTAGGTGCAGACTGTCGGGAAATAGGCAGTTTTTACTTGCTTAGAACACGTACTTTGATTCAGCGTGCAAAAAAGACTAGTGGGGTATATTTTTTCGGATAGTCACTGCATAAAAATATTTTACCAAAATAAAAATATTTTCCGACCTACCTACCCAATTTTTTTAGCTATGTTACCGGAAACACAAAAAAAAATTTTAGGCCTAACTGTGAGTAGTGTGAGTTACTTCACTGGAACTGTGTAATCAGAATATTTTGTGTGTTAACTTCTAAGTGAGTGTATTCTATTGCCTACGTAGTTCTAAAGGTTAGTTGTTATATAAAAATTTCACCAGCTCCTGTCTCAAATATGTAGGTACTACTGGTAATGTCAGTCAGGACTGCTTGTGTTTCCTGTTATATAGGGGTAAGTCTTGAAAGGGTGCTCTAACAAGAGCTCATACATACATCATGTATACCTAAGACCTTTGATTTGACACTAAGTTGAAGAAGCCAAATTTCAGACCTTGAGGTGTTTTGGCAGTGTTGTCTAAACTTCCATTGGCAAGTTACAATGAGCAATGCAACTGCCTGTGACACTTTGTTGTATAGTCAACAAAGGACTTCTCTTTGCATTCACATGATACCACTAGCCAAGTGGCTTAAATTGATTGAGATATAGACTAGAGAGTTACTATTCTGCAAACCATTTGCTAGGTTCAGTTGACTGAGATCATTTTGTTTACAATTTGTGGATTACCTGCAGGTGTGGCACTCTGTATAAGCTATGACTATGTATAAGTTATATATTATCAACAACAGTTGTTTGACTTGCCAGAGGGAAGAGTGAACTTTCACCTAATTTACAAGGATGCTGCTACATGATTTTCATTGAAGTGACAATGTGACACACATACTGTAGCAGAAACCTACCAGTCAGAAAGATCCAGTGGAGGACATTAACCTACTATAGTTGGATATATCTCACTGAGGATAGACATAATAGTTATCAGTAAATTGTAAATAGAACAAATTTGCTCTGTTGATATTTTACTCTGTAATCTGTATGTGAGAAATCTTCTTATAGTAGAAAAGCTGTTTAATGCTGATGGATTTCTGTAGCAGGTGAGTTCTCATGTCTTATTCGGTTCACTGATTCAGTTGGAGTTCTCTGGAAGAGAATAGATCAGTGTTTTGCTATTCACTAAATTATTCTGAATAGAGATTTGTTTCTTGATGTGCCATTCTTCTTCCACGGTGGTGTAGTGGGTATGTTCGTTGCCTTGCAGTCGAAGAGTTGCAGGTTCGAATCCACCTCAAGTCACCACCTTTGGAAAGTCCTTCATTCACATTTGAGTAGAGAGCTAGAAGGGGCACTATATCAGGTGCAAATACAAACAAACAAAACCAACTGTTTGCCACCCTCAGTCAGACAGTGATGAGGAAGTCTGGAGCATTGTTGCTTAACTGCAGAGCAGTTCATGCGCCACACAAGTTCTTCCTTATTAGTTAAGTGCTTAATTAAATTTAGTATGCCACCAGTGACCCAGTAATCATGGACGCAGACAAACAGGGGAGAGCTGTGCAGTAATGACCATTACTGTGATGAACCAGGCACTGTCTGTGTTGCCAGGTTGTGACCTAATTATTGTGGTTGCAGATGGCATAGACTGATTGCACAACTGATGGATGACTGATGATGACCTGTCACAAGAGGACCCTGCTGTGGTTGTGTGTGTGTGTGTGTGTGTGTGTGTATGTGTGTGTGGTTGTGTGTGTGCCTTATTATTATTATCCTCTTCTTTTATGGTCTTGTTCCTGGTGCAGCTGTGGGAGATTTATTGTCTGTGTGGAGTTGTTCTAGGACTCTGCCGCTCAGGACAGTATAAAATAATATTCTTTGAGGTTTGGAGTTTTGATGCGGAACCTTATAGTAGCCTATATGACCGTGTCTGGCGAGGTCCATATTCTGCTGAAATACGACTTTTCATAATTCACTCAGTATTATTATAATTAATTTCATTACACAGACAAGCATGAAATTTCGTGCTATCCACTTTGTTTTTCTTTAGTAGTATACTATACATCTTTGTGTATCTTTTCTTTTGATGCAGGTCTTTCAATTTATTCCTTTTGTGAGAATTTTCGCTCTTTGAAGCATCATAATGCTGTTACAGAGCAAGATAAGAAGGTGTAAATAGGAACACCTAAATAAAACCAGGGTTTTAACTGTAGTAAGTCCTTCGCTTGCAGTGACCTTTACAACCTTTAACCTGCCAAACAAACATTTCAGAGGAGCTGATTGTGGCAATTGAATTGTAAAATCCAGGGAGCTAAATTAGATGACCAACCTTTCAGCGAGATTAGGTTCCTGTGTTAGTTGGTCATCACTGCAAGTGTAAGAGTAGAGTCAGAGACACTGAGCAAAAGACACAGACAGAGATACAGAGTGAAGGAGAGGGTGAAAGGAGGGAAAGGAGCAGGTGGTAGTCACACTTGAAGATTAGGGCACTTTAGAGGGCTGAATCACTAGCAGTCTGTCTCTTCTGGCAAGTTGGCTTTGGTCTCTTTTCATTGTCTGTTCAAAATGGTTGACTTAAGTGTCAATTTACTCACAGCATTGACATACAGCCCTGGTAAGAAAAATATGTTGTATTGCTGTCAATATATTATTTCCTATTAGCAAATGTTAATTAATTAATTAATAGTATTGAATCTCCTTTGGTTGAAAATGTTTTATTATGGATTCGCATGAAATTTTTATATATTTGAGAAATTGTGGGATTATATTGGGCAGCTTACTTTTGCATGAATTAAATTCTGTGATGCAATGACACTGCATTGACAGCAGTGAACAACAATAATACAAGATAACAATTGTCTATTTATTAATAAATACCAGATAATATAGTCAATGATTATTAATAATTATTAGTAACATTTGAATTGTTCCCAATGAGACTTGCAAGGGTACTTGTAAATGTATCTGACTATGTCCTTTTTCTATGGACTATGGCCTAGATGATTAGATGCAAGAAAGATGGATTGGTAAAACCAGATCCTATGTGAATGATATATCAGAGTCCCTGGGGCTATGACCTGGAAAATGTATATACTAGCCATGTATGCCTTGCAACGTTTCTTACAACTATGTGTCTTCATTATCAGATGAAGCACCCAGATATGCTCATTGCTCATTGCTCATTCTCTCTCTGGGTCTTCTGCTTTCCTGCGTACAATCCTTGCGCAGAACTTAACATCATTTCGGCTAGTTAGTGCAGAGAGCGCCTCTGAGTAGATGTGTCTTGAAGAGGCGCTATGTAAATTCTCAGAATGAATGAATGAATCCTTAAGCTGCATTGTGCAAGATCTTTCGATAGAACTCTGTCAGTTTGCATGTAGTGTAGCCTTTACTCGCCTAACAAGCCCCCAGCATGCATCTTGTTTGTCCTATTTCTCGCAGCATTTCTCTTAAGATTGAAATCTGAACAGTTCAAGCAATCCTCACCTTGCTCTGAAATTGACCAAGCAACCTGCAATAGACCATACAACCTGACAACAGATGAAACAACCTGACAACAAACAGACCATACAACCTGACAACAGACAAAACAACCTGACAACATACCAAACATCCTGCAATTGTTCAAACAAACTGACGTGTGCTGATTTAATTTAGCTGAATAAGCTTTGTTTTCTGGTGGTGAGTAAGCTGGTTTTTCTGTCATAGCTTTTTGTGACGATAATATATTTCAAAGATTTATTTGCATTTACATTTCCTGTCAATATTTTATGACCTCTGTTACAGTAGTGTCTTGTTTAGCAGTTGATAATTTGGAGCACTGCTTATGATGTATAGGCTTGAGTACCAGACATCACATGGTCCACCCACCACTGGGCATAGGGTTCTGCTAACACCTTCCTGTTGTGAAGTTTGATTAGGCTAAACAAGTTTAAAACAGACTTTGCAGGGAGTTACTTTGATAAGACTTACAGGATATGTTAATCTGATTATTTTTACAGAACTTCAAGAGACCTATGGCAGGCACGTTATGATGTGGAGCTTTTTAAATAATGAGAAGTTTCTTTAATGAAGCTTGTGTAACTGTAGGCATTGCATAAGAGCTGGCAAAAATGGCACATAGGATTCAGCCTTGTTCAAGGCCAAGACTTTGAACCTCAGGACCAAGACATTTGATCTCAAAACAAAGACCAAGACTTTCAAAAAGGAGCTCAAATGCGCTAGAAACCAAGACCCTGGTCTCGAATAGAGCAAGACTGAAAGAATACGTCAGTGCAAATTTGCACGACATTGTCTGAGGGGGTTGCAGAAGCAGATGTAATTGAACTTGGAGCAGGATGCTCGAATTTGAATAATCATAATTACATTGATGGCTATTTCACAGACTTCTTGTGAATCATACTGAGACAGAATAACTTTTTGCTATAATATTAAATGAAATGACTAGGCAGTAATCATGCTTTTCTGCTATATATTCTTGCAGTAAATCTTTGTCATTGTAATTGCTTTGCTTATTTTTCTGTATTGGAAACTGCTTGAATGCGGTTTTTTCACAGTGCCAGCGTCATTGAAAACTTTTTTGTTTACCATGCTGGTCTGCTGGAGTTGCAAGCACCTCTGAGTAGTTTCTTTGAAGAGGTGCTACACAAATCTTGAATGAATGAATGAATGAACGATTGAATGAATGAATGTTTATTTTTAAATACAGAATTTTTATTTTGCACTGATTTATCTTAAGTCAATGAACTTGCTGTTGTGGAGTTTAACAGATTCATGAACTGTTTTATTGGCCTATTTTCTTGTTTTTACTTAATGCTCTGGGGCATTTCTATTGCATAATGGATATCTCTGGTTCCAAGAGGAAATCTAGAGCACAGTTTATCTCAACAGTCTATGAAATGCAATGCAACATGTTAATTCTTTCGTGTAACATCATGCCTGGAAACTTTAGGAATACTTATTTTTGAGATTTCAAATGTTGAATGTCAAGCTGTGTGCAGCTTTCTGAAGCACCTGTGATTAGGTTTGGTTTGATCAACTTCACTTTTTCTCTAGAAATACACATACGATTATGATATGTGCACAGAATGAATTGGAAATTGACAACTGATGTTTAATAGACAGTCTTGCTTTGAAAAGTCATGCTGAGTCTTCATGTGGGTGATTCCGTGTCAATTCAACCAAATTTGCAACCAAAATTGACATGACTGACTCAGATTTACTTGAAATTTGGCACACTTGTTGGGTTATGTGAGACATGTAAAATCCTGTAAAGAATTTTTTTTTGGGTCAACTACTTCCCGAAATACGGGTCGACAAACTTTGACCCAAACCGGTCGACCACGTTCCTTTGGACGTCTGTATCTCAGCATGTATAAGAGCTAGAAAGGTGTTCTTGGTGTCATTATTTAGCTCTTTTGTTGAACTATTTGAGTAGATTTTTTTATGACTGTTTAACATGTAAGATAGTGACCATATTTGACAATTTAGCACTTTGACCTTGACCTTGACCATTTCAATCTTTTTGTAAAATCTGAAAAAAATCCCACTTATTGGGTGAAGTGACTCGAACATCCTCCGAAAAAATCAGAATGGGATCTCTAATGGTTCTCTCGCTATAATTATTTTATCTATAATTCCACTCAAAATTCGAGTTCAACATTATGGGCGATTCAAATGTCAGACGACTGGACATTGAAATTTGCACAGAATTATAGACAAAATAATTATAGCGAGAGAACCATTAGAGATCCCATTCTGATTTTTTCGGAGGATGTTCGAGTTCCTTCACCCAATAAGTGGGATTTTTTTCAGATTTTACAAAAAGATTGAAATGGTCAAGGTCAAGGTCAAAGTGCTAAATTGTCAAATATGGTCACTATCTTACAATGTTAAACAGTCATAAAAAATCTACTCAAATAGTTCAACAAAAGAGCTAAATAATGACACCAAGAACACCTTTCTAGCTCTTATACATGCTGAGATACAGACGTCCAAAGGAACGTGGTCGACCGGTTTGGGTCAAAGTTTGTCGACCTGTATCTCGGGAAGTAGTTGACCCAAAAAAATTTCTTTGCAGGTTTTTACATGTCTCACATAGCCCAACATGTGTGCCAAATTTCAAGTAAATCTGAGTCGGTCATGTCAATCATGTTGGTTGATTTGACACGGAATCACCCATGTATAAATTAATTTTTTTGGTTTTGTCATTGTATTTATGCATGTTTAGAATTCCAAGTTCATGAGTCTTTTCACGAACCGTTGCTTTTTTGTAGGGTATTTGACTGCGTAACGATGCCAGCGAAAAAGGGTTTCTGTTGGTGCCTTGGAGGAACTCGCCATCCAGAGATTTCGTACGGAATAGAAAACGGAGGAATGACCTTGAAGCCAATCGAGGTCGACATTCCCATGCCAGAGGATGAGATGGAAATCAACGCCAAGTTCTCAGAACTAGTGGTAAAACCGAATTTCGATTTTGGCTTCGACTTTTGTGTTTTAGTTTCTAGGTTCTTGCTATCAGTTCTGAACTGGATAGTGAATGAGTGAATTACGGAATCTGTATTAATTTCTCTGTATGGGAAATGAATGTTTAGCAAGTCTTTGTGAAATTAAATCAATATATTTATTTCACGTTTTATCCATCATTACAAGTATTGTTTACCCTGTTCTATTATAATTGAAATGCATGGCAATCTGTTTGACTGGGTATATGGTTTAATAGTAGATAATTATGTTTGGCCGACAAAGATATTATTTCTAAGTCTTTGGCATTCGATATATAGTCGAACCGTGTAGGTGTTACACTGATTATTTGAAGTCGATTCTTTTTCTCTTTAATGGCTAAAAATGCTGTACTCGTTGGACTTTTGCAGCCAGCAATTATCAACATAATAGCTTTACCGGAATAGGAAGTTATTTGTCTGACGTCTGCTTCCTGCACTTGAACAATAAACCATTTCCAGGTCACCAGAAAACAGTAGGCGGATAAAACATATACGTTGATGATTGAGATGTGGGCGGCTTTCTTCGATTGACTCTGTTCCCTGACACTTGATGACGGTGCCACAGCTTCTGAGCTTTAGAATTGCCTCGACTTTAAGTTTTATAACTGTTGACTATTATCTTACTAGTGCGTTTTTCTTTGATTTGGGTCTGCTGCTTGTTGACCTCATCAGAGTTAAGGATCGGAAAGAATGATCTGTTGGTTTTTATTAATATACAATAATTAATATACATAGACGTTGAAATTGGATATTTTATATTCGGCAATTCTGTGACTGTTCTTCTGATATTCTTAAATATTAATAATTATTATCTGCTGTTCCATTTGGACAAATAAAAAGTAAACAGTAATTTAATCATTATGTTTGTTTGAACTACTTGACTAAACTGTGTCTTTGGAGTAAGTGTCCAAAAGCCAATTCATGCTTTACTATAATGTATTTTTTACCCCGGTTTAGACTCCTATTGCATTTATAAAGTCTAACACAGTTGTGTTCTCTCACGTCTGGGCAATATGACAGTTATGAAATTCCGGAGCTGTTACATAGTTATTAAAATAAGTAATATTTTCATTATTGTACTGTACTACTGTTCTAATATGTCTTATTGTCTTTTGTTTCTGTTCATTTAATATGGTAACTGTGTTATGCAATAGGTGCACTGCTGCATATGAAGTAGCATATGACAACGCTTGAACAATGGAATCATCTTACCATTGTGTGACTTCATCATTTAGCTTGTCCTGACTAAAATGACTAATAATGTAAAATCTAGCTTATCGCATCCTGCATATGACATTGTTGTACAAGTCAACTTTCAGATTCATTATTATAACATGTATTTATGTATATGTATGTATATATATAATATATTGCATAATTATATATTTGTAAATGTGTGTGTGTGTGTGTGTGTGCAACTGTGCATGCATGTGCATGTGTGCATGCATGCGTGCGTGTGTGCGTGCATGCATGTGTAGTTGACTCACAAGATTGTTGATTTAGATATATGGCCCTGTGATAATTTGATCAAGAATAGAGCAGAACAGATCTCAAATGATTTTGCACTGTCTCGATGCTTCTTGTTCTGTTTCTGCACTCATCTGGTCTCTGCTGCACAATAAATAAATCCATCCATCTGAAGGAGGTGACTCACTGCCACCAGACCTCAGCTACTGCTGCTGCTGCTGGTGGTGCTGCTGCTGCTGCCTCTCCCCCCATCTGTGATATTGAAAGGGAAGAGCTGTGGAAGCCAGAGAAGCATCTGCCATGGAAGTGCCACTGATCCCGCCTTTTATCATCCTTCATTTCCCCCAGCTGAGAGGATCTGGTGTCTACAGTCTTAACCCATGGAAATGACCTGACAGAGCAACTAGACCCAGTCAACCAGAGCATTAGCTGAAATGTGTGTGTGTATGTGTGTGGGCATGTGTGAGTGCATGTGCGTGTGAGTGCATGTGTGTGTGCTTGTGTGTTTGGGTACAAATTTCTTACTTTTCTTTACAGTTTCTTTGCCTCAATCAGGTATGATAACGATACTGATGGACGTGTGATTCTTCTTGAAAGTCTGCGCATGCTCAGAGATTATCAGTCTCAATCACCAAAATAATGAGGAATAGAAATTGTGTCTGCTTTAGGGTCACACTGCACTGTCTGTGAACCAGATTAGAGAAATTGGCAATTATGATGGTGAAGACTTCTTATTAACCGAAAGTCTGTGTCTCTGGTTTTCAGGATGAACTCGGTCTTGATAAGACGCACAGAGATGCCATGTTTAATCTATCCCCAGAAAAGAAATGGCAGATCTACTGCAGCAAGAAAAAGGTTAGTCATAAATTGATTCACTTTTGTTGTTTCATTTCGACTTTGTGATGTGTTTGGCTGCATATAAATTGAGATGCTTAGGAGCAGTTTAAATACTTTAAAATGATAAGACTATTTGAGTACAGTTCTGTATTAATCAGTGTGTTTATTGATCATGATCGTTATCTCGAGATTTCTACTGAACCCAAAAAGCCAAGTCATGAGAGCCAGTTTATTCATAGGTGCTCAGTCAGAACAAAATCGATAGGCATGCAGGGATCAACACTGGTTCCAGGTCAGGATAAAGATGGGTCAGGCAGGCAAACGTTCAATTAGGTGGAAGGTGTTTGGAATTAAAACAGATAGGCAGTTAGGTATTAGAACAGGAATCAGGATAGAATTTTGTGGAAGGGCATTGTTTTCTGTTTTGAGATAAAGATCTGTAAAGAGATAGCAAGAGAAGAAGTTTTGAAGAGTTCAGAAGATGCATATTATTTGGTGAATGCTTCAAGAAACTACTTACAGTCATTTCAGTCTCTTCACTACTGTATCAATCAATCGATCAATCAATACATTGTATATTCATTGAATTCAACAAACCTGGTTGTCATTGATGCAACTATAGTGTTAAATTGGGTAAATTGTTCGGATCTGAGCTACAGTTAAATATTTAGTCCACGTCAGTTTTATTATCCTGACACGCAGTAAACACATATGTCTGTGGCATCTATTTATGCAGATAAACAGAGAGCTAATTCAGGGAATTTAGAAAACATTTTTCAGCATGAATGTGATATTCCCAGCGGCCGATCTTATAATCTCTTGAGGCACATTAACGCCATTTGGAGTGATAAAATATGAACTGTTTTTAATCTGTCAACTAGCAATGCTGGTAAAAAAAGGTATTTCTGGTGTCTATTGCTGGTTGCCTAGACTTATGATCAGCATTGCCAATTTGTAGTACACAGTCTTGTCTGGGTGACTGATTAACCGACCAAACAGTTCTTGTTTGGAACCAGAGTGTCTATTTGCATATTGCTCCATGCGGGACACAGATATTCTCATTATGAACATGAGTGGTTCTGTGTGATTTATTGTTTGTGGGAGCTGATGGGTAATTCCATTTTTTTGTCTGTCAACATTGCATTAGTCCACTGGGGATTATCAGAGCAATGCCAGACACTGCATCAGTATTCTGTCAGCTCGAGCAGTGGCATTGCCATCCCGAGTTGCAGACTCATCATCAGTATTGTTGTTGTTGCTGCTGTTGTTGTTGCTCTCATGAAAAAAGTAGAGGACATTAAGCAGGGTTAATTGAAGCCCAGAATTGACAGATGATGTATTTTATTTTCTTTAATACGAGGTTGTAAATGTCTTTCATTCGAGTTGGAAGGTAAATAATGATTAGGAGAAAATTTTATGTGATCTGACCACTGACCATCACAGATTGTTTGAAGGGGTCATTGCTCGTGGACCTTTGCAATTTGTTCTGTCCAGATAAGGAGCAAAGCTGATTGTGACTAACGATCCTTGGTTGGCTGGTTTGCTCTGAGTCATGTTGTGTTGTATATAGCTAATTAATCGTACAGACTACGTTGCAATTACAAATTGTTTGAGAACTTTGAAAGTAGCTGAGAACAACTTTTGCGGTCAAAAATAGATTTATTGGTGCATTGCTCTGCTAGACTTGGTGTAATATTGGCAATGTGATTGATAACAAAGGGTTGTAATTGGTCATTGTTTATATCGGCCATTGTCTTATTGTTTGCATTTAATTTGGTTGTTCAGGAACAGGATCCGAAATCATCAAGTTGGCCGGACTATTATGTTGGCAAAGTAAATGCAATGACCAATGTAAGTTACACAAAATGGTTTCGTTTGTTATCTGTTTTGTTATAAATTAGACACCTGGGAACCATTTCTCAGTATAAAGTGACCAACTTAGGACATTTTAGCTCCAGCTTAGGTGAGGCTATTTGGTTGTCGTAGAGTGAGGTTTACATGCTTTGTAGGGTAATAAAGACCTCCTCTCAGAAGTGACTGATTCAAAATTCAGTTCCAACTTTTCTGGCTGCCATGTTTGTGGACTTTTTGTGATTTTGTTTGACTCTAGTGTATCTTATTTGCACTTATGAATAGTGCTATCAAGGTTATTGGGTGCTACCACATCTTTTGTGCTTCTTGAATACATATTCGGGTCTCTCATGATGACCATTTTGTTCTGGTGAACAACTTAAACAAAGATCCTCTATTACATTAACAATAGCAATAATCTTAGTTCAATTTCAAACTGACACAATGGAGTATGATTGCAATTCATTGTATGAATGGATGATCACATGTTATTACACGAGTCGAATTTAACTGTCGGCAGCCATGCAATGCGTCCATCATGTCCTGATGTTCAGCTTACCAATGCCATCTGCTGAATGGAAGGTTGAGTGGGCCTTTGAAAGGATAGCGGGAAGCGATCCTGTACCCTTTCTTCATGCCATAGTATTTACCAATGCCTTAACACGTTGACTGCTTATTTGCTGTGTTAAATGACTCAATGGGGGACGTGTATACACGTCCCTCGCGTCCAACGTGTTAAACTACTCCCCAGTTTTAATAAAAGAACTTTTATTATTATTGAAACAGCTTGTGGCCAAAGAACAAAAACTTTATCAGATTTGGTGAATAAATTAAAGAGAAATTAATAAGACAATACAATACAATACAATTAGTCATTTATATTGCGCTTTAACAAAAACAAGTCTTGCACAAAAGCACGCAACCAGACTATTTATTGCTTTTAGATGTTCATCATTCGGGACGACGACGATATTGAATCTCGCACGCAGCTGGTGGACAGCTTGAAGACTGCTCTTCGAACGCAGCCGATGAGTTTTGTTTTGCGCTTCATCGAGGTCGATGGACTGAACTGTCTTCTTAATTTCCTCAAGAATATGGACTACAAGACTGCACAAAGTGCAATTCATACGTCAGTCATAGGTTGCCTCAAGGCTCTTATGAACAGTGCGGTAAGTTACTTATTAACCCTTTACCCTTTATTTCCCGTTAAGCCTGTGTTTTCAGCGGATATTCTCGGGGCAAACGGGTAAAGGGTTAATCATGATCAACCTTTGGCTGAACTGCTGAATAGCTGGGTTAGCATTAACCTCTTGAGTTCCATTTCTTACTTTTGTGCTGTTGGTGCTAAAAGTTTTGAGCTTGATGAATAAGTTTTGATGCCAATAAGTGCAACCCAGAGTATCGTGTCTGACTAACGAGATCAGAAATTTTTTGTGGCAGTGGACCATAGTCTTGAAATCATCATACATCAGAGCCTTCTTTTAAATATGATTCATGTTTGGATCACTCGGTTGTGAAAGATACAATGTATGTGATGGGCATTGGCATTATGCTTTAAGTGTTTTTTCAAGTAAATACAGAGTAATGACAAGAATCTTTCAAAATGATGCATGTTGTGACAATCAAAGTTTTTTTGATGGCTAGACTGTGTGTAATTTGCCATTGGAAAAGTAAAATCCAGTACGAACTAATGCATGACTTACTGCATATAAAATCATCAGCATAAATTTCATATGTTTAATTTTAGTTGCTATTAGTTTGTTCTAAGTAGTTTGTTCTAAGTAGTTTGTTCTGTTGCCTGAGCTGTGTGAAGCACACATGACCATGTGAAGTCCGAGCTATTATGCCAATGGCGAACTATTTAATTGTTTTCCCTTGGTGCACACCGGTTGATTGATTGTTCCTCTTGTGGGAAGATCCCTACAGGTATAGACCTGAGCAAGCTTTTATGCGTGAAATGCCATTCCTGCTTCCCAACCTTTGATTGATGTATAATATGTTGGGAAACACAGCAATTATTTCTGAAGTTCAAGGCCAGTGACTGTAAAAGAGCATATATATATTTTAGCAGATGTATGAAATATCTAAGACACAGGTGGTGGTGTTCAGCACTTCTTGTGTGTCGAAGGTTAAAGATTAAAAATGATTGATGAAGATTAAAAATGTATAATATTATACATGTTCAAGCAAGCCGACTTTGAAAAACTTGGTGATGTAATGTTTCTCTTGATTTTCTTGAAAGATTCTATTCGATGGTTTTTCCATAATGTAGAAACCATGTTCATAATCGTAATGATAAACTCTAAATTTTTAGCACTAATCTTAAGCTGAGCACAGGGCACCAGCTTATCCATGAGCACTGTGCCATATCAAAGGAGCTGCTTTGTGGAGGTCTATCCAAGTGAGTCCAGTTGCCATAGAGACCAGAAAGAGGGGGGAGACAGATCAGCTACTAAGGAGGGTTTCATTGAGGATAAGAAAGCATGGAGGGTGGATGATTGGATTGGTTAGGGTAGCAATTCTGGATGAGGTGAGACCTCTTTATTTGGAATGGAAAGCCTGTTGGGGTGGGGGTGATCAGTAGTGTAGCCTGATGCAGATGATGGTGGGGTAAATGGCGTTATTGGTGGAAGAACTGAGAATATGCGGAATTCTGGGAAAGTTTATTGCATAGTCAAAATTGCTCATCAAATGTTACAATTATTAGACTGGTTTTCCCCCACAGTATTATGCCTTAGGGAACTATGCAATTACATTGCATCACATTCTAGATCATAAATCTCTCCGGACTGTGACACAAGCTGATTTGTTTTTCAAGATTTTAAAAAATTTCCTCCTAGCTGTGTATGCAGCATGTGATCTCTTGCTGTGATTCAACTGTCATTGGCTTGGGATGGATCTTGACCAGACGACAAGAAATCTTGTGGCCTTTTCCTGCCTTCATTTCTTTAAGTCGAAAATCCATATTACTTGATGCTAGTTTTGTGTTGTAACTAAAGCAGTGCTATGGTGTAGATTTAAATGCTCATTGCGTTACATATGTAATGATAATACTGAAATATTGAGACGATGGGCATGAAACTATTCTATTTAAGTCCACATGTTTCGAAAACAGTAGATCTATTTAATAAGTAACTATGCCTACTGTTTTTGAATCAGGTGATGTACAATATATAAATATGCAATTGTAGCTAGTTTATTTTGAAGGCAACCACAGTGCAAATACCGTAATGAAGTGTTAGGCATCAAAAGCTGGTGTCTTTGTGTAAAACGAGTGGAATATATATTCAAAAATTATGAAAGGCAGTGATTGGCTAGCATCAGAATGTTTTGTTCTGTTTGATGATTTCATTCATTGTGAGCGTAAAACTGTTGATTTTGTGTGTTTTCAGGAGGGTAGGACACACGTCCTTGCTCATCCTTCTGGTGTTGACATCATTGCTCAGAGTCTTAGAACAGACAACCTGAAGACAAAGACTGCTGTTCTTGAGATACTTGGCGCTATGTGCCTTGTACCTGGAGGGCATAAGAAAGTTCTTGAGGCAATGGTGCATTTTCAGAAGTATGCTGGCGAAAGAACAAGATTCCAGGTCTGTTTAACACCCTTGTTAGTTGCATTTTCTAAGGCTTCAAGCATTGACCTAATTTATTGAATCCTTTGAAATTAGAAGTTGTGTTACTGGGTACCTAATTGCATCTTTTTTTATGTATTCTGCATTATTTTTTAATGGCTCCTGTCTTGCTTGAATATTAGCCTATAGGGCAGTGGTTCCCAACCTTTTTTGACCCAAGGGCCACTTTTTCTAAGTTTGAGGACACGAGGGCCACTTTTTCTTAGTTGAAGGACATTAGGGGGCCAGAAGGCCAAAATTTAGTTAACTAAAAGTATATAAAATTGTCGTTATTGATTTTAAAAAAATGCTTGATGCTATTTATAAATTTCAAAATTAAATAATTTGTAATAGATAATAATTATGTGTTCTATCCTGTTAAAATCGTCATTTTTATCATACATTTTTGTTAATTCTTTGAGAGACGAGGGCCACTTTTGAGGCCTGGCGGGCCATTTTTTGATGCCTGGCGGGCCACTTTTGGCCCGCGGGCCACGGGTTGGGAACCGCTGCTATAGGGCATAGGCTGCACAGATGAAGAAGAAAAAATGCGTTCCCATTAGCGCAGCAAATGTGTTTCAAGTTTATGAATGTATAATTGTATAACCTTTTCAGCAACATGAAGAATATAAATAAATAAGATGCAACTGACCATGATAGTGGATTCACTTTATAACAGAGTTCACTGGATGTGAGATAGAGTAAGGAATTTCTGGTGTAATTGATCAAATCTCCCGTATTTAGCATACATATTTCTGTGTTAAATTTCTGAATTAAATATGTTTCCAGTAACTGTAACGTAAAGATTGCCTAAAAATTTGTTGCATCTAGATGTGTACCTCTGTTTGCAGACGTTGATAAATGATTTGAGTTGTGACATTGGGGAATACTGTGACGATGTCATCAGCCTAAAAACAGCCATCATGTCCTTTGTCAATGCTGCTCTGAAGTATGGTGCTGGGCAGGTTTGTAGAAAATATCTGTAAATAGGTGTTTTTTCATACCTAAGAAATCTGTTTGTCTGGATTTATGTAATTAAGACTAGTTTCCGTCTTATCATAATTGTAATTGTAATTAGAAATTTGCTTAGCACTGTTTTAAAAGAAACTAATCAGAACTAATTATAAATGCTGTCCTGAACAATATTAGATGCAGTTAAGAAGAGTTCATTTCTAGAGAAGCAGCCAATTTCAAATAACTGTAAAAGTATCAGAGGTGATGGACCCCTTCATGAAAGAATTTCGAACTAGAGATCAGTCACGTTACTCACATATGCTGTGCTGCATCTAGAATGAGATATGACAAACGACGATAGATGATGTTATCTTCCACTGATGGCATGCAATTATGTCGCCATGCAGCAGCCTCTCATACATGGAATAAGATTCGATGTGTGGATATCTCTCGGACTGACATATCTCTGTAGGAGATCTCATTTATTTCCTGCTGGCCAGTATATTGTGGAGCTACTTAGTGTTTGATGGGTGATGCCATTTCAAAAGCTGTTTTTTGTCTTTGTGTACCAAATTCAAGATTATCCAGTTGCAGATGGCTTATAAAGGTCTGTTGGTCTGAGGCTTTTGTCTGTCTAGCAGGAGCCTGTCTTGCTTTTAAAATTGCGAACAGGAACTTTTAGTCAAAGCCAGTGAATTTGTGATGGAAATGAAGAGCAATTCCACTGCCCTGATAGTAACTGTAATGATCTAAAAACTTTGTGTGTATTACAAAAGTTTTCTATTAAATGTTTTAGACGCATCTTGAGTTTCGACTGCATTTGAGATATGAGTTTCTGATGCTTGGAATTCAACCGAGCATTGACAAGTTGCGTGACTGCGGCAACACTACGTTGGAGAGGTACGTCACTGCAATTTATAGAGTTTGTTTTCAGATGAGCTTCCATTCTGTCTTCATGCAGAATAATATTGCTAAAAGAAAACTCAAATCTTAATGCCATGGGATCAGCATTTAATTATATACTCTGAAGAGACAAAGAAGAGTAGTCCATTGAGCTAGTCCTCTAATTGATAATCAGGCATTTATACATATTTCTACAGGTCCGTCTTTCTGGAATAAGTTACCTATTAGTCTCCGTAATGAACTTCTTTGTCTTTCTTTGCCCCTTTTCTGCAAGCGTTTGAAAACCATTCTCTTTGATTATGGTTTGGTGTCAGGTCGGGAGTGCCTCTGAGGAGTTCTCTTGAAGTGGCGCTATATAAATGTTCAATTACAATTGCAATGGGTATGAATCATTAGCAATGACTTCATTTTCTTAGCCTTGGCATATGAGGGTGGGTGGGTGGTCAGTCTTCTCCCTCGATGTCTTATCTTCTCACTGACAGTGCACTCTCCGTGTACTCGCTATAGTGAGTTATCTTTGGGTCAAGTTGGAGCGGAAATCTCTAACCAAGATTTGCCTGGACAGAGATTTGAACCCTCGTCTCTCAATTGACATTGCATTGTGTTCACCACTACATTATCGCGAACCACAATACTTAAACAGTGCATAATTTCTATTTTCATTCTGTGAGTATCTTCGTTATTCTGTATGTTGAAAGGTTTGGTGATATCTCAGCCTTAGTCTTTGTTAGGCATTTTTTGGCTCTGAACATTTCAGACTATTTATTGTTTTTTGTGACACCTATAGAAGTCAGTGATAGTTGGATAGAAATAAAATGCAAATCAGAAACTTCTGTTTGAAATTTTCAGGCATTTAGATTTCTTTGAAATGGTCCGAACAGAAGACGAAAGGCAGCTTGCTAAAAAATTTGAAGTTGTAAGTGCCACAGTTTTTAAGTTTTCGTACTTTATTTAGAGAATGCAAATAGCTTTATAATTGTAGTTTGCTTAAGCATCTTTGTTCAAACACTGATCACAGGATTTTAAAATTGTGTGATGTCTTTAATTTTAATAAATATAATATTATAAGCATGCAGTTACTTTCACTGGGAAAACTCTCCTAGAAAAGCTGTTCAGTGGAAGAGAAGAAGCTTTGATGTTTACCAAATTGTGTTATCGTGCAGCAGTGTGAGGTGCCTAGATCAGCATGTAATGCTGAAAGCAATCTGGCAATACATAAAGGAAGAGAGTGACCTTTGTGTAGCACTAAAAAGACAGAAAGTTGAGCGTGCAAAGTTCTCTGTCTCTAAGATCCTTGGGTCAGTTGCTTACGGCTTGGATGTTTCTGTGATAATTGAAATTGATGCAGTGACTCGATTTTCTTGTAGAACCATGTTGATACAAAGAGTGCCTCTGCTATGTTCGAACTGCTCAAGAGGAAACTTGGACATCAAGCAGTTTATCCTCAGTTCTTGTCCATACTCTTCCACCTACTCCAGCTGCCATGTAAGTTGTTCGAGTCATAATGTGGTGAACTTTTGTCTTAGGCTTGCATTTGTAGTGCATTTTCTGTGTAGTGTAACTTGCCAAAATTTTGTATGCTTCGTCAGTGTTTCCAGCTTTTTAAGTGGCATTTGCTCACAGGACATTTAGAGATGTGGCTGAATGTTTTTGTTTTTGGCTGTAGTTGTTCAGCAGAGATGTGCCCAGTATTGGCAGTTGATTGACAGAATCATCCAGCAGATTGTCCTCCAAACAAAGGAAGGCGATCCAGATGTCAGTCCTTTGGAATTAGACGTTAAGAAACTTGTCAAACAGTACGTATTTCATTGTTCTTCCATATCCGGATTGATTTTCTGTGTAGAAAATTAAGTGAAACAGAGTAATTATTGTTGATTAATTCAGTTTTAATCAAGTTTGGGAGGATAATGCAAATTTGCCTTGACATTAATTATTCTATAATCTTACTGGATGACTGTAATTTTTCTAGTACATTCATAGATTAGACAAAAACTTCTTTGGGGTTGTTTCGTCTTCATTGATTCTCTTTTACTGCACTTCATGGTCCAGAGACAAGTCATGATACGTCTGTGTCCTGAATTCTATAATCTAGTATTGACCACGCAGAGCAATCTCATTTATTTTTATGCCTGAAATACAATGGCCAAATCAGCAAGCTGTTGCAGAAGCTAGACTCCATCACTGTTTGAGCCAAAACACAATTAACTTGAATAGGTTACAGTCTCTTAGTACAGCAAGACTAAATTGTGTTTGATCTTGCTGTACAATTGTACTTTGATTACAAAGTTGGATTAATTGTAGATAACTTGATGTCAGCATAGTAGTTTGACACAGCATTATGGCAAAAGGTGATAAGCTACTGCAGTCATGACATGTGATTGGTATCATAGGATGACTTAGTTCATTAAGTTATGTCCAGATAAAGAGAAATTGGTGTATGATTTTGTGAGCTAAAAGTACTAGCTACATTATGTTACATTACAGTACTGTTAATGAGGATTCTTTTGACTAGCATATACTACGATTGTGATTTTTACTGAGAGCCTTGTGTTTAGATATTTTATCAAATAATTATTGATGTTTTGGTGTGACTAATGGTCAATGTTTTTCTGGTGAAGGCTGGCCAATGAAATGCAGATGAAGGAAGTTCATCAGAAGATTCGTGACGTTCAGAAAGAAAACGATGAACTCGTCGCCAAACTTGGGAAAAAAGATCGAGAGTGTGAAGTGAAGTCTGAAGAAAAGGTTTGTCACTTGAAGTACAGTTTTGAAACCCCCCACTACCCATGATTTTATTCCAGTGGCACTGGAAACCCTTGGTCTCATCAACGCCCAGGGCTGGGAGTTCTTGTCAGAACTTGTTCGGCATTTGACCATTGTTTATTTGCCTTCACCACAATTATAATTGCCATTAAACACCGTCCCGTGGTTTTGAGTAGATGAAAATGTGTCGATCATCTAAATTGTACCTAGCAGTACAATTGTACATTGATTACAAAGTTGGATTAATTGTAGGTTGCAGGCTTTAGAAAAAAGATCAAGAGTGTCATATTGTAAGGCTATCTTGACTAAAAGCAATGTGATTTTCAAGGTGGGTAGCTGTGTCTTAAACATGTTTAATTGCGCATGAATATTAAAATGACAGTCTTCGATTTATCTACAAATACTAACACACTATTTGATGTATTTCAGGAGGAGCTGATGCAGACATTGAACAAGATCAAAGCTAAACTGGAAAAGGAGACATTGGCTGGAATGGAAGCGAAGACGCAGCTGGCAGAAATGGCCGCACGCATAAACGAACTGCAGCAGATGGTGGAACTGGAGCGAACCGAAAGAATGAATCTGGAATATGCCGTGAAAATGGGAAGCCTTCCTGACGATGCCAAAATGGGATTGTCCTCTTCTGCTCTGATGCTTTCTGGGCTGAGCTCCCTGGGACAGAAGAACTTTGGGGTTGACATAACTGCCCCTGCACCACCACCACCACCCCCTCCTCCATCGATGAACGCATACATCCCATGTCCACCACCGTCTTGTGTCCCTCCACCTCCGTCACTGTCAAACAAAGGCCCCGGCGGTATGTCCGCGGGGTTTCCTGGAATGGCCGTCAGGAAGAAGAATGTCCCAGAGTCAGTGCAGCCACTGAAATCATTCAACTGGTCAAAGTTACCGGATAACAAAGTGAAAGGCACAATCTGGACAGACATCGATGAAGGAAAGGTCTGTCCGAGTACTTTTCGTCTTTTGTGTTTTTATTTTGACCTTTGTTCCTTGGATGCTGTATTAGTCACTGCATGAACACATTAACGTGTCCTTCAGAACTTTCTCCATGGATCTGAGAGAATCTGTGCCTGTTCTGTTCACCATTCTGTTAACTTGAAAACATATTTGGCAGAAACATTACATTTGCTGATCACATTGTTCAGTTACCATGCATTTGCTATATGATCACAGCCTTCATTGACTTTGGCCAATGCTCTATTATAAACTGTCTAACGTCATAACCACATTAGTTATTCGCTTCAAATTCGCCTGTCAATAATCTCAACACACCCTGCTCCCTCTTAATTGCAGCGTTTAACTGAAGACTGCATCCATACTTTACAAGTCATGTCCTAAGTCCTTCTTCCGCTCCTGTGAATAAGCTTGTCTCTCTGATGCAGCTTTCGTGTGACACTGAGAAATTTCGGAGATTTGCATATGTACATTTATTTTGCATTAGTAATGAGATATTTTTGTTTTTGGGAGATGAGTTTTCTAAAAGATTACCGTACATGTGCAGCTTCTAGCTGATTATTCATTTAACATTAGGGAAACTTTCTTTATCGTGCAGGACATCACAGACCTAACACTTTTTTGTCTTCTCTTTTTCTATATGATGCAATTGATTTTTCAATAACTTCCATTTATGTTAGCCTGAGATAGTTTTCACTATTGGGTCTAACATTTAAAACATTCCACGTTGTTTCCAGCTGTACAAGACTCTAGATCTGGACGACTTTGAGAAGAACTTCTCTGCTTACCAGCGCCAGGAGGGCAGTGACAATGACATTTTTAACAAAGGAACGACGAAGGCACGAGAGTTGTCGGTGATTGATGGGAGGCGGGCGCAGAACTGCACGATTCTTCTGTCTCGGTTGAAGATGACAAATCAAGAGCTGGCCAGGGCAATTATGAGTGTTGATGCACAGGAAGATGTTCCAAAGGATATGTGCGAACAGGTTGGTTGATAGATTCAAGAAGCTAAGCAGAACAATATAATGGCTGCTGGAGTACAATTTGGTTCTCATGACGAATGTATTTTGCTCATGCAGATAAAAAAAATGGAGTCTATGAAATCTGAATTTGTCCTAGATCTAATGACATAGAACTTGCAATATTGTTTTTTAATGATATATATAGGAACACAGTGTAAGAATTGCTGGGGGAGCGGAGTTGAGGGTTCAGCCCTCCTCAGTCTTTTTTTGGCCCCATAGTAAAGTCTGCTTTTCACACCCCAACTCCACGCGGTTCATAGCCTGATCAAAAATTCTCGTACTGTGCAGACCTGCAACAAATATAAAACACGTTAACCTGGATTACTGGCAGACATGAGTATGTGTTGTCTTGTGAATGGTTACTGACTGATTATGCACTCTCATTAGTTTTGGAAGAGCATTGTAAAATAAAGTTGGGTTATTATGGTTACCGTATTTTCGCGAATATAACACGCGGGTTATACAAAGTTTTACAAACCACGCACCCTACCCGCGTGGTATACTCGGGGGCGTGTTATACAAATAATTTTTTACACAGCCAATTTTTGAACCAGATTATTTTCAGGTCATGGTCAAAAACTGCTCTAAAAAGTTTTTTTAACCTTACAATACGGAAGCATGGACGTCGACGAAACGAACGGACATAAAGTACGACGTCAGTTGCAGTATTCGTTTATCATCATTATCATAAAATGTCAGAGCCGCAGAAAGTCACAATTGAAAATAATTTTTACAATTATTTGACCTTAAATATAAGAATCAAATATTACTGTTTATAAATTGTAAATGTCTGTCGTTTTCAATTTTGAATAAACGAATGAACTGAAAACACGATATTCTGTATTATCACTCGCACTGCGCTAGGTATGGAGTTCAGGAAATTAGGACTTTTAATTGTTATAGCGCTGCTAGAGCATAATTTTGCGATTTTCAAAGTCTAGTTAATCGTTCTTTTCAGTGTCATCCGCTGTCTCTTCCACATTAAAAATGTAAATATTGTCCACGGCATCAAAAATGAAGTACAACTTTACCAGAATGACTTGCCAGTTACCAAATACTTTAATCCCACTTTTTTGCAGTGACGGCGAATACGGTGAATGCCATCTGTGAACCCGTGTAAAAGTCAGAATTTCCTGGCTAAACCCACTTTATTTTCGTCAATTGGTATATCAAACAATTATTATTCGCTAGATTTATCGAAACTGGCATCATTTAAAGCTCATTCTTCAAGGAAATGGCGAGTTTATACGAGAATCTATTCCTCCGCAGGGGCCGCCATCTTGGATTTTTCGAATTTGCGTACGTCAAAGTAACGTGCGTACGTTCCCACTAAATCACATTTAAATATATCTTCCACTTATAAACACGCTTAATTATATAAGTTTTGTACTAAAGATGTAAAGTTTCAAAAATATAACATTTCTTGGCCAAGAACTGCCGTTATAAGAGAACGCCAATATTAGGCTTAAGTGCAGAGCATACGATTGCCATTACCCATGGCACAGTAGTAAGTTACTCGCTCGTTATTTAAAACTATATGGAAGTGGAGTTGATTAAATAAATTCTGGCTTCAATATAACTTGGATTGTCGAAAAATGCTACAATAGGTGCATACTTAAATTCGCTTTAAAATACTTTTAAGATCGCTTTGCTTAATGAAACTGGCTTATGTAGAAGTCTTCCTATCAAATTATTCACTCCATCATTGCTATAATCTTTAATCGACGAATACCTTACCTTGTGACGACCTTACCAGTGCCAGCAAAGAATCGGAAACAAGGTAATTCGCGCTTACAGTAAATCGTTATATTTGTATAGTAAACTTTATTGAAACTTTTTTTATTAGAAGGAACCTTCCATTTTATTTAATAAAAGATTTTCAACAAACGGATTACTTTAATTTACGTTTAATTAAACTAGTTATGACTATAAACACGAGTCGCATTAACGCTAGCGTACACGTTCGAGTACTCACGTGTAGCTTGACGCACGGAAATGGGTGCGTCTTATAGTCGGGTGCGTCTTATATAATTCAATTTTTACTAAAATCGCAAAAAGTAGCGTGTTATATTCGGGTGCGTGTTATACCCGTGTGCGTGTTATATTCGCGAAAATACGGTAATTCAGTGCATAGGTAAATAATAACTAATTATTGACAGATGCCAAACTTATGTTCTTGCAGCTTCTGAAGTTTGTACCAACTGTTGAAGAAGTTCAGATGCTGAGTGACCATGAACACGAGATCGACCAAATGGCCAAAGCTGACCGCTTCTTGTTCGAGATGAGTCGGTCAGTTGCAGACAATGACTTTTGTAACCTCTCGTCTCTCTTTTGTGAATTGCACCATTGTCTGATCAAGAAGCATTAGAGGTGCTCCCAGTCCAACCATGTTGATGTAAATAAGTTTTAAGGGGCCTCTGGAGCCTACATGAATCATCCCTATGTTGTATCCCCAATGGGAGACAAAATTTTCCAGACAGAAGGACCTTCAACTGGGCGTCCTGGCCAGGTCCTTCGCTCTGCTGCTCGGCATATTGGTCGAATTCCAAAATATGCCACGGTTTCTGCTTGTGTGTGTGATATTTTGCACTGACTTCCAGCTTGCAATGCATCCCCTACAGAATAGCGGCACTTGTCTGGTGGTGTTGCGCTGGTAGTGCTCCATCTTTCTTATCTTATATTTGTCACCCTGTTTCTGACTTAGCATCACGTACTTGATGTGCTGGGAGACAGGGATCCAGCATAGAGTACCATGTGTGTGAGCATGGGTGCTATGAACCTTGCTATGACAGTGGGCAATCGGACAATTGTTTGTTTGAAGCCAAATGTTGCGGCTTATCCATGCTTCTTCTCTGCACCTCTGCCAATTAATTAGCGTTTAATACTTAAATTCACTGGTGTGTAGGTCACTAAGATGGCCATGGAAGCAGTGCCTTTAGGAGGTGAATGAAGATGCTATATAAGTGTTTTGTTACATTATATTAGATTACATGATGACTTTTCTACACGAGATGTGTCAATTGTGTCTCTTGTAGTCCTACTAGAACATTCTCATGTCACTAGGTGACATGGGAATGTTCCCATTTTCCGTAACATGGGAAAGAACCACATGATTGACCAAATGACGATCTGAGACAGAGACTTTGATTGTTGTTGTTGCTTGCGATAGAATCGATCACTACGAGCAACGGTTGAAGGCGCTCTACTACAAGAAGAAATTCCATGAGAGAATGAGCGACGCAAAGCCAAGGGTTGAAGGTACGATTGATTATAATGTAGTGAAAGTGGTGTTGAATACGTTGCTTATCTTGAACAAATGCTGTGGTGGGCAGTGTTATTTTAGTTCCTGAGAATAGAATAAGAATAATAATTATTTTAATTTCGTTCCATGGAACGAAAACTGGAATAAAAAATAATTCTGGAACGAGAATAGAATAGGAATAAAAATTTCAATATTTTTCTGGAACGAGAACGGAATAGAAATAGAAACTTTAAAAAAAATTAATAGTTTTTCGGACTGAAGGCATCAGACAAGGAAATTTAAAAAAATAATATTTTCTCTCCTATTGATTATTATTTCTAATTATTACTAATCTTATAAATAGGTCAAAAGACTCGAGACACTGTTTTGTGTGTTACTGTCGACATAATAACTATGAGAAGTGGAATTGGAAGTGGAACTAGAACTGGAACTGGAACTAAAATTATTTCTAAATAGGAAGTGGAACTAAAATAAGAACGAAATTTATTTATAAAGAAGAACTAAAACTAGAATAAAAATTACAACAATGGAATAGAATAAGAATAGGAATAAAAATTAATGCTGGAACTAAAATAACACTGGTGGTGGATGCTTAAGAGTCTGTAGTCTGGTGCAGTCACTTTAATGTAACTGCAGTTGGATTATATAACAGCAGGTAGAGGCATTGTAGAGTGCAATTGTGTGGTATATGTTTATGCAAATCAGTTTAGATTTGGATGATGATTATCTGATCTAATCGAATGACTAAACGACAATCCAAAATCATTATCAATTCGGAAGGCAGATCGAAATGTGATGGATTAAGAACCAGAATACAGGTGGGGATGCAAGTTGACATAGTTGAGGTTTAAGTTTGTACATGGATAACATCAATGATAAAGGAACCTGTTTACAAGAGAAGAGTGTGATGGAAGTTAGGCAGTAGATGATTGTCTATCATGGTGTATAGTTTTATTATTATGATTGCTACTGTAAAAATGAAGTTTCTGTTATTGAATCATATGATACTGATCCAATCTTGTCGATGAATTCAGTGTTGTGTGGCTAATCAGTGGTTGACATATTGTTTGGTGCTCCCTTCTGTCTAAGCACTTTTGTTATGCTTGTACAGTAAATATCCTAATTTTCAAATGTCACATGACAGTTGTTTTTGACTTAATTTTCCATGCAGCTGTACTGGAAGCATCAAAGGACGTGGCAAAGAGTCGTTACATTCGGAAACTGCTGGAGATTGTCCTTGCATTTGGAAACTACATGAACCGCGGCCAGAGAGGCAACGCTTTGGGATTTCGTATCGGCAGCCTGAATAAGATCATCGACACCAAGTCGAGCATAAACAAGAAAGTAACTCTTCTCCACTACCTAGCGGAAGTTATCGATCAAAAGGTTTGCATTTTCAAAGTGTTACAGATATAGAAGTCTAACTTTAAGCGGCTTGCTTGCTTTCAGCCATAGGCACTGACTCTTTGGGACCTTGGGTGCGAATGTAGCGAGAGAGAAAGTTCATTGGGTGCCTCACGCCCAGAAGAGTTCTGACCTTAAATTCAAATTTCGGAACATATAAGCGGAAAGGTTGTGCAATTATGTCATATGCATTCATTCATTCATTCTTTATGTCCTTATATAGCAGCCCTTCAAGAAATCTACTCAGGAGCGCTCCCAGCCCAGCCACAGCAAACGAAAAAGACTTGAGGGATTTAGGTACTAAACAAAGTTTGATTGGTCAGATGTAATTAACGCAGCTTTCACCGTCGTATGAGTTTCAAATACTTCTAACCACGTAATTGACGTAACCCTTGACAGGAAAACAATTTTTGTCCTCCGAAAAGTGCTGTAGAATGACCAAAAAATTCGCAGGTGAAACTTGTGCACTCGGAGAAAGGAGCAAAAGTCGGCACCTATGCTGGCATAGACTGTAAGCGGATTGACTGCAAGCATATTAGTATATTTGAATCTTGCTTTAATGAAGATTAGTTGCTTTTTTGTTTGGTCAATTCTTTTGTTATGAAGCTTGGCTGAGGTGTGTAAATATTTTTTATTTCAACAGTTTCCAGAGCTGCTGAAATTGGAGAATGAAATGAATCACGTCCGTGAAGCAGCAAAAGTTAAGTATGTAATATTGTATTACTCGTTCGTATTAATTTTTCTTGATTCTCAGTGAATATTCTAAATCTGTGTAATTTTGTTGGCATGTGGTGCAGATATATTGTGCTGTCATTTCCACATAAGGAGAAAGTTTGTATTCATTCATTCTTTTCAAGAATTTATATGGCGCCATTCAAGAAGCCACTCAGAGGCGCTCCCAGGCCAGCCACTGTGAATCAAGTGGGTCTTCAGAAGCTTGTAAAAGACTGATGAGCCAACCCTAGATAAAAAGGATATCTCATCAGGAGGAGACTGCTCCATACAGATTGATCTACAACTGAGAAAGCATGATGCTGACAGGTTGAGGTTCCAACGCAAAGGACCCCGAGGCTCCTGCCAGACTGCGCAAGAGTCGGGGCGAAGTGCTCTACGAGCTAGGACAGCAGAGCTCACATAGATAAGCTGAAGCATATAGCCAAAGAGACAACACCAAACTAACGTATGACCTGTTGGCTGTTTGTTTGGTTTTAAGTATTTCATTGATTTTGTTGATGTTGTGCTGTGGATGTTATTGTATATTTAACCATTGAACTATTTTTGTTTTGTTTTGTTTTTGAAGTCTTACTGACCTTGAAATGGACATAAATGTTTTGAAAACTGGTCTCCAAGAAATCGAGAAGGTTTGTCTGTTTGCCTGTTTTCATTACTTTCTTAAATACTTTAGAGATTAATGTCTGAAAGGACTGAAATCCAGTTTTCGGAGGTTGGGTGAAATAACCACAATCATAATGTGAAGATTTTTTTACAGCACCAAGTAAACAAAGTCACAGATGCTCTGTGAAAAGGAAATTGGTAAGCAAGTGAGGTCAGATTTGGGTTCAGAAGACAGATTAAACTATTAAATGTAAGCTGCTGGTACAGATTGAAAATTACACTTCAGAAACCTGTTAAGAGACTATATCTCCACCAGTTTGTTCATCCCTGTTGTCTGTCTGTCAATCTGATTGCCCCCTCACTCTTACAGTATTTCACTCAAGGCAGAAAACTCCTAGTTCTACCTCCTTATCATCTGTTTCCACCGTAGTGCCATTTTGTTTCCCCTGCTCCCGTGGAATCTTTGGAACTGAAGCAGACCAAACTTGTGGACTTAAGTTCATATACAGCTGTTCAATAGACTGATCTCTCTGCTGTGGCTTTTGTGTGGTACTGAAAATTTCTGATTTACATTTACGTAAGATCATAAACATGTTGAGTTTAGGTTTAAACAAATGATGAGTGAAAGAGATATAATTATAGAAATTTTGCATTTTCTAATGTATAATTGTATCAGAATGACTTAGAGCTAAAACACTGATATAAAAAAACATCATCTTTCATAAACTGTTGTGTATTATTGTCTTACTGGAGTACTCTGTTCGGTTTCTTTATCGGAATTTTGTGTTTATTAACGATAACAATGTTTCAATTGTTTCAGGAAGTCGAGTACCATCGAACAAAGGGAAGACAGACTTCACCATCGGATAAATTTGTGTCCGTCATGCATGATTTCATTTCAGTTTCTGCATACAACTTCTCTGAATTGGAAGACCAAGTAGCGGAAATGAAAGAGAAGGTAGAGTAAAATGTTTTGGACAGATGTTGTTCGAATAATTCGTTTGATTTTCTGGTTGAATTTATGTTGCATTGCGGCACACGCAAGCAATTTGCGCTGTGCTTAATTTTGCCAATTCCAATTCAGATCCTGACATAACATTTTAGGCTGTCGATTGATTGTTAATTGATACATTTAACATTTTAAACTGTCAAATTCATTGCTGAGTGATATAATGTGTTTCAAAAGGAAAGGTTCCACAGTGAGCATAAATCACAAACCTGCAGCCATGCCAGGCGCAAACTCTGTGCTTTTAGCTGCTAATTACGGAATGAAGGAAGAGCTAAACAACGGGGCCCTACGAGATTCGAACTGCGTACCGTAAGCACTTCAAGCCAGAGTGTTATCCATTATACCAACCCTCTCCTTACAGTTGCCGCTGCAGATGTGACTTCTGTGCTGTTGCAATGATAGGCTCATAATATTATTATTATAATATTATTATTATTATCATAATATTATTATTATAATATTATTATTATCATAATATTATTATTATGTTCCGTTTATTTCAGTTTGAGAAATCGCTTGAGCTGTTTGGAGAGGAACCACGAAAGATTCAACCAGACGAATTCTTTGGCATCTTTGATCTGTTCATAACGTCATTTGCTGAAGCGAGAGCAGACAATGAAAGATTCCAACGGCAGAAAGAAGAGGAGGAGAAAAGGCAGAGAATAGAAAGTCAGGTAATT
Organism: Lumbricus rubellus; assembly: GCA_945859605.1. NCBI lineage: Eukaryota > Metazoa > Annelida > Clitellata > Crassiclitellata > Lumbricidae > Lumbricus > Lumbricus rubellus. The sequence goes on from OX243813.1 coordinate 32,068,775, forward strand.
GTGATGGAAGTTGACAAGTACAGCATGGTGTGAAAAAATTATTCTTTTTTATATGCCAACTGTTGCGATATGAAGCTAAATGTGTAACTGTGTGTCTTTTGTGTGAAATCACAACTGTTGTACATGTTTTGAAGAATTCAAAGTTACAAACTGAACTTTAACTGTTTGTCAAGCAATGTGAACCAGTCTACCTATTAAACTAAGTCAAACTGAACGTGAATTTTACTTGCAGGCATCAAAAGCACTTGAACAAGACTTTCTTCCAAAATGCAGATCTGGATCTAAAAAATGTCTTCATTTTTGCTTTAAGTGTTGCAATATAAATAATTTTATTTTTTTGCCCACTGCATGTGTGTCTTTCTTTTTCAGATGCGAGCAGAAAAAGAGGCTAAGGAGAAAGTAAGGCGAGAGAAGAAAGGTGAAGAAGAAAAAGGTCAGCTATATTTCATATCTTTGTCTTAAAATGTTGAGTTGTACACAAAAATATGTTCACTAAAGTATGGTTGGCAGTTGGTTTCAATATAGGATTATACATGTAGGTATAGCTACATTGAGGCAAGAGGAGACAATTGATTTTTATAGACGTGACCAATGTCCAAGATTTTAGGATTTTTTGTCAATGGTCTGTCACACTTGGATGTATCCTGGAGTTACCTCCCCTTGAATTTAAGTCTGGGCTATGCTCTTGGATATACTTGCTTACTTAAGTTTGATTTATCACATTTAATTGCTGGAGGAACTATAATGAGTAGGCTTATCAATGATGGTTTGTGCAAATATCCATGGATTAGGTCTAATATTGTGACATGAGGCACTTCCTGTAACAAGGGGGAAATGCAATCTATAGTTGCTTTGGCCTAGTAGAAAAATTGTTCTTTTGATTGAAGACTAGCTTCTTGTGCTCCTTGTGCCTGTGAATGATCTGGTTCCCGCAACTTCGCTTTTGTGGGCACTGTAGAAATCATGATTGCAATTCTTTATTACTGTTATAGTTACAAAGAATCCTTGATTATAATTATCTTAATGAAGTTGAATTGTTTTTTTAATCAAACATTTATAATTTGCAACATTTTATTTCAGGCGAATTTGACGACTTAATCTCTGCCCTGCGAACGGGAGAAGTTTTCGGAGAGGACATTGCGAAGCTGAAACGTACGAGGCGAAGAGTCGCTGCACAGAAGGGCATAACTGATGCAACACGGGAGAGGATTGGAATTATGCAGGCATAAGAGTACAGTTGGTTTAATCTTATAAACTCCAAGGCACCTCCAATATAACCAAAGGCACTTCCAGCACAATCAAAAGTCTGCTGCATTCAAGGTTTAGTCTTAGTTTGTCCTCTTTCACGCTAACTGGCAACACTTCTAATCTCATAACAACATATCAGATGTTTTTCTTTTCGGTGGATGAAAATTGCATCAGATCTTTTCCAATTTGACCGTCTAATGTTTTGTGTTGATGAAGTTTGACCGAGTTTGACAAATCTGATTATTGCTTCTGTCTTCTGTACATTTTCTATGAAACATAGAAATGTTTAAAATTTTTGACAGATTGTAGTTTCACATTCTGTTTTTCTGTCACCTTTTGATATTATATGTCTATGGTTTAGAAAGAGGTATCCTTGTTTCGTAAAATGTCCAGCGTTACAAGAGTTTGTGTCATTTTGCTGCCAACTTGGACCTACTCTGGCGTCTTCTCTGTTGATTGGCATTATCTATTTATGAGATTTTGGTGCTAAAATACATAAATAGAGGAAACAGAGGTAAGAACAGAGAGGCTGAGATAGTTGGTCACAGGATGAATGTGAGGGATACAAGCGCTTGTTCGAATCATTAAAAAAATTTGAAGGCAGTTGCAAAGTACTTAGTCCTTGCTTTGTTTGCTATAAATTCAGAAACACGTGTACGCTCGATATTCAGTGTTTGTTATTTTGGTTTTGTTGCTAGATTGTTTTTTTCGTACATGTAGTAGGTTGCACAAGCTCTGTAGGATTTCTCTAATTGTGAATTGGAGACGTTTTTGGCAGGATGTGAAATAGCGGTAATAGGCGGGGCTGAAAGTGGTTTGGAAAAGTTGCCGGGTCTGACCTTGGCAGACGAGCCGACACCTTTGACCCCAAAAATTTTCTGGCGACCTATTTTTAGTCATTGGCCCAAAATTTTTGAAAGCCTATGTCAATTTCAGTAAATATTTTGTCATTCGTGTAGTAAATTTTTGGGTTTCGTATGTGTTCATGAGTTAAACTTGCGACCCGGCTGAGACCCAGTAACAGCAGGTCATGAAAACCAATGCCGGATCTCAGACCCAGACAGACCCGGCTCACTTTCAGCCCTGGGAATCAATCTGTAAATTTTTAATTTATTGCGTCATTATTTACCTAATGTTTTTCATCCATGATAATGATAAATGTTTACAGGATATTAGCAGGAAGATGATTGTGTGTGGTGACAAGATTAGTTGTAGCCCTTTGAATTAACGGCTTGCCCCAATATCAATAATAATAATAATAATAATAATAATAATTACGACGATTTATATGGCGCAGTAACACAGCCATGCCGTTACAAGGGCGCCTTACAGAAAACCAGCTACACCGGATAAGCCCTAGCGAACAAGTGTGATTTTAGCCTGGCTTTAAAAGAGTCCACTGAGCCTGCTGATCGGATAGCGAGAGGAAGACTGTTCCAGCAACGAGGACCAGCGACCGAGAAGGCACGATCGCTGAAGCACGTTCTCATTCTCCGCACACGCAAGTCAGAAAATATCATTCCATATGGATGAAATTACGGTACTCAAGAGTGTCATTGCACTTTAGCTCTTCAATGATTTGGTGTAATTTCATTCTTTAGACAGGACATTGCTAGTTTCAAACAGTGGCTATCATGTATAATTGACCTCAGCAGAAACCAAAATTGCTGGGGTTAGTTCCAATGACAAATGTTTTGTCTGTGTGTACTGACTAGGCTTGTCAGACAAATAACACCAGAGTTCAAGCAGACTGTCGTGTGATCAACGATCTTACAGGTATCTTTTTTATGATACATGAGAGTTTGGAAAGCTAAGGGTCTGCTAAAAATAAATTAGCATGAAATGTCTAGTGATATCCACCACTAATGTTGGCCAATGGAATTCCAATCTATCAGTTAGAGAGGTGTGCTGTTGAACACCCAAGTGTCTTCACTGTAACAACTGTAACTTTATGAGGTTATCATAGTTGCTAGCATGAAAAATGAAATATTTATGTACCGTAAGTTGTTGCAGAGTTTGAAGTTAAATTATGATTAATTAATTATTGCTTTTGTGATGTTATATTTAGAATTATCGTACAGACATTTTTTGCCAGATTCTCAAAAATAGTTTGCCAACAATAAATATTGGTATCCCACTATTAATTTGCATTTTAGATGTGTTGTGTCTGTAGTATCATGAAATAAAACTTTTACAGCAGACATAGCAAATTTAGAGTTGATAGATCAAGAATTTTGATGAATCTTATGGTTATAGTTCTATCAAGCCTTTTTGAAACTTGTCACCCGCACTCTACATACATGTAGGCTACATTCATGTGGAGGTATTGTACTTTGATGAAACAGGTTCAGGAGAAGCATGATTATGATTGGTTGAACATTAGAAGAACTGTTCCTGTAGTTTACTATTCTCCTTTGTGTCATTAATGTGGACATGTAAATAAGTAAGTGTTTTCTTGTGTATTGTGTTGATGTTTGTCTGACTGCATCTTGATAGCTTCATTTTGTCTAACTGTATTCTGGTTTAGTCACTGCCATAGTGATATTGAATTATTATGAACTTCTTCAATGTGAAGAAAATTTCGTTTTGTCATAAATGCCGTAGATTCCATTCCAATCACAAGATTAAAAACTGGATAGAGGTCATAGAAGTCATTTCTGGTCTGGGACTATTTTTGCCGAGGAGATGTGAAGCAGCAACACGTCAGCCAATCAGAGATTATCTTTTCTCAAGCATTGCACTTTTCTTAAGCATCGCATGTGATGTATGTGGCTGGTCTATTTCTAGGTACACTGTCATCCGGGTATTGAACAGGATAAAAATTTCAACAGTGCAAAAGTAAACATCATAAACTGCATCATTCTCGATGATGTTTTCAGTCTTTTACATTTCAGTTACATTGCTAACATTCTTTGTCGAATTAAGTCGTTTTCGTTTTGCTACAGCAATCATAAAGTAAAACAAATGGAACAAAAAAGTAATTTACCTGCAAAAGTCCCGGATGCAAAATCTTAGCCACATACATGATCTAGATCAATGACCCAATTGTCATTGGCTTCATATCTCATCAGTAATAATAGTCTGGAGTGTGATTGAAGAAAGCGGTAAATAACCGAATTTATAACAGAAGTGTAATTGCATGTACTTGGTCACAGCTTAGAATATCACAATACAAATCACTAAGCTGAAACAGAATCCATTTCATGACAACAGGTTACAGTGAATAAAACAGATACTTAAGAGAAGAGGAGCAGATTAACGGGCTTAAATGGAAGAAAAATCTTGAAAAATATCTTCGTGGTAGGATACTGACCACTAAGGTATCCAATTCCTCTCTACTTAAACATGAGTAAATCTCCTTTTTCTCATGTAGTTGCCTGTTTTTGTTACATCACTAGAAAGACTGCAGGAAGAGGCACTTGAATACCTAAAAGCACTTGTTACTGAAAAGCACCAACGTTCTAGTGATTAACTGTTTAACATTCTTACTCTCCTGTAATAATACAGAATTTTTGCGACTTTAGTGTGTTTACGATGGTGCAAGTGAATTCCATTTTCTATGCTAATGATGCTAGAGCTTTGAGATTGGTAGGCATCTGTATTTTGATGTAGAAGAACCAGGGCTGAAAGTGACCCGGGTCTGCAACCCTGCATTGAATTTGGCACCCTGCTTTGTTGGGTCTTAGAAGGGTCACATATTTAACAATTAGGCCCATGCATTTATCACATTTTAGTTTATTATAACGATGTCGAAAAAAAATTTCATGTATCAGTCGTTCGTTCATTCTGCATAGGCCTATAGGCTATTGTCATATATCGGATGTACATCTCAGACCCGGCTTGTTTTTAGAATCACTTTCAGCCCTGAGAAGAACCTCTTGCACTCTATTTTCCACAGGATTTTCTTTTTTGTCATGTTGCTTTAGTTGTGTAATTCTAGTCAGATATATGTGTTTATTTGTTTTCTTTTTGTGATTGAAAAAATTGTTTATTTATACTAATGTCTCTGTGAAGAGCAAAATTGTTGTTTTCTTATTGTTTAGGCATGCATGCAATTAATGGTGGTTGGAAACAAAAATTGTGTCCGCTAAGCAAAAGTGTTGATTTATTTCATTTGAAATGTCGTAACTAAAGAATAAGTAATAAGCAAAAGCTCCATGTCCCATAATGGATAATGACAGGGGAGACGCGCATTCTTCTATTCTTAAGCCCTTTTTGGTGACCAATGGACAAGAACCAAGAGCCTAACCAGGACCTGCCACTTACTTCATAGTTTTTGCCATAAGAAAGTGTATTGTTTATGATAGTGATAAGTGTGGCGAAACAATAATTGTACAATAACAGACTAGTTTGGGGCAGTAGATCATATATTTCGTATGCAAGGGGTGGTAGACTGTGATCATGTTTAGACGATTTTGCATGCGAGTGCGTATGACAAGGGATCTCAACAAAATGGGGGGGGCTTGGAGAGTGTCCACAAAATATATGAGTTGCAACAGGGATATGAAGATATAATTTTTTATGTATGTAATAATTATATGCATGGCCCTTATGTTATGGATGGGCAACAAGGTTTGCAAGCTCTAGCAGCAGCTGCAAACCTGTGTATAATATGCAGTGCCAGAGATAAGTCTCTACTAAAGGATGGTTAACTCAATTATTTATTTAATTCGGACAAATAACTACAGAACGAATACATGATAAAAGGTTAAAGAAGAGTTGATTAATAATTTTTATAACTGTATGGCATCCTGGTAGGCGCTATTCCAGCCTGCTGCTCATTCTACCATCGCCTCATAGGGAGTAAAAGAATAGCCCACAATGCTGAGCCATTTGGGCCTTCTGGTATCAACCTATCATTCACCCTTGACTTTGACACTGCAGAAGTTTCATCTCATTACCTCTCAAGTCTCAAAATACCTGAAGTCGCTTTACCAATATTGAGCTAGGCCTACAGCCTATAGAATTCTCCCTGACCAATGTTTCAGTTTCTAAACAATTTGACCTCAACACGAACAATATCCACCATCAACAGTTCCTCGATTAAGCTTATCCTCATTTCGTAATTAACAGCATCCAGTTACTTTTCCAGTATGAGAATTGTAGAAATATAAGCTAAATAGGAGGGCTGGACTATGATACAGATGGAGTTTGAGTGTGAAAAGAAGACTGCTATTGGGCCCTGCCAAATAGCAGGATGGTCGAACCTCTGGCAATTTTTATCATAACAATTATAATTATATTATATATTTCATGCAATCAGAAGTTAAATAATTACAGAAGTACTTCTCATGAAGTTGACCTATACTCCATCAACAAACGACCCTCAAATTCACTTTCGGCTTTCAAACAGAGGACACAATAATTTGCAGAACGGTAGCCTATTGAGAATCAAAATTATTGTTTGAACTGATATGGCGAGTTTCAAGCGCACCATAAAGCGCTATAAAACTGGGACGACACACTGCAATGGAATCTTGCGTGTTCGTCTCTTTCATCGCGACAAATCGATGTGATGAGACAGATTTTAAATTCCAACATCTAGATGGATTGTAAACTACACCACTTATGTGTCAGCTGATTATTGTAACACATTTTGATACGTTGAATATCGAAAGGTACGAACTTGACTTTTATTTTCTGTTTAAGATGTTTTAATCTAGTCTGAAGTGCGTAGGTTTTTGCCTCATTTAACTAGGTCAACTATTCGAGCTAGTAGTAGTAGCCAGCGTAGCAATGACACAAATCCAAACTTTTAAATAGGTTTACATAACGTACAACATTCCGGCGAAATATCATGATAGCTAGCTGGTAGCTGAAAGCTATCGAAGTACTGTGTCACAGACGAAAGTTGATCAGTTAATCTTTGATGCACGGAAAGATCGTGAATGACACATGCTCGGGTGGGACAATGGTGCAGACGATCTGTGACGTCTTGTATTGCTAATGATAGAGCTGCAGTAATACGGTGACAATCAGTGAAGAATATACGACTCAGTGTCCATCACTTTAATATGCAATGTGTTTTGGGTAGCTCCGACTATAACTATATTGTGCCCGTTTTTGAGCCTCTATAAAACTCATGAGAAGTGAAGGACTAGTGCTGAATGATCTTTTGGCAGTTGGCCAAACAAGGCCACTATAGTTCCAGCTTGTATTTTATGATCACAAATCGACGTGCTGACTGATTCTTTAGGCATCATGTTGACTGTCTTTAGCAGTACTTATGAGATGCTCAAGTCTGGGGATGTGACCACGATGTATACCTGTTTTTCTACTTCTTCATTAAAAAAATTAATTGACATTAATTAATCGCATGCAGATTTTGCCCTTTGACATCAGTTGAATCAAGATTTTTGATGTGATGTGCTATGCGTTCTTCAGTTATTTCTGTCCTTTGCCATTGTTTGCTCTGATTGGTGTTTGTACATTCATGATTGTTACATGGAATTATCTTCGATGAACTTCTTGGCTCTGAGGGATTGAAGGAAACTATGTCAGATTGCATCTGTAAAGGCAGAGAATCTTATATTGGTGCTGACCAATCTACTGTGGTGACACTGACCAACTGGTGTCTGAAAAGAACTTTGTACCAGACAGTGGTCATGGACCTGGTGGCAAAGGGATGAGTGGAAATATCATATTGTAGCCATCTGTCAGAGACTGCTTGGTGTAGGAATTTGTGCTGTGAGTTGTGCATTCCTCTGTTCAACTGCATCATAGTCCAGCAACTCTGCAACAACGTGTTGTCTACTATCGACTCTAGATTAGAATCCATGGTTGAACTCTGTGTGTTTGTGGGAGCTCACCATCTTGATGGCATAATTTTTACGGTTTGGGGTCATTGTGGCAGGCTCACCATGCAGTGGGAGAAACTGGCGCCACAGTTCCAAGCACCCAGCTGGAAAGACCCTAGTTAGGACATCAATTCAGACAATGTCAGCAAATATTGGTGCACATGATTTGAGTCTATTTATCATGGTATTTATAACTTTAAGACTTGATGTGCCCATGACACAGCACATGGACAAAAGCTCTTGACTACAGCTGAGCATGGCAATGGTCATGGTGTCTGGCTAAGTCAGTGCTCTGTGTGGCCTGATGAAAAGTTGCTGAAGAGGCTCAAAGGCAAATTATGCCAGGACATATTTTAACCCTTTAATGCCGAGATGGTAGTAAATGGTATGGGAAATCCTATACCCTCCGGCATTAAAGGGTTAATCTGATTTGTGACCAGATCATATACCTTAGCTCTGATGGCATGAGTTAGTTAAGCAATGTATATGGAGCAATTAAAACTCATGAATTTGTCATTGGGGTGTTGACTTGTATTCATCTAAAAAAGCCTTCAAGGTACATTTTGTTGCCTTGGTTGTCTTTGGGAAATGGAAAATCATAATGTTGAGTTGGGTCATTGCCAACGTGGTTGGTGCCACACTGGGGCTGCACTGATCTTTTTTTTTATCCTGCTACATGATGTGGGTGGTGATGTCATGTTGACCTGCTGAAGCTGCTATTTGACTACTACTGCACATAGTAATTAACTTTTTGCTCTTAGTTACTTTAATAACTTTTAGACAGGCACAGGCAAGACTTTTTGGAAGTACTTATAAGGCACTGTGTATTAGTCTCTGCTTGCACACAGACATGTAGAGATGAATTTTTGGCCCCGCATAGAAAAGCAATTGTACTTGTAAGTGCTCTGACTATCTTCCGGATTTAAACCTATTGCCGTTTTACTGCTGTATCTGGACCACAATTTATTATCCTCTTATGTATATTATATTTGTCCTAAGCCACTCAAGAGTTTGTTAAAGAAATAATCAGTACTTAGCAGCTTAGCTGATGTCAGATGCTGATCCAGGCCAATTCAGTCAAATACGTCCATATTTGACAGCATACAGCATTGTTTATCCACTTCTACTGTACTTCACTGAAAATTTATACAAATTCCACCCCACAAATACTTAACCTCCTTAATTCTGACAGCTTTTTTGTTCTGAAGATTTCAAGTTGTTAATTGACTAGTGGAATGTTTGTTATGTGCTAAAGATCTGTCAGGTGGGGTGAACTCCCCTGAAAGTTGTGTGATCTGCATGGAATGTATTTATTGCAGAGAGTCCCATGTTTGCTTCATGCTCAAGAGCCAACCACAGACTGTTGGCTGGCTTTTCTCATTCGAAACAATATTTGTCATATGCTGGACCCTTTAAGTACAATGGTCTTGAAAGTTAACCTTTAATCAAAGCACTTCATCTGTCAATGTCATGGTGATACGTTGGTGCTGTCACATGCACTGATACTTGATAAAACGTTTTATGCAAATAGAATATTGCTCTCAGGCATACACAAGCAGAACTTTGCATACTTATTTATAGTAATGCACGTATTGTACACTGCTCACTTTTCCATTGCTAATGTATTTGTGCTTCACCTAGAACTACATCTGAAGTTGAACACTTGGTGCCAGTTCTTGTCTTTCCAATGTAGCCTATAAAACATTTCTGATGATGATTGATAGATCGAAGCATATCATGAATTAATATTTAATTGTTATATTAATTAATTTAATTTAATTAAATCTAGCATAGCAATGGTGTTGGGCAGTTCTTAAATGCTAAAAGGGTAATAATATATAATTTCTTGCTACCACTTCATCTATCGTGTGTCTGACTTCTCTTCTTTGTCCTCTTCTTATTTTTTTTTCTAGAGCTGCCTAATCATCCTGAAAGTTATGTTCAAAATGGAAATAGGCTGACATTACAATGACATTTGGCTGTGGAAACCTTGCTTCAGCATTAAGTCAACTATTGAACAGGTCATAGTCAAAACTGTGAAACCTGAACCTAAAGTCCTGATTTTTTCCCCCAATTTTCAAGGGTTGCCTGTCAAATGAACTTTCTGTTTGAACAGGTTCTTACATGGTGACTGTGTGTACTGGTGTGGAATTTGTAATTAGTGCAAAACAACATCTAGCTTTCCGTGACCTATTCACATGTGTTTGAATTGATGTCTGATTTGCATTTCTGTAGACATGAGATGAGACAGGATTTGATATGGATGTCTTTTTGCTGTTTTAAGGTTGTGTTAAGTCATGTGACTCTTTTGTATGATATGCTAAGTTGACAGTTAGTCAATTTCCTTCTTTTGACAACCGGATTCACTTTGTTAAATTGCAAGCATTTTGAAGAAGATTTGTGTTACAGATAGTTCTCCTTTATTCTAGTTCCTTGCACCATCTCCGCTGCCAACCATTCTAGCTCTCAAGTCGCAGCCAGTCGCTAAACTATCGACTTTATTCACTTGATATATCAGCAACAGGACAGAAAGCTTAATTTATCAATAGCAGGACAGGAAGAGAACTTGCTTGACAGACTGAATGGGACAGTCTGACATTCAGTCGATATGAGATGGCCAGTTGTTTAAGAATATGACCTTACTTCCTACTAGCTATACTTGCTACCATTCAGCTTCTGTCGCTTTAAAGAAAACCTAAGGAACTAGTGGAGCGGGTAGTGGCTAGAAATAAAAATCCCTTGCCATTATTATTTCCTTGTCACAGATGTGTTGTATAACTGTTAGCCAGGGTATAAAGCGCAGTGTTCATTCTGTGTCCTTTATCCCGGCTGTGACTGGAGCGCTGCATTGCTAGCATTCCAGAGCCTGTTCTGAAATGGCTGATGCTTATTAGCCACAGGTCAATTTGTTTAGACTGCCAATATGTAAGCAGCATTTGAGTAGCAGCCTAAGGCCAAAAAAAAAATATGTTGTGTTTCCGGTAACAGAGCCCAAAAAAATTGGGTAGGTAGGTCGGAAAATATTTTTATTTTTTAAAATATTTTTATGCAGTGACTATCCGAAAAAGTATACCCCACTAGTCTTTTTTGCACGCTGAAACAAAATACGTGTTCTAAGCAAGTATAAACTGCCTATTTCCCGACTGTCTGCACCTAAAACTGCTCTAGAAACAGTCCTATCAATTTCATTTTGTCGACGTCTCTTATGTTATGTCAGTACAAATGGTAAAAAAATATTTTTTGAAAAAAATTAAAAAAAAATTTTGAAAAATTTTTTTTTTGAAAAAAATTATTTTTTTAATAAAAATATTTTACAAAAATATTTGGGTCGCGGCCGTAAAAGTGGGTCGGTCGGGTTACCGGAAACACAACAATTTTTTTTTACGCCTAACCACATGCAGGCACTGGAGTTGGGTCAATGAATGCTCTTGACATCCTTCATGTCCTAACAGGTGGTGGCAGCTCATAGATATATTTATGTATATATCCAGGATTAAATGCTGTTGCACGGATTCTTGGAGTTGTTTATATCATATGGAACCAGTGCTGGATTTTCTTCGGTGTTTATACCTACGTATACATGGCTTTTGTGTGCTTAAGCAGAGGGTCTGAACTCATACTCCAGCTGTGGGGTCTGTGTGGGGTATGAGTGACAGATCTTGCAAATTAATTGGGGTTGCTGTAATACAGTGAAGTGTTTGCTTAGGTTTGAGTTTTGCTGTATCCTGTACAGTCTGCTTCTGTGAGTAAATATTTTGTCTTCTTTCCAATTGATGTTTTTTGTGATGAGGTCCATTGCTTTTGTATCATAGTAGTACTTAGTGATTAAGTGTTGCTCGGCCAATCATAGTTATGAATGTTAAAATGGTGATCTCAAATCCATTTATCTGTTTTGAAATCGATTAGCAGTTTTTGACTGTTAACAAAGCATTGATCGAATTCATTGTTTAAGATCATTTGTTGTGAAAATTATAAGAAATGTTTTATGCATACAGCGTGGACACTGGGTCGAAGTTTTACGCCGAAGCGCACGAGCTGGTATACTCTGTATTATTTTGATCATTAATAACCTTCTTATTAATGACAGAGCTTCTTGATAAAGATGGCTGCAATTAAGTGTTCAAAGTAATTAATTGTAGATCATTGATTCAGATTTTTATGACTGGTTGATTAGCCAGGTTCCTGTTTTGTAGCTGAGCAGTATTTATTTAGGTGAAACATATATAAATAAAATCTAATCCTGCACCAAGGTAATTGAAAAATTCTATGCCAATTTGATAAGATTACAGCACACCAAGCTGTGTAGTAAAGGAGTCTTAAAGAGACTCTGATGACATAAGGTAAGCTGTATAAGAATCTTGTTGGAAGCACGTATTAAAGAATTCTTACGTTGAGGTATCTGTCAGTCAAAGCACAAATAGCGGCAGGACAGTGTTTACTTTGGTACACACAGATGGGTCCCTGTTTGCTATGGTGCCCTGTTAGTTAAATCAAGATTGAGTAATGAATTGACTTACTTGTTTTTTGAAATTATGCATCAAACCTCACCTCATGTTCTTAAGAAATTAATTGTGTTTGACAACTAATTATTAGATCTAAAATCATGACATCCAGGTGATTTATGATATTTTAAATTGAGATGTGCAGTTTTATTCTGCTGTTAGGCAATTTCTTTTGTATTTTTAATATGACGTAATAAAACAATAAGATTGCTGTGTTAATATCAATTGTGTGTTTCCTTTCATTGTAATATCTGTGCTTGTTTTATCTTCCACGAAAGATATTTATAAATAACGAAAGATATTTATTTATAATGCACTGTTTTTATGATGTGATTATTATCACAGACCATGCATGGGTCTCCTGTCCTGTCCTTGTGTTATTTGTCTAAAGTATGTTTGATTAAATGACCCAGAGGCAGCCATCTTTTATTGGTAGCTGTCCATGTGTGAAGCACTTCAACAGAGAGCTTACATGCATATAATGATGCATTCCGGACATACCAGGCTATGTGTGCCCCTGCCATTTAGAGAACTTCATGAGTACTCTGTTTCTTTACTGTCAAATACAGGTTAGGCTTAGGTAGCTCTAGTGAGCTGTTGGCTTGACAGCTGCGGCATTAGCCAATCAGTCCTCTTCATTAGCTTTGCCAGTAATTTAGAAGAATTTATTACAAAGCGGATTAGCTGAATTATTCTCATTATGATCATAGCTGGATTTTCTGAGCGTTAAAACTTGTAGTGTACCGGTTTTCAGGTATGTTGATTAAAAACGTTGTCTTCTGGCTATATACCATTAATATTCATGAGACTTCAAGGACTAGCAGGTCTGAATCATGCTGAGTTTAATTCATGCTCGTGTTTTACCTACATGTATGCTTTGCCTAGCAAAATGGCTTAGCATCTATATGTATACGTGGTGTGGGTGCTTACATGTGTATGTGTGTGTGTTTGTGTGTTGATATTTCATTCTTTGTCCATATGACCTGAACTCTCCTACTTTAACTTGCTGAATCGCTGTTTTACTAGTGCACGCTCTGTTTTAAAAGCTTTATGTGGCAATATAGCTCATGCAGCTATCAGGTTTACACTGGCAAGATATTCTGTCTGTTGTTTTTTGTTTGTGCATGAATAAGACCCCAACAATTAGGTCAGCACTCCAATGGTATTCAGCTGCAGTTCCTAATCCAGTTTTGAGCCATTCTCAATTTGTGATGTCTTACAGTAGTCTGAATATATATTTCTAAGGCATTTCCGAGACTTTAGTTTAATAAATGATAGTTTCATCATTTGATTCAGTTGGTGTTATACGTGCTTTTGCTACATACCGGTAACTTTACAATTCCTTTAGAGTGAGTCAAAATCCCTGCTAAGTAAATTTTGATGATTTTTCTTTGAACAGCCAACTTAAACATGGTTGAAAATTTAGTACATTGAGTGGTCAGACCTATCTGTTGTTCTGGTTTTGGATTTCGTCTTTTTTGTAGAACTAAAAACTGATTCTCTGGCATCAAGGTTGAGTGAAAAACTGGAATGAAATTTTTTGGCAACGGATAATCTATAACAAAACGGATTAAAACTGAGCATGTAAATTAGGAGTGTACAATATATGCAAACAGATGGGCTTTAAAGTCACCTAAGATTATTAATAATAATAATTACTACAGTTCATATGGCACTGTGACACAACTATGCCGTTACAGGGGCGCCTTACAAAGCAGCTAACATGCGGGATAAGCCGTAGAGAACAAGTATGTTTTAAGCATGGATATATAAGAGTCCACCGATTCCACTGGCCGATGGGATAGCAGAAGGAAACATCAAGGACCAGCGGCCGAGAAAGCACAATCGCCGAAGGTTAATGTGCAAATCAGACAATATTTACATCACAGGTCCTTGATGGTGGTACAAAATTTGGGCATATAGTTAAAAAGCACAGAATTCATAAAGTCGACGAGACATACACTGTTTATACAATAGTTAAATGAGTCGAAGCAGTTCTTTCCAATGTCATTAATATTCATCATTTAATAGCATTCAATTAAGTTAATGTCTATGGTAATGTGGTCTTTCAGACAATTAATTATTGGAGCAATTATCATACATGCACAAACAAACAAATTATGAACTATTAAAATCTAAATGTAAAAAATTCCAGTAAGCAAAATGTGCATGAGACATTTGATCTAGTTTTTCAATAAAAACAGAAAAAAACATGATTTAGAGTGTATGGCTTGGCAAATTCTTTGCTGAATTTGTCTGCAAATGCCATGTGTCTTGGTCTGTGTAGTGACAGTAGACGTGTTGGATCATGTGGCATTGGTATATAGAACTTTGCTTCCTACTACATGTGTTCTTCATGCACATTGCCCACACACACCGCTTATGTGTCAGTTGTGTGTAACTGTTAGCTCATCCTGTCAGCATTTGTATGCTCACAGTTGTCATAAAGCATACATACTCTTCAGTGTTGGTTCTCAGATGACTTGTATTATTTAGCTGGTCATACAAGGAATGTGCAGTATTCTTTAGCGGGTACCATAATCATAAACCAGCTTAGTATGTACTATACTCTGAACTATGTTTGATAATTCATTGACTTTAGTTGCTGCCTTGAGATTGTTAGAGAAGTAAATAAGTAAGTATACAAGAATGTTCTTTATTAGACTACCAGTAAATGCACAGCAGTTTACAAAGGCTACGGTATACACGATGGGCCACAATTTAAAGAAAGTTGTATAAGTTTGTTTGGAAGTTCGCTTGGCAAAGGCATCACTTTAGGTATACGGAATGGTCGTGGGGCCTGGATCACATGTTGTATAGGATGACCTTGCGGGAAGGAGGAGGTCGTGAGTGATATGTGTTTAATATGATTCCCAGAAAGAGCAAAGTCAGTGTTCTTCAAAAGCAGGAAAGTCAATAGGAAGGAAGCCAGAAGGGGGTAAATTTTCTTAGAAGACCATTGAGGCTATATTGTGATCTTCTACAATGGTGTATCCTCACCAAACAGGGAGGCATAGAGTCGTAGAGTATTCATGCAAGGGTAGTAGCTCGAATCACATAAAGTCAACTTCGTTGACCATGTGGGAAACTAACATTTGAAGAGTGAATATGGATTGCGAATTTTACAGAAAGAGCGAACTCAATTCCAGATTTTGGCACCTAATATCTTTTTTCCTGAACTTAGAATGGTTTAATGTACGATTATTAATGGATAACCAATGCCCATGTAGACTGTAGAAGTATGGTCAAGTTGAGAGTATTGAAGTCTGAACTATGCCAGGAAGCAGGTTGAAGTCACTTTAAAGTGATCATTCTAGGTATGTAGAGCATATTAGCCAAGCAGATGTATTTGTTTGAGGCTGTAGCCTAGCTTGAGCCCATTCTTTGTTAGGGACTGGCAGTTTGTTGTTGGGCAGCTCAATCATCTCTGATATGAGGATTGATTGTCCAATTGTTTGATTATTGTAATGTGACTAAGTTGCTTTGGTGAGAAGAGACTTACCATACCTGAAGAACTTGCCTCTTTCTTTGATGATGAATACCATTTAAGCATTCCTTTATGATGGGAAGATGAAATGAAGCCCAGGTTGTTGAACCCGGCTGTTTTCATTCCGTTGTCTGTGATTCCTGTTTTCATCCCGTTGTCTGTGATTCCTGTTTTCATCCCGTTGTCTGTGATTCCTGTTTTCATCCTGTTGTCTGTGATTCCTGTTTTCATCCTGTTGTCTGTGATTCCTGTTTTCATCCTGTTGTCTGTGATTCCTGTTTTCATCCTGTTGTCTGTGATTCCTGTTTTCATCCTGTTGTCTGTGATTCCTGTTTTCATCCCGTTGTCTGTGATTCCTGTTTTCATCCTGTTGTCTGTGATTCCTGTTTTCATCCCGTTGTCTGTGATTCCTGTTTTCATCCTGTTGTCTGTGATTTCTGTTTTCATCCTGTTGTCTGTGATTCCTGCTACCGTCTATTGTGCTATTGTGTAACAGGACTTTCAATAAAATTTGATTGACACTATAGGCATTACCAAGCACTTGTTTATGTACACACGTGAACACTTAACATTTTGTCCATCTGCGCACATGTTTACTTACATATGCACTGACACCTATAGTGCGTATATTTATGCTTATTTAAAAGTAATTTTTTTAAATATCATTTTCAATATGTAGCATATAGAAATGGATTGAAAGCTTGTAAGAACTTAGCTTGGAATCTGAACTCATTTGGGGTTGATCTGAAAATAGAGATTATATTCCTAATTCTGTATACATATACATGTATATATATATACATTTTTGCATTTATATATGTATAATATTTGTATATATAATTTGCATATATATATATAATTATATATTATATATTATATGTGTCCCGACATATGAAAAGGTACCATAAGTCGGGTTTGGAGTTATTATGCCTTCACAAACCAGCTAAGTGAGCTGAACATTTTGCTGAAAACCAGATAAAAATTGGATGATAAATGACCGACTTATAAGATAAAACATGGCTTAACACGAGAACTGGACATTTTCGGGAAATTTGTTTTTAAAACACGACACATTTTGTCTAGACAATTCGCACAGAAATCCTTAACTGTCATTCAATGGGCACAATTTATGAGTACCTCGTAATGGTGGCAATCAAATATAACTCAGGTTCAACCAATATAGCTGGTCTATGTGTCACAATTGAACCCAAATCCATAAAACTGATTTTCATTAAATCTGTGGACTGCCAACCTATATTCCCCCGACGTCATTATGCGCGATTTCTCGTGAAACCGTACGCCGACTTATGGTACCTTTTCATATGTCGGGACACATATGGTTTGAAAATTAAAGATGTCCACCAAAATAACCATGTAGCAGATCTGGTATTTAAGAAATTTAAATGTGCATGAATCTGTGTGTATGAATGTTTGCATATTTAGGATAAGGAATGAGACACTATTTGTCAGCCTATATCCACTCCCATTAAACATATACTATATAAATGTGGTGGTTGCTGTGAGTCAGATGTGTCTTGCTATGGATGTCCTCTCTTCTTGGATGCCATCCAATTGGCTTCTCTTCAACCCCTTTAAATGCAGCTTATTTGGTTGGATGGCTGTAAACAACTTGCAGGTATCATACTACTCTCCCC
Source organism: Lumbricus rubellus (assembly GCA_945859605.1). Taxonomy (NCBI): domain Eukaryota; kingdom Metazoa; phylum Annelida; class Clitellata; order Crassiclitellata; family Lumbricidae; genus Lumbricus; species Lumbricus rubellus. The sequence continues at coordinate 32,086,464 of OX243813.1, forward strand.
CACCCCGTGTTTATCCAGTTTCCTCACATAACCTTTTCCGACACCAGTCTGTGATTTGGTTTGATTTTTTAACTCTTTACTATGAGCTTGCTTTCTCTCAACATTTTAACTTAGTTGCACCAGCTTCGCGTTTTCTCTCACCTAGATGAAAATAAATCAAAATAAATAGATATATGATACATTGCATTGTAATGTAAACGCTCTGAATGGCAATTTACTAATACCCGTAATTATGTTGAAATGAGTTTCAATTTTTTTACGCTTATAAGCCATCTTCTGTCTTTTTGTCTCTCTCTCTCTCTTTGTCTTTTATGGCATGGTTGTTCTTGTTGATGCCTTCATTGCTGGTCAAATTGATCACTGTTGCTCCTTATATGTTGGCCCTTCCCTCTAGGTCCGGGGCAACTTTGCAAGGTTTTGTAGTGGGCTGCTCAGCTTATTGGACAGCTTCCTATAGATGCAGGGTGAACAAATTGCTCAAGGATGGTGCACAGCATTGCTTCTATATATTCAGTTGGCCTGGATCTCTGATCCTTCAATTATCGCTGCCATAAATTTAGTCTTTTGCTGGACCTGCTTTGTTCTGTCTTAGCATGCATAACGTGCAGTAATTGTATAGTTTGAGCGCCATCCTTTCTTTGGCAGGCATCATAATTATGTCATCTTCCATGTTTTGACATGAGCTGCAGTAATGGGAATTCCATGGAAATAGTTAAGGAAAACTGCAGACATTCCTACCCGACCGACCAGTGTTAATTAGATAAATGCTGTACACTTATTGTTACAGTGGCAGAGGTGATTTTGCAAATTCTTTTGATTTATAATAAAACTGTCTTAAGTTGTCTTGTACTGGATCTTGGTATGACGGTGATAATTCCAAAGTCATTTCATAATTCATTGAATCTGTTAATGCGCGATGAGAAATTTTAAAAATTGACAATTTCTTACAACTGTTGTATGGTTGGGTGTTTGTTGAACATTGAGCTTGGTGGAGTATCTGGTAGTGTGCTGGGTCCAGAACCATAACAAGCTATAATTGTGCCTGTGCCATGTTTATGTAAATCTAAGCAAATTATGAAAATTTTGGATCTTACACAACAAACAAAATATATAGAAATGTGATGCATTGTAATGTAATGTAAAAGTTCTGAACGGCAATTTACTAATTAATGATTATTTTGAAACGAGTGAGAAATTTTTAAATAGGCCAGCACAGGTATTAATTTTATATCTATACTTATTTATATATATAAGATATATACTGTGGAATGACCTTCCTGTTTTAACTCATGCTTAGGTCTTATCTTTGGGCACTAGTACTGTTCCTGGCTTCCAGCTGTTGTCATAAGATTTTTTCATTTTCAATGGTGTTCTGCAGACTTTAAACTAGATCTGGATTAGGTTGTACTATGAGATATGCTTTAAATACAAATCCGTATATAGAATAGACTATATACACTTTTATTTATTTTATTACATTTATGATGGATATTTCGAGATAAAGTAAAATGATGTACGACTGTACGTATAGCATATCGTTTTGTTTATTCATCTCGGTAAGTTTTCAAATGAAGAGTTTCTTTTATTGTATGCTATGCATAAATATGTTTTAATGGTTGGGATATTTGCTTTGGGGTAAATGGTTAATGGTAAGTAGCGCGTCTGCTATGGTAATTGTGGATACATTTATTCAGTGAGGTGCATCATGGGCTCACATAACTGGATTAATTATCTATTAGCTTGTTTAACAACTATTAGGGCACTTATGCTGATAGCAAGCTATGCCACATGTCCTAGGTGGGATGTACCTGTCTTGTTTAATCTTCACCTGCCCAGGAATGCCACTTAAGTTTGGCATGTCGTCCACCTGGGGGCCCCCCTTTAGGCTGTGATGGATTGGGACTGCCCTGAGGGGGCTGGCATTCCAGGCCAAAGATTCTGCTTTATCTGGATGGCTTTTCAGCAGGTAGTGTCTGATTTATGTCCAGTTGACTAGACACTAGTAGACAGTCGAAAGACCAGCTGACCTGTACAGACAGGCTGAGACTAGTACTTTAGTATACATTTGCCAAAAAGATCTATTTCTCTTAGCATATATGTTTGCTCTTTTCAATGCCAAACTTTTGTTGGTTAGGTAACCGATGTTATTTGTATCCTTCTCGACCAACTCGTATAGAATTAAAGGTTTATTAGACCTAAAGTTCTAAGTATTTTCATTGCCCAACAGATCCGAACGGATTGGAAAAGCATCAGTGGCAATGCATTCAGTATCTGAGCGATTTGGAAATATTGTTAAGAGATCACTGAATTGAGTGAATTGAATTGAATGGTCATTCTGTCAGAGGTGCTATATAAATGTGTAAATACGATACAATACAATTGAAAAATAAGAGCAAGTCAGCAGAGTTCTGTAAATAAGACAGGCACTCTCCTCTCAGTGTTAAGGTGGATTAGTTTAACAGAAAGCGTCTGCCAGCTCAGCAGGCGAGTAACCCAGTTCCAAAGACTTAATGGTGATTAAAAATTTTGACTGTGGATTCATGCAAAGTAGAAATTCAGTATTCGAGGGATTAATAAGAAGGAGAATATTTGGCCATGTCATTGAGGACTGTACGTCATCAAAGACAGCAGACAACAGCTGCAGAGACTATTGATATGACACGCTGTCAAATGAAAATGTGGATTTGAATATCATCGTCATAGAAATTGATTGTCCAGCAATGTTCCTAGTGTTGTGTGGATGTAAACAAAAGTGAACCAAGCATAGAAACCCATGGAGCACCATATGTCAATTAAATACCATTTAAATACGCTGACAGAATGACCCCCCCCCCCCCCCCCGGATCCGCAGCAATGAGGATGGGCACGACGACGACAACGACAGAATGATTGGACTGAGATAAGTACTACGCAGTTAAGCAGTAGTCCTAGTGTATTGGAATGAAGCACTTGGACAGAGTCTCAGTAACACAAGGATTTAGTCTGAATATTCTCATTGAGTGCATTGACTATGAGAACTCAGTTCTTGCAGGCTGCTTCACACCAATTATCAACCTGGCTGGCTAGAGAGACAGGAATACAGAACTATTTAATTTATTATGGAGCAACACAAACTATCAAAGCTTGTCTCATTAGGCCTAAAAAAATGTTGTGTTTCCGGTAACAGAGCTAAAAAAATTGGGTAGGTAGGTCGGAAAATATTTTTATTTTGTAAAATATTTTTATGCAGTGACTATCCGAAAAAGTATACCCCACTAGTCTTTTTTGCACGCTGAAACAAAGTACGTGTTCTAAACAAGTATAAACTGCCTATTTCCCGACTGTCTGCACCTAAAACTGCTCTAGAAACAGTCCTATTAATTTCATTTTGTTGACCTCTTATGTTATGTCAATACAAATGTTAAAAAAATATTTTTTGAAAAAAAAATTAACTTTTTTTTGAAATTTTTTTTTTAATAAAATTTTTTTACAAAAATATTTGGGTCACGGCCGTAAAAATGGGTCGGTCGGGTTACTGGAAACACAACAATTTTTTTTACGCCTTGTCATATGTAATCTGTCGAAGCAATTGCAGCGTTTCAAACTGTGGCTTGAAATGTCAGGCAATGAGGTTTGGCATCAGTTCACTTGACACAGTTGAAGGTGAATGATGTTATCATGTCTGGATCTGCAGAAGCATGGTCGTGAGGTCAGAATTACAGCAGTCCAGGTGTATCAGTCCAGGTGTATCAGAATGACGTGGACAAGAGTCTCAACAACGCATTTGCTACAGGTCTTTTAGCTGAACCTCGATGCATAACAGTTATGTGCTCACAATCTCACATGCATTCCATGCCTCTGCACCCAGGGAATGGTATCATCTTCCGCTGTCTCTTCGCAGCTCAATTTCACTTCCTTCCTTCAAAAAGCAGCTAAAAACTCACTACTTCTCCTTGGATCTCTAACTGCATCTTTCTCTGGTGGCTGACTAGCCATCCGTGCCTCAGATTCACATTTTGGTGTGACTTTGTGCACATTACAAATTTATTTAACAATAATAATAATTAATAATAAGATAAATTGCGATGATACATTTGGTAAAGCAGGACTTTTCCAGCTCAGCCTTCTGTATACACTGGCCTCGTTAATGTGAATTTATACAAATGACGGATGAGGAAGAATGGTTTTTCGTACTTTTATTCTACGGTCATTCGTAAAAAGCAGAGGAAGTTGGAGGAAGGAATGACAAAGTGACAGATGTGTAATTGTGAACTTAATCTCGAGTTCAAGCAGCAGAGTATTGACATAGTTGTTGAGACATCACTCGAACGCTGCTGCTTTCAAGACTAAGGTAGATTATATGGTTTTTGTGTGCCTTGAATTGGGTCACAGGACTTATACGGGCAGATCGTTGGTCCTTTACTTCCGTCATGAACTCATTGCAAGTTATAGGACTTCCTCATTTAGGATGCAGTGAATTCTCCAATGCATGCAGGCCAGTGTAGTTTATCTATAGGTATTTATATGCAATAAATTGTAACTAACGCTATTGCATTTTATATGTCTCGCTGATCATGTGTAGTAGCATATATATGTTGGATTTGGTGTCGGATTGCATTGGGCTGCCTGCCTGAACAGGTCTGGAATCTGGTTATGCAGCAGGCATGCATACTTAAGTTTGAAGGCGTTTATGCAACTATTTAGTCTAAAGCCTCCATGGCCCTCTTATAAGAATTCCTAGAATGATTTGTAATTGTTGGTTGATGCTTTTTAAGTGAAATCAAGAGTTCAAATTCTGGTTAATCTTGTGAGAATATCGTCATGCCTTCAAGCATGTATCACGTGGCACATGTATGTAAGCATGTATCACATAGCACATGTATGTGAATAATGCTGTACAGGTGCATTAAAATCCTCCAATAAAGACCTGTTAACCTTTTAAGAACTTACTAAGTTTGTACATCTGCTGCTTCAGGTGATAAATTACTGAGAGGAGGAGGCGCTTGTAGTGTAGATGACTCACTGGGGCTGTTGGCCTTTAGGCTCTGCAGTCTGCAAGCCATTCAACTTTGACTACAGTTTAGGCTGGTGGTTCTGTTGTGTAATTTTTTAAAAATGTCTCTCCAGTGTTGTCTATCTTTGTGCATATACTTCTCAGACATTTCTCTTTCTATGCAGGCAAGCACATGTGTACATGTACATTTGGACTTTGGAGCGCACATGTACAATATATGCATGCACATTTGGACTTGGGAGCACATATGTACTTGCATGTTTGCACTTAGGAGCACACAATACGTAAACATTTGGACTTGGGCACACATGTGCATGCAAATTATTTTATGTTTGCTAAGTTTGCAACTCTAACAATACAGTCCTGAAAATTTGGAAGCTTGGTGACAAGTATTTTACCCAGATATTGTCTTGTTAATATTAATGTTGTCATGATATAGCCTTACAGAGTTTGTCATATTATTTTTTAGTAGCTGATGAACAGACTGCACTGATTGTTTTGGGTTTCTAGTTTGGCCAAAAGTTGGTAAAATTTATCTAGAAAAGCTGCAGGTTACTGATCCAACTTGAAAAAAACATTCCAGCCAATTGCAACAAAAAATAAACACTATTTAGTTCAATTTTCATGCATCCAGCTCATTTCGAATGTATTTTTTGTGTTATTTTTTGTGTGTGTTTGCAGTATGAGATACGGATGTTCTTTCGATAGTATGAACAACATCTGAGTTGATTTGGTGAGGGATGCATGCATGTGAGATGTGAGGGTCATGCCACAGTCAGTGCACTCGGGTGGTTCTGCATCTGGGGCCCAGCGCTATGTTCAAGTCATTCTGCTCAACAAACAGCTGCTCACGGTGCCTGTCGAGGTGAGGCTAACTATATCGCTCGGCGCCTACTCACTCACTAGCTGGTCTTCAATTAAAACATAATATATGTAATTAGACAACTCTGTAGCTGCTAGAGAGTTTGTCTTTTCTTATTTATGCTTGATTAAGATTATGTGTATCGATATTGCTCTGCTGTGTGTACGAAAAAGTGCAAAAATTAAGGAAATTAAGGAGTTAAGAGAGCTACTGATGTTAAAATTTGATATTGTATTGATTTTTGTATAAGTCCTGAATGAATGAATTGACTGTACGTTTTGTTATGTGAGAGTTGATCCTGGCAGTTTTAGAGACTGAGCTGATATCTTATATTGAAGTTTAAAATGTTTTGCCAATGTTTCGTCATGATTTCACTGAGAACGTAAAACCGCGTTCAAAGAGCTGTCATTGTTCTCTGAATAGTCGAATTGAAGAGGTGAGCTGATGACAGGTATAGCAGTGATTATAGTCCACTTGATTCAGCATTAAACCGAAACAATTCTGAGATCATCATAGGAAGCAGCTCCACTGAACAGGAGTGACTCCTGTTCAAGTTGATTTGCAGTTCTGTTCAAGCTGCCACAGCACTTCTGAAGGACACTTGGAAAGCACTAATTAACTGTCATGATGCATGCACACATGTACAATTGTACATGTGTAAGAAAGGTTTTATGGTAGACTGCAGGCTTTGAATATAAGTCTAGTTAACCTATTGATATCAGTTGACGTTTAATCGCCATGCAACTGTTGATCCAATAAGATGTGTACTGTTTATTTCAAGTTGACGTTAAATTATATTTTTATCCACTTCTGTCACAACAATTGTCCTATTAAATTATTATATTTTGCTGCTTTTTCTGCAGAGCAAGAGCACAAAAGTGTTGGACATATTTACGAAAGCATGCGAGCATGTTGACCTTCAGGAGATTGAGTTCTTTGGTCTTGCTCAACTTAAAGGTAAACCGAAGTGCTTTAATCTAAAGCTGTTCATTCAATAAAAATAGCCGATTCGATGCGTGTGAAATAATGATTTTGTAGTTCAATGGTCACAACAGGAATAGACATTCCTGTTGAAGATTAGGTTACTCCATTGCCAAAGTGTTTCTCCAGTGGGCCGTAGTGTTTTCCAATGGTTGTAGAATCATCTCCTGCATGTCGGAGTTTGCAAAAAAAGCCAATCACAGTTAGTTGGCCTGTGCCTGTCTTGGTGTCCATTTTATGTGGTATAGCACAGTCGATGGCAGACTGAAGCTGACAATTTCTGAAGTTGGGAAGGATGGGGGGCATTAGTTACAGTAACTGCGGTATGTGAGGATATTATTATTATTATTATTATTATGAAATAAATTTAATTAGAATAAAGGAATGTATGAGTGTCTGTCCAGCACTAAATGACACATTGTCCTGGGTAACCCATATCTGCCACAGCTGTTGGTTGTAGCAGGACCTGTAGAAAGAGTTCACTTGGTCAGCCATGGATTGTTCTCGGTCCAGTAGCACATTTAAGTGCAGTAGCACATTCAAGTGCAGTAGCACATTCAAGTAGCGGGCGTTGGTTCCAGTCAGGAAATCACTGCTGTAGCAATCTTTGAGTAGCGCACCTGGCATTGTGCGCTCAGCCAGACACACGCTGTAGACTTTGAATAGCAAAGATCTATGAGTAATTCTACGGTTTTGAGGTTTTTAAAGTTGGCGACGGTATATCTACTGCATGTGTAAGTGAGCCACACACTGCATAGTTTGCTGCTTAGTTGGTCAAATGATGGCCTTGCTTATAATGAAAGGCTTGCAAGCACTAGGGAAGTCTAGTCGTGAATTTTATACAAGTGAGGCATAATGAGGTGAGTATTGACTGCAGTTCTCAAGTTCTATGATCTTTTTACTGTGTTACACCCACTCAGTGAGTGCGTCAAGCGGTGGTGCTGGTGGTGCTGGCCAATAACTGGGGCTGAATGACTTAAGTGACGTAGCCATTGAGAAGATATTAACTGCAGCATGTGATCATTTACAATGTGTGTGAGTAAGCACTAACTCACCTTTTGTATCCACCTACTGAATTGTACTTGTGGTCCCTGCATGAGTGCACGTCTATTCTAAGGTTTAAAGGGAAAGGCGGCATTACATTGCATAATAAAAAGACCAAGGACAGTGTAAAACTTGTATTGGGTTGTCTCTTGTTTATTCTGTGGAGCATCCATAAATGACGTAATTGTAAGTAGGTAAGCATACTTTTTTTTATTAAAGCAGAACTTCCATAACTGTACTCTAGCGTACATACAGCTTAACAACGAGAAAAACTAAATGTGAAAAGCTGACTCATGTGGCACCACTTCATGATAGCTTGGCTGAAGGCGATTCTTTTGCCTCAGAGTGTTAGTGCATACAGGCATTGATATGTATTAGGTTTACTGGATTGGAACAGCTTCGGCTACTGGTCCATGGCCGACAGCGAATCACACGTGACTTCCTGTCAGGGAGACGCGTGCATGTTCCTATGTAAACCCATGTTAAATTCGTCAACTTTAAAGGCTATTTTCAATAAATCTGGTCAGTGGCCGCTAAATACAGTAAGGCTGTTTGTTTTGTATGTCACTCAACTCCAAAACCCTAGGCTGGTTTTAAACAATTTTGTATCATCGCTGAGAAATTTGCGTTTTAAGCCGAGGAGTGTGCCGCCTATCCTTTGCTATGGTTTGCCTCTAGGAATCCTGGGACTTGCCCCAGAGAATCCTGGGATTTACCGCAGAGAATCCTGGGATTTGCTCTAAGTAATCATTGTCTTTGCCTCAAAGAATCCTGGGATATCCCTGAGTGAGCGATAATCCGTACTTTCATAGGCAAGTTCCTATCCAGTAACTATAATACATATCAATGCATACAGGCATATATGAAGAATGGCACTCGTTCACTCGATGGTAGAAGTGACATTGATGCGACGAACCTGGTATTGTCCAGGCTGCAAGTTGTACAACTTGGTGAACGTCAGTGGCAACTTAGGTCAGATACCAGAATGTGCAAAAACAGGTTGCTATCCAAGCGCTCGTGAATCGAAGATAGAAAGCAAGAAAAGTAAATTTTATAGAAACACAAAGTTGACAACATTAAACATCTAATTGTGCAGTAATTATTTTAAGCGAGTTTTGTATTGGAGACAAAATTCCGATGTAATAACTGAAAGTTGACCAATGTCATGATGTCAACCGCAAATTAGCAATCTGTGCATAACTATATTTGTGGTTGAACATTGACGAAATGGAGAATGATAGAAACATGTTTTTGGATGATCTACTGCACTGCATTTCCATCTGTCTTCTTTCCTATCATCATACGCTGATCTTTGTTAATCAAATCCGATCTGATAGGTGGGAGAGAAATCAGATGATTTGATCAGTGCACAGTGGTGTGAGGATGGGGTGGTGTGCTATGGAGTGGAATAACCTAAGTAAATAAGATAAAAGCAGAGTGCAGACGCACTCTCTGAGCACTGTCTCACTGAAGTTGGTGTTTGAAGCATAGCACGCGCAGATACAACTATACGTACATGTACACAATCTAAAAATGTAGGTTGTGCTGTCGTTTTATCAGCAGACTTGGTGTAATCATCGAACTTGCTTCGTAGACATGTTTTCATCGATGACCTTTTTGTCGCAACATGCTATTGGATGATCTACTGCAGTGCAATGCACATATCTATTAGGCTTTGTAAGACTGCAGTGTGGTTAATCTCTTGAGTGTTGCTTTTCTTGTACTCGAACGCTATGTAGTGGAAATCGCAGGGGATTTTATGTGTCACGTGTTGCCTTCGATAATCTGAATCGCTGAATGAATCATTCGCTGGGTTGTTCTTGTTGAAATCCCCACAAATAAATTGGCTGTGGCATTTATATTAATACTTGTAAGCAATGTTGTCATGATGTATAAGAACCTCTTTTAGCATTATATTGCGTGCTGTGTATGAATTCGATGACAGCAACAGATCAATTTTGATACATTAATTTCAAGCAGTTGAAAGTTTTTTCTACCAAAGGGCTATTGTCGACAAATTTCTGTTTTAAGAATTTATTGTGCACTGCTTGAAAGCCTGCATCATTGATTGTCATCAATGGAGTTCCTAGGAGGCTGTTCACAACAGATTTTCGTGACCTTTGATCCTCTGAATTGACTTTTAAGTGGTAGATTATGCAGACTGGTTTTTCTAAGGTGCTGGCATTGAGATCAGATGTTCAAAATAAAAACGTTTTCATGACTCTTGTGCACTTTTGTCGAAGTTTCAAAACAGTTACCAAAATCTTTATTGCAGGCATGTCTTTGAACTGTGCTTCTTATGTATGTGTATATATATACAATGCATTTATATATATATATATATATATATATAATTTTATATATATATATAAAAATATAGTAGAAGGAGGTTGGTTTGTCTACTTGACTGTGTGCATTCATTTGCATCGACTTGCATGCATGTTTTTTTGTCCTCATGCATATTCAATGAAATTGGACATGACACATTATAATTTACATATTATTGCAACCCAGGTGAGATTACTGTTAATGTAAATGATGTTTTGGTCATGCTGAACAGTGCTTGTTGCACTGCTAGTCGTAAGCATCGGGGTTCAAATTCCAAGGTAAAGTGATCTCACTCTCAGCTTTAATTTTCCTGTCATATGTTGCTTTTGACTTTGCTTATTGCGTTGCATAAGATGTTTACAGCTAATAGTAGACAATATGATGAGTCAGGAAAGTTCCATCATGTGTGTTTATACCAGAGCTATGATAGAAGTTAACATTCATATATACCAATTATATGCATAGGTCCCTCCCTATGGAATAGACTTCCCCCATCTGTTCGCTCTGCCATCCTCTTTGGTAGTCTTTTGTCATCTTTCTCTCGTCTAAAAACCTGCCTTTTCTCTCACTGGGAGCACTTCTGAAAGGCTCTTGCTGCAAGAAGTGTTTTACAAATGGTCATATACAATATAATATGCGTATATAACTTACAGTTAGCATTCATAAACATAGTCATCTGTCGTTAAGTGGTTCTTTATTGTTCTAAAGATATTTCTTCTCTGACATCGCTATACGAGTGTAGTAATCAGCCATCATCCTCTTGCTTACACAACTTAAGTATTTCTTACACAACTTAAGTATTTCTTTTTTAAAGTAAAAGCCTCTTTGGGTATCAGTTTGTCTGTCTCAATAGGCAATATGCTAATCGTGTGATCTGACTGTCTTAAATTATATACCATTCTTACAAGTGGTGGACATCTCTATCTGCATCACTAACTGCAATAATCGATTGTCTGAGAACAATAAAAGGATTGATTGATTGATTGATTGATTGCTAGATCTCTTTGCTGAAATCCGTACTTATGCTAAGATCACCATATATATGTTGGGTCATGCTTTGATATATATGCATGCAAGCAAGCACGCATGTACGTAAGTTACTGTATGTATGTATGCACGTATGAATGTTTGCAGTACTATAATGTTGGGTATTTATGTATGTTGCATGCAACCTATAAGTTTATCCATTCTATAAATTATCTTGTATATAATATATGCTTGATTGTTTTGTTTCCCGAAACAAGTCAACTTGTCGCTGGGGTAAATAGAGCTGTCACCATTGATTTAATTTCTTCTGTTTTTATAATTGATTGTAGGTGTGCATTTGCTTTACCTATATCCCTATATCCCTAGAAAGCTGTATTAGATGACTGGTTTTTCTATTGTGTCCAGATAATGAATTTCAATTCCTTCAACTGGATTTAAAGATCAGCAAGTTGACTTCCAAGGTGTGGAAATCAAAGGAGTTTTCTGGAGATGAGCCACTACAAACGTTTTATCTGCGTGTTCAGTATTATGTCGACAACGTGTGCCTTCTTAAGTAAGTATGACTAGACAGTAATCTAGATTCTAGAGAATTAAATGCCTTGAAAGATAGCCAGATATTTTGAAGTGGTTTATCCAGAGCTCTTCCAGTACAAGTTAAAGATTATATATAACAAATGAAGCATTAGCGTTGATTGCACAAAGTTCTGTATTTAATTTATAAATCAGGTCTCAAGATCACCACCACCTTCGAAGTGACCAAATCTTTATAACATTGTCTGATGGGTTTTGATTTCTTTAATCAGCAACCATTGCTTGCAGTGTATGCACTGTATGCACGCTGTGGCACAATGACATAATCTCAGTTACAGCCAGTGATCATTTATGTATTGTATACTATTACTCTCGATAGTCATTGTGCACCGTTCTACTTTTAGAATGACTAATATTATTCGTTGTAATTAATTAATTTTAAAAACTTCGGCTGTCATTAAGTCAGCAAATGAAGATTGAAGTAGTTTAGTTGAACTTTATCAAATGCTTGACTTGTTGAGTAATAAAAATAGATAACTGAGCTTCAACTTTTATCACTAGCCGAGTTTATGAGTCAGCTTGTATGCTAACTTTACATACATTCAATTTAATGAGTCAAAATTTGTTGTGAAGGTCTGAGGTGTTGATACTGTATAGTTCTGCTTGCAGTATGTATTTAAAAGTTTAAGTAAAGTAGTCGTAAATTGTGAATTATTGACCTTTTGCCATTCTAACTGTTTTGCTTGAATGCTGACTGGTTTAAGTGACCATTATATAAATTATCATCCAATCTTTCACACCATGATGCACACACAATTCACTGTTACGTATCTTGATGTTGTTGCCATGTAATTATAGCAACAGAGCATTCCATTTCTCGTCAGATTCAGGCATATAGTATTACCTACAATGGGTAAAATTCAAGTGTACGATTTTATCTCAGTTATGTGTTGCGTAGTACAGTAGATTATATATCAGCAACAACATGCCAAAGCAGAAGCAGAGTGTAGAAATCTGATGTGAAATTATTTTATCAGAGGATTGGTTTGACAAATGATGCGATTATATTCTTTTATACAGAGCAGCACAGTTGTCATTCTATGGTTACAATTACAAAATCAGTAGCTCTATGTTAGTTCTGTATTTAGTCAGAGGAAAATGAGTCCTTCAGACTGTGCATATAATATAATGTAGTCCTGTCACTGTCCTGTGATCTTGGGAGGTTTTCACTTAATGCCCAATGAATGCTTAAAGGACAACAATTATTGTTCACAATTGCATTATTGAAAGTCCAGCAGTTGATGCTACAGGGAATTCCTTACTGACTGATATAGCCAGTCTTTTAGGTTTGTTTCTTATTATAGATCTATATATGTTGCAAATGTCATATGACAGGCAGTAGACAAGATTTGGCACTAATTGTATTGTATTGTATTGTATATATACATTTACCTAGCACCTCTTGCAGAATAACCATTCAGAGGTGCTTAATCAAGCTGTACTGTCTTTGTGTATACAGGCTTGATGCAGCCACTGTAAAATCAAAATGAAAAATCAGTCTTCTTTATACATCTGCTCTGTATTTTTCTGCTCTTTTGCCATGGCTGGGCTGGGAGCACCTCTGAGTAGTTTTTTGAAGGGGCGCTATATAAATTCTCATAATGAATGAATGAATGAATCTAATTAATGTCACCAGCCTTGAATAGATTCTTTTGATGAGATGATTTTCCTGTCTCCTCTTCTGTCGACTAGGGAGAAGACAACTCGGCTGCAGTACTATCTTCAGCTGCAGGACAACTTGCTGCACTATCGTCAGGCAATCACCGAAGAGAAATGCTTCCTTCTCGCATCGTACGCGCTCCAGGCTGACTTCGGTAACTATGCCGCCAGTTGCCACGGAAACGACTACTTTGACCCTCGCAACTATTTTCCCTCATCTGTAAGTGGTGGTTCTGTTTTGATAATTTATAGTTTTGATGGTTTGTATGTTTGTATAAGAAATGGCAGTCTGTGTTTGCTGTGGTGCAAATCAATCTTGTGGTTTGACATGTGATGTGGTCAAAAATAATTCTCTCAGTCTCCTATGCATAAGCTTCAACTATTTTTAGACCAGGGTTTAGGAATAAATTTCATGACTTATACCGGGTGTGCAGTTTTTCTGTCCCACTTTAATGCACAAAATGGCAGTGCTTTAATTCATCACTGGATTTACAACCAAGCATTGCATTTTCAAATACTTGACTGTTTCTGTTTGTTGTTTTTGGCTCAAACAACATACCAGTTGTCAATCTGATGAAGTAGCACAGGCCTCAGATTTGATCCACGACAAAAAATCTTGTATCCGATTGCATGTGAACAGTTCTAGTGGTGCTTCACATTTGAAGTGCTTGGCAGGTGGTGACCTAGTTGGCAGCATACGGTATATATATGCATAATGTGTTGGAAGGCTCCAATTTTAGTCTCCCTCTCTCCTATTCAACAGACGTGTGCAATGTGCATTTGTGCAACGACCTTGAGAGCAAGTTGTTTGCATGTGTTTGCCTTTGTGACTAAACAGAGGACTCATTCATGACCAGCAGCAGGAGAACAGAAGCAAACATTGAGTCTTAGAATTATTCTTTTGCCTCATTCTAGGACTTCAGATTTGGCCAGAGCTGCAAAAAAGGAAATAAATCCCCCCTACCCCCTTCATACAATCTTGCGCTAAATAATGGAGAGACGATAGGTGCATGCTTTTCTTTATTCTCATCTGTAGTATATATGTGCTTTGGCTTGTCGAAACTTTTCCTTTGATGCTCGAATACGTTTTGTTCAAGCGCCTGTGTGGAGTTTTTCTCAGAAGCGGCTTTTCAAGCTACGCAGTACGCATGGTCATTGACGGCAAAAATTCACCATGGCCAACTTGTGTTAATGGACTGTGGGTTAAACGGGCCATACTGAATAGTTCTGTATTGTACATTTTATATTTATAAGTATTAATGTTGCTAGAGCCTTGAAGACATAGACTGTCTGTCAGTGTCTGATGTGAAGGCACTTGTACTATAGCCTGCTAGCAAACAATTTTGTCGAATTAATTGTAAAGGACATACTGCTGTCACACACAACAGTGTCTGGTTATGGGCATCAGAGGAATGACAACAGCTGTACTTAGCGACCGACTGTGTGCCGGGCTAGCCCCTTCAGCTTCTGGTCAGTCTTGACTGTTTAGGAAAGCGCTACGACCTTGTATGGTCCAGAAAGGCTTCTACAGTGCGTAGATAAAACGTTCAGTGCATCTGACTCACTTGGTTTGGAATGCACTGCACATCGAAAGTTCTCCGTTTTTCAGAACTTTCTGTCAACAGCTTAAGAAAAAATGAAAGATTTATTTGTTTATGTCATCTGACTATAAACCTAGCTGCTACTTGCGCACATATGTTGTTGTTGTGTTTATTTGCGCTATATAATTAATAACAATAATGGCCAGTTAAGTCCAAAGTGCACTGTAAGGTTATTGTGGATCCATGCTTCGTAGATCACACAGTAGTTCTAATCCAGATGACTCTCTCAAGAAGCCATGCACGGTCTGTGCAGGAAAGACATTTGTCGCCAACTGTATGTCTGTCCAGCGTGCGATGAATGTCTTGCCTGCGCAGACCCTGTTTAGCCGTAAAAGCTGTCTGTGGTTAATGGCTGATGCCACTGTAGACTCCTTGCCCTTGCTTCACTGAATCTAAATTTTTCTCGTATCAGACAGCTTATAAATGCCGAGCTGTCCTGTTTGGAGCTTGCCTATCCTCACTCAGTGAATTCATATTGAATAACCATTCCAACAGCAGTTAGGCTTCAGTGTCATCCAGTTGTACATCCAGTAATAAAATGGATAACTCTGAAGCGCCAACCCAGCCAGAGTTTGAATTATGAGAAATTATAAATTCAAAAACTAATTACCATCGTGGCCACCAAGGTGCATGGTTTTTCCATACACATGAGCATATTACGGTAAATGGAATCTTTTTATTGGAATGTTTAATACTACAAGTGCCAGCCTCTAGTGGTCTAGCCTGTTGCTTGTTGTTGTCGTGTCACTATGGATTAGATTAAAGTTAGAATTTTCTGCTCTAGGTTATAATGCGACGAGGTCAGGATTACATTACAACCCATTTGCCTGTGATGCACAAGGCGATGGCTGGACTGTCACCAGCCGAGGCGATGGTCAACTACATCGTCGAACTGTCTGTGCCTCCCATCGCTCATAACTTCCACTTCTACAAGATGCGCAAGCAAAAATACGACACGTCTGCACTGGCGTGGATTGCAATCGGACCACGGGCGCTACAGATCTATGAGGTTGGTCTTCAGTTTCCAGATGGTCATGCTTCACTTCGTTATGCTTGCTTGATCATTGGCAAAATTTAATATCTAAATTATTGCTTGTTTAAAGAATCAAATAAATCAAGTGAACTTATTGATACTGGTACCAGAGTGTTGAGGCTTTGGAATTATGACTAGCTATCAAGTAAATATGTTTTACTGTATCTTGTTTGAAGTTATACTGATCTAGTTGGGTAGGAAATTGAAACTGTTGAAGTTATAATGCAGCGTTTATGGTCACATCTGTCATTATTTCTTTTGACCTGCATGCAGTTCAGCATGTGGCAATGAAAATGCTTTGTCTTAAATTCATGAGGATTTCAAGTTACTTTCTGCGAAGCGTAGTAGATCAAATAGCCTAATATTGATTCTCTTTTTGGTTCTCTTGATTAGCTGCGTTGATAGCATAGATGTAAAAAACGATGAAAATAAAATAAAAAACGGTAAAAAACGACGTTTTTTTCAAAAAAATAAAAAACGACAAAAAAACGATAAAAAACGGAAACGGAAAATAATTTGACTTTGCTACATCTAAAACCGCATTTTACCCTTGAAAGTCTTGATTAGGAACCTACTACACACAGACTATCTCTTAAATGATGATGTTAAACGATGAAATAATGACTTTAGTTAGCTGAATCCTTGAGAGTTGGCGGAAAACATAAAGAATATCAGAAAAAATTAAAATTAAGTGAAATAATAACAGAAAGTAGATGAATAAATAAAGATAAAGAAATAATAAAAAACGATAAAAAACGATGGGAAAAATAAAAAACGAAAAAAACGACGTTTTTTGGGAGCGAATAAAAAACGGAAAAAAACGTTTTTTACAACTATGGTTGATAGCAAGCAATTGCCACTTGATACTGTGCATAGGATCCGACGATGGATGTGGATGCCATCGGAACCAAGAATTTAGTTCTTGTGCTGTTTTAGACAATTCTGTACATGTTAACTCAGTTAATGAAGCTATAATTATGATTAGATGTGATGTCAAAGGCATCTTAGCCCCTGGGCAACAGACAGAAGAGTATTAACTGGAATAGCATGCTAATAGAACTACTGGGCAGTTGCTTGTCTTATGATATTCGTTCAAGCTCTGCTCTGCGTGCTGTAAAGCTAATTAATTGTTTTGGATCTGATTTTTGTTTATGAATTCATGTGCAGACTTCTTTCGTTGTTAGGAATCGGATGAATACAGATGTCCACTGTCCGTCTTCCTATGGACTGACATCCAGAGTCTTCACTGTGAGGTATATTATAGTTGTCGTCAGTTGTCTGTTTTGAGATCAAAGCAATTCTGCACACCTTGCTATGCAGTCTAAATAGTAAATATAGCAAGACATCAGACAGATGAATTTGTGTTTTTGCAGTGTATATAGAGGCACTGCTGTGCTGCAACAGATGGGTCTTATTATACTGTGTAGTGTTTCTGACGAGTGTGTGCTGGAAAACGAACATAACTCATTGTTAAAGCGTTAAATGCATGTACGAACGTCATGGACACGTTGTTATTACAGTTTCGTAAATTGTGCATTTTCTGATGTGCCAGTAATGATGACCTTAAACGAAAGGAGCTGATCATAGTAGGTCTTTCCAGGTCGTCAATAACTGTGGCAGAAATGTCTGACTTTTTATTATATATATTAACTGGAAACCAGGCTGTAATGACTAGGATGTAAAAGTTGAGCAGAGAAAGCTAAGATAAAAGCTTTTAACTTTAGTGTTACCTAGCTGTATAAAATCTGCTCTATCAATAGTGTGGGACCCCAAATGTGTTAGGGTAAGATAGAGTAATGGTAAAATCACTTGCTATCGCATTTTTGTCTGAATTTATCTGATTCCTACACACTTGTAGCACACAGATAATAATCATTATTAAACATTAAGCTAATTTGTTAATTAATGTTCACTTAATTTTTACCGACTGGACAAAAATTAATTTAGTTCACATCATGAATGAAAATCATTTTCGCAGAAGAAGAAGTTTGAGGTGGTCACCGAAGGAAATGCCGGCCGCAAGTATTCTCTGTACACGGATTGCAAGGAGTGGGGCCAGTACATCGTCGGTCTCTGTCGTAACACGCATCTCTTTTACGAGAAGGTGAAACCTCGTCTGGAGGAGATCTGTCAGGCGGAGGGTCACGACCATCGCTTTCGGGAGATGTACGTGTACAGCGAAAACGCGGAATTCACGCTCGATCGCAGACGATCAGGGACGCGCATCGTTGCTCCGGACGATCGAATTTTACCGACGGTGCACGAGAATATGATCGAGTCATCGTCTAGTTACCCAGCTGCTGATATCCGCCCGAGTAATGGGTCTCAAGGGTCAAGAAAAAGAGGTATTTGGGTTTGTTGTCTGCTCAAACGCTTTTCGTTAGTTGTCCTTTGTTAGACTGGAGAAATAGATTTTTATGTATATATATACTTAATCTTTTACCCGTTTGCCCAGAGAATATCCGCTGACAACGGGCTTAAAATTTAAAAATTAACGGGTAAAGGGTTAATCAGCAGATGATCAATGGGTATTGTCATTTATGTATGAAGTATTTAATGTCTGAAACGGTGCCTGCAGTTTATATTCAACCTAAAGTCACAAAGACAGACTTTTATCGTGTCTACAATTTAATTAGTGGTTTATTCTATAATATTTATCCTTTCTAAACCAACATTAGAATTAACTGGTTACTATTTCTCAACTATTCTGCCTCTTTTGTTGGCATGGAGAATCTGACTTGTGGTTCCTATAGAAGCAATTCAATTTAATAGTAATAGTAAATGTATTGATCTACTTTACCATGAAATGCATTTGAATCGTTCTGGTGTAACTGAATTCAGTTCCATCACTGCTTATTTAATTTTCTATGCTTCTATAATTTAAGAAAGTTAAGAGTTGAGCACCGGCAGTTCTTTAACAAAAATTAAAATGACAATATGTTTATCATTTGAAGTTTTGTCCATGATAAAACATGATTACTGTAGACTGTTATAGATTAAACTAAGCACCTTGATTTTTGAATGTTTTGCAGCAACCGATAAAAAGGAAATATTCATCACGTCACCTCCGTATGTACCATCATCATCAGGCAACAGTTGGTCAACTGATCTACCTCAGTTTCTGCCAATGTCTGGTAAGTTTAGATACCTAAAAGAGGCGTGAAAATAACTTCATACTGCATCATGTTTACATGTATATTATAGTTCATTGTATTTGTAAATATATACACTGTGACCAGAAAAATAATTTCTTTCTGGACTGGTCGTTACAGAAAGCGTGTTTCAGAGTAAATTTTCACAGAATTGTTCATCATTGGACTAATAGATGGTCAGTTTTTGGTAAATTTGGGTATTGATTTAAAAACAGCTATCCAACTATCCAGTATCCATGTATTATGTTTATTTAATATTTATACATCTGGCTATTTATATAGTGATCTTTCAGAATCTTTAACTTAAAACTTTATTCTTGTATTGATTTCAATATTTATCATGCGCATTTTTCACTCTGCTGAAGTCATTGCAAACATCAATTCGATACATATAGCGTTAGAATTACATTTCTGCAGATTTTTTTTCATTGGTTTCTGTAACTGTTGAGCATTCCAAGTGAGGTAGAGCTTTATTACACAGCTTATCATTTTTTTAACGATCCTGATATTATTTTTCTGATTGCTTTGAAGGAATTAATGTCAGTCAAGAGAAGCCTGAGGCCAATGAACAGCTGCTGCATCAGAGGTTGACTGGATGCGATAGCAGCGATGGCGACAGTAGGGATGACGGCCGCGTCAGCCACTTACGTCAGTATTCTGCTTCATCTTCAATGCCTTCTTCTTCCAGCGAGAGCCTGACATTCTTACCATTCACCAGAGTCGATAGTTTTCGACGCGATCAGCCGAATTCTGTGCTGTCTCCTCCGTCATCCTCTGGAAGCAGCGGCGCTCCATCACACGTGACGTCAGCCCTAACAACTCCATCCTTATGTAGCACCTCTCCCAACAGCAGCGCTGGTTCCAGCAGTCTTCCTCTCTCTCTTCCGCCTTCGAAGCGTATCTTCGATGCTGCGCTCCTGTGCAAGGCTACACCACACGGAACATCGTTTAACGAGTACTTGAGAAAGATTTATACCGGCCCAGAGGATACCGCCGACTCGTCGCTTGCGCCACGCAAGAGCAGCCTGGACTATCATCAGTTGCATCCGAGTATGTTCGTGGAACCGGTTCAGCGGTCCACTTCGCTACGTCAGCCGTTGGTCGAGCGATGCGACGACGGGAAGGCGTGGAAACTGTTTGGCGCACGTCCGAAGGTATCGGCGGGTCTGTCGGTTGCACGAAGTAACAGCGATAAGAGTCAGAAGTCGTCTTTGTTCTCTCTTTACTCCGACGCGCAGAGAACAGTTGACGCACAGAGAACGGTAGCACGAAGCGACAGCAACAAGAGCCAGAAGTCTTCGAAGCTTTCTTTACACTCCGATGTCGTAACCCAAGCTAATGTCGCGCAGAACGACAGCAGCGCGAGCCAGAGGTCGTCTGCGGCTACGGTAACACGCAGTGAGAGCGACAAGAACGAGAGATCGTCGGCACTTGCCGTGACACGAAGCGACAGCGGCAGGAGCCAAAAGTCGTCAAAGTTTTCATTGCCGTCCGAGCTGTTGTTAACGCGTGTAAATGCTGCCATGCAAAGCGATGGTTGCGTGAATCAAAGGCCATCTGCAGATTTACTGACACGCAGCGATAGCGACAAGAATCAGAGATCGTCTGGTGCACTTCCACCGCCGCCGCAATACAATGCTTTAAGTCAGGCTAACGCTGCATTTGGTGAAAGCGAGCACGCTACGGCACCCGCTTGGCACTCTGATGTATTAAGCCATGCGAACACCGCACAAAGCAGTAGGAGTCAGATGGCTGCCGGTGGTTTAATTCAGCCGACAGTCGTTAGGAGCAATGTCAAAGGTCAGATGTACTCAGCTTCTGCAGTGCATCAGGATGCGGCGGGCTGCGTTGGTAAAGGCAAAGACAATGCACTTTCCAGTTTGCCATTTACCATAATGCCAGTGGAAGCACAGATCCAGAAGCTGAGATTTGTTCCGACGATGACGGCGGTGAGCACTCCAGTGAGGCCAACGCCGGAGAAACCTATCGGAAACTTGCCCACCTACCACCAGCACCACCACCACCCCACATACATTCCAGAATCATTGTCTGCATCTGTGATAAGACCTTTGTTACAGCCGGCAGGTGGCATTCTTTGCACGCCATACCAAGAACTCGCCGTCAACGCCATTCCTTCGGATGCTACTAGCTATCAGGACAGCGCAGACATTCTGTCAGTTGGTGTAGTACCGCAACCGTTGCTTCAGTCATCAGCCGCTCCCTTCATTCCTAACCCGTCTTTAGCGTTTGCACCGAGTGACGATGAATTGTTGGAGAGCGACTGTTGCGAGAGAGGTCTACCCCCACCGTATGGTGCGTTTCATTCAACTATCAGCGCTGCTGGTCCATCTAACACCATCAGTCCAACAGTGCCGCAAACAAATACAAGTACTGGAAATGCCAGATATGAAAGAAACCAGAATTCTTGGCGGCCCTTGAACAATACTGGATTTACGCTACAACAACCGCAAACTATTCCTTTACAGACGTCAGATATGAAGAACTCTGGTAAAAACGTTTTGTACGTCGACAAAACTACGGGAACCATCATACCAGCATTAGCTGCTGCAACTGTTCTTGACCAGGTGAGTCTTTAAGTCTCAAACAACAGATACCTATGCATTCTGCTCATAAATAGTGAAAAGTACAAAAATACAAATCTCCTCAGTGAAGTATAAAGGCCTAAAAGTAGAATCATAGCTGCAGTGTTTTTAGGTTGAAATAGCTCTATCTTCTTTGCAGAACCTGTTTATACGATTCAATGTAAATGCTATCAGCGGCAATTCCATGTGGGCTAAAGTAGCTTAATAATTAACTGGAAAAAGCTGCACCTTTCAAAACCTGTCACAATGTGTACAGAATGTGCACTGTTGCGTTTGAATATGTACAGAACCTAGTCAAGATTATGCAGTTGCAATCTGTATAACTTATATTATATATGTAATTTTTGCAGCACAACAACAGAGGAAGGAAAACCGAAGTAGTGCGACACCAGAGCGACAAGTATCCTGGCTTTCGTAACCCCGAGTGTCCCCGTCACGGCTCGGGTTGGGACATTCGTGAGAAGCTGCGCAGCCTCGGACCTTCCGTTCCACCGATGCTTAACGCTCTGCTCACCGACAAATCGCTGCACGACACCAGCTGCACGTGTCACGAGCACAGCAGACGCCCGTCGCACAGCAACTCTTCCGACGCCTTAAATCTGCCTGGAACAGTTTCACGCCCACGCAGTTGGAGTGCGGAGAGAGTCTTGAACGGAGACCAAAGTCTGCAGTGCTTTGCCGACTCGAGCTTCAGCAGCTACGACGCAACAATGATCATAAACGGAACAATGACGACGAACGGAAGTTTGCGATCAGACGAAGCGGACGACGACGACGATCCCAGCGGCGTTCAAGGCGTCAGCAATAGACTGGTGCGCCATTCGTTAGATTGTGAACAGAGACCATCCGTAGGAAAGCAGTTGCTGTCCAATCATAATCAAAGCAACAGCGATTCTGCCGCCGCACAGAATGTAGTTTCAAGCGAATGCTGAAGACTTGTTGTCGTCGTTGTGCTTCGTTAAAAATTGATTAGAAGACTGTATCAGCAGCATTGTAGTCTTAGCTGACTGTCTTCACATGACTGGATGTGGAGGTTAACATACATTAACCCTTCGATCCCGGAGCTCTGTAGCGCTATGGATAACGGGCCGGAAAACCGGCCTGTCGGGTTCAAAAGGTTAAGGGCCAGATGCATCCGTGCTAAGTACTTCGATTTAAAAGTGAAATTTCTGAGCATGCATTTTACCTAGTTGGTCGGTCATAGCTTCCAAGCTAAACAATCTAGTTTTGAAAGACAGTTAGTGGATAAAATTATGTTTGAAAAATTTATTATGCTGTGTACATTGTACAGGCATATGTCCAATATTCCTACATATATGCACAAGAAGTGAGTTGAATTGGATGTATTTTACTATTGTCATCTTAGCAACGTGTAGTCAAATTCTTCTTTTCTGCCAAAAACTTTTTTCGCTGATCACCATTTCCAAGCAATAAAGTAACTGCTCAAAGTAGGTTGCACACGACGTAGGTTGCACACGATCGTTCAAATAAGTTTGGAAAGACTTTGCTAAGGTGCACAGAAAGTAGTGATAATTTTTTGAAATTGTAAACTTCAAATAATTACCTTTTATGAATGGTGCAACTTTGACGTAAGGCAGTATAAAATAGGTACATCACTATAAAATAGGTAGATCACAGTATGCTATATCAATCACAGTTGCTGCGTGCCAAATTGATGAAAACCACGTTGTTTTCTTGGTTTTCGTTTGTTTTTGTCTATGTACCCAACATTTCAAGTATAACTTTACCATTATAATTTATATGAGATTTTGTCAGATATTTGTGATTGTTTTACGCATGTTTTGCTTAAATCTGGTTGCAATCATTCATAGCTATTTTGTAGATTTGAAATGTTTTTTATGAATAGGCCTGGCATATCTGCACAGTCACCGAATAATTGACATTGTTTTAGCATTGTGTTCTGATTGATATGTACTACCTGTTGCTCAGCTTATTCGTAGCTTGGCAAAGCTGCCACTGAACTGGCCAACAATGAGATGATGTATCGTAGACAATGCCTACTTAGAACCTGTTGTTTTTCCCACGTTTTTCTAGCTTTAACTGGACTTCATTTATCATGCGATTTCATGCTCATATGGCATGCATATTGTTTTATATATATAAAATGTCATTACAACCAATACTGGTTATCCAAGGTGAACTTTTACCAAATTTCACCAGAAAGGTCAGGTTTGTTCCTTCTAGTGTCAGTTTTACTTTAGATATGAAATTTTAGATAATGTGTACATGTATCATTGTATATGTTGAGCACACTTTGCCAGTTAATTGTACATAGTCCGCAGAGTCGAGAGTCCCAAGTGCTGCCACATGAGGCAGTGGCTACAGCTCCCACCACAAGGGGCAGCAGCAGTAATTCAGGTTTAGCAGGTATGATTTCGTTGTGTGCTTTCTATTCCAGTGCAAAACATTCCGGTGGGAATGGTGTGTGGCTGTGAATAACGCCCCATGAATCTTTATATATAAGAACATCCTATTTGAGTGGGCAATTGCATTAGGGAAGGAAGGGTCCAAAGTAAGTCATTTTGTGCAGATATTAAATGTTATTAAAATTAAATGTTATTCCAATTTAAGATATAACTTTCAAGTTCAGTTCTTGAAAGAGGCGTGGAAGGGCGAATTTTCCAGTTTCATAACGACGGAATAGTAAACTTGCTGTCGTTAGAATTTAGCGTAACGTTACTGCAGCAACTACATCATGTAAATATTTTTGTATAATTTTGTAGCGTTTCAGAGAATTATAGGATATTTTGTATTGATATAAAAACAGATGTCTATTTTTTAAAAGTGATTGCAAAGAAACCAAAACTGTCTTGTTTTTAGCTAATGCTATGCGGCATGTAAACCATAACCACTAGTCCGTAGAGACACATGTATGCAACCAACGAATGAACTGTCATAGCTCTGCGAACACTTTTAACTGTCCAAGTCTGAACAGCTATGTAGCTCCTCTGCCGTGATCACTTCTTTTAACCGTCTGAATCGCTGCCAACTCCCGGATGCTCCTCTGTCACGTTCTGATCGTATCGCGTTTCAGTTCGATGCACGAGGTCGGCACGAGAATCTGGCAACCAAATCTTCCCGCTCCACTGTTCCTTCTGCTGAAGCTGTGCAACATTTCACACAAGAAAAATCTATGTAAATTATGAATAAATGGTAAATAGATTAGTGGCACTCATCTCAAGTTTGGGTTCATGAGTTACAAAGTTGAAGGGAAATAAATGTACCAACAATAGCAAACACAACATTTGGTTTTCAAGCACTTGCAGGAAGACAATAACTATTATTGCTCTGATCTGATAAACTTAGGATCATGAGGGTATCCACGATTTTGGCTTTGCCAACACTTTAAGACCTGTGGAAAATGGAAATCTTGTTTTCGATGACGAAAGCAATTCATGGCAGGCATTAAAATAACCTTTTACCACTACTTCCTGATTTAACTGACAAGAAAGAGCTCGTCCAATTTCCTGGCCAAGCATAAAACTCTTGTCATCTAGAATAGAGGTCATATAGCACAGCTGTTACGCTGATGAATGCTCACCATTTTCTGCGCTCCTTTAATTTGTTCAAGTTTTCCTGAATAGAAGTCAAAGACAAACTTTGTCATCATCGCCATGTCTTTCACGACCATTGTGTTGCCACTTGGTGCGTCCTCCGTCTAAACAAACGGTAAAAGACAGACAGCACGTAGTACAACTTCATTGTCTTTTATATGAACCAATTAATTATTTCCACAGCATTGCCATGTATATTGTATTGTATTTAGAAATTATAAAGTGCCTCTCACAGTGCACACCATTCGAGTGGAAAGACTCAAGAGAAAACAAAGTAGTTTTAAGATTGCGAAAAGATGTAATTCTCACTGACCAGTTAATAACAAAGAACGTGTCAACGGAGAATGCTCATTCCAAAATGCAGAACAAATGAAGGCAAAAGTTTGAGTTTTGGCCAAGGCAGTCCTTGCCTGCACGACAAGGAGATCATGTCTGTCACATGAGTGTAGTGGACGAAGAGATGATGCTGAAATCGGCAAGCGGATGATCTTGTATAGACAGAGATACCAGTAAGACACCATGCAGTCTTTAAAATGTCAGCAAACCAATTCAGTACCTGTGGGGCACGGTGGTGTAGAGGTGGCGTCGTTGCCATTGAGCCGGAAGGTTCGAGGTTCGAATCCACTTCGCCGCGTAAAGACCTTGGGCAAGACCTTCACTCACAATTGCTCAGCGCTTCGGCGTGAAACTCCGATGCAGTGTCCGCTCTGCATCGGGAGCGCCTCTGAGTAGCGAGAGCTTGAAGGGGCGCTATAACAAGTGCACATACGTACAAACAAACCTGACCAGAAAACCAGAAGTCAATAACTTTTCCTCCAATGATGTTGAAATTAAGAGACGTCGTGCTTTGTAAGTCTTACCTTTCTTACAGGCGGATACGTCTCGTACGGAGCCAGGTGGAGTTCCAACGGTCTAACCATGAGTTGGTTGAAGGCAGGCGTCAGCTCAAAGCAATTCTGGAAGAGTGAAACCCTCGCAAAGACGTAGAGTCCAAGGCGTGCTCGTGACAGCGCTACCACCAACCGACGAACATCTCTGTAAACAGAGAGAGACAAATCATGCAATGGACACTTTGTAACCACTTGATGGTATATTGAGGCATTCAATCAGGCAAGAAATGGAAGGTTTCAGATGCAATAAAGACTAAAGAGACAGGCTCAGATAAATGCGATCAGTACAAAGATACAGTACTGCTCAATATTATCACTCAATATGCAAATTTGTTAGAGTTCTCATGTTTATGGTGAAGAAGTACAAACATCCCTAACAAGCACTGAACAGAATTTATATTTCAAACAACATTGCCATTTCTGAAATTACATCATTTTTGTTACAAAATCATTAAAAATTCAGACCTTAAGTAATTCATGTGCAGCATCTTTTACATGCAACAATCCTCATGTATGTATGTATACATGTATGTACAAGCACTCCCTTCAAGGTTTTCTACTCAGAGGCTCTTCCGACTACAGCGAAATTGTATAGCTGGTGCCGCCACTGATACACACACACTCACACTTGATCCTAGAAACAAGACTGCCATTGAAGTGTATGTTGAAGAAGACCGACTTCTCTTACCGTATATGACCAATAGCACGTGTCCTAACAAGCGACAGAAGAATGAAGTCATTCTGTTGTCCTTGATATCTGTCGACTGTTGTCACCTGCAGTCAATACATAATTAAGCAGTTGTTAGGCAGTCCAAGCAATCTTACGACGTCCCTAACCTATGAACAATAGGAGACTGGGAGCGCCTCTGAGTAGGTTTCTTGAAGAGGCGCTATATAAGTTATCGAAATGAATGAATGAATAAATTCAAGCAGAAGACTAATTCTAATATTTGTCTGGATCCTGCCTTGCACAATGCACATTGGTGATCAGATCATAAGTTATAATTTTAATTACCGTAAACAGTGAATAGCAAGACAAATCAATCAATCATTGATCACATGCCTCTATTAAAAATCTCTCAAACACGGGTAGTCCTAAATTTCAACATTGTTTGGTTCAGTTGCAAATCTGACAACAGTTACACAACTAAACAAGCACTCCTTTCCAGATGCATGAATTCTCAATTTACGATGATTTGAAAATATACGAAGGCAAATGCATCAGTAACCGCTAACCATGCAAACCATAATTATGGCCGTATTTAATTCAAAGTGCAGTTACATTTTAACAGAATTTGATCGTATAAAAGTGTATCTAAGAATAACACAGATGATTCCACAGACACAGCACGAGTATTTGCTGACAATGGCCATTGTAAGGAGACATACTTATTTACATAACACCAAAAATCTGTGTAGGCTATACGATATAATTATCAACCCGTAAAACAATGCCCGTAAAACAGTTTATCAGTTCCTCTCGAAATGATTACCATACAGTTTGTTTGTATGTGCACTTGTTATAGTGCCCCTTCAAGCTCTCTCTACTCAGAGGCGCTCCCGAATGCAGAGCGGACACTGCATCTGAGTTTCACGCCGAAGCGCTGAGCAATTGTGAGTGAAGGACTTGCCCAAGGTCCTTACGTGGTGAGGTGGATTCAAACTTCGAACCTTCCGGCTCCAAGGCAACGACGCCACCACTACACCACCGCGCCCCAGTCATATGCATTGGCAACCATCCTAACCTTGTGTGGGTTTCCTATAAGTGGATTTTTGCTGCATCTCAGTTTGATGACATCCCGAATGAGGAACTTCTGTCCGTTGTATGTTGTCAAGATGGATATCTTTTCTGCCGGATATCCGATCAGTCGCATGTACATGTACACAGCGACAATGTATTCTGCTTCGGCCAAATTCTTTAAAAGAAAAGCCACCCAACACAGTTACGTACACATATCTATTTACATGTTGCTGAATAATTAAATGTTAAATGGAGTCAAACAAAGTAGATATAAAGCCTTTAACTCCTATTTAGATACAGTATAAGGGTATACTTTTTTGAACATGAATTGTTCCATAAAAAGGAAAAAATAACACTTAAACCAATTTCAAAATACGATTAGAACACTTCAACCCAGATCGCGTTTAAACACAATTTGCTCGGCCATTATATGTATAAAGCATGTACCCTTTCGCTACCGGAGGTAAAAAATTCCTGTGACCGGAGAAATATATGAAAATTCGACTTTTATCTTTTTTCGACGGTGGTGATTATAATGAGCTGTTCGTATGCTGCATTTTTACTGGTGATCATAAAGGTTATGTAAACACAAAAGTTATTCGTATTTTTCATTTATATAGCGCCTCTTCAAAGACAACTATTCAACTCAAAATAATAGAACCATACGGTCCATACGATGTTATATGGCAATAGTTCAAGTTTGCATTATGTGTCCACTGTCCACAATGCAGATGGGTAAACTCGTTTAGACAGCAACTGTTACAGTCCTAAAGGTATTTTCTATTTGTATAGCGCCTACTCAATGAGAACTTCTCATATCAAAATAATGAAACTTCATTCGCCGACAACAGTTACTCCAACTCTTCAGAATCGTCATCCTCGTCAATATCATCGCCGCTGTCGTCTAAATCGTCTAATTCGTCATCGTTCTGCAATCTGTCTACAATTTTTTTTCAAGCTAAAAAACTGTCTGTCTCTTTTGCCGACAAAAATTTCTGACGACTTTTTTTAGTCATCTGGCCGAAAAGTCAAGAAAATTTCCTATTTTCTCCACCAAAAAAGTTGATTTTTTTTAGTCCTAACGCTCAACGATTGGGGGGGGGGGGGAACAAATGCATGGGTCGTCCCCCCAACACCTCAATTGGGGGGGCGTCCTCTCTGTTCCCCTTAGGTTTCCGCCCATGATTGGAAGCCATTATTCATCAACGCTTCATAGTACGATTGCACTTTATACACTGAGTGACCTGAGTCAAAGCAGACATCGTATAAACCACGTTTGTCTGATCTATTTTTTAGCACAAATCAGGGGGGAACCCCGATTCATAACAAAATTTTGGGAATTATTGATCGTAGACAACATTAGGCATAATTTGAGATATAAAAAGCAACGTTATACCGTATACCGAGGTTATTAAACAGGTAGCGCAGCACCGCCGGATATATCCGGCGTTGAGGGAATACGATTTATTTCCTCCGCCGGATATATCCGGCGTCATAGGTATCGAATGGGTTAAGCAAAAAGCTAAAGAGTTGAAGTTAAACTTTAGTAAATTAAAACAGCTCTTCAACATTAAAACCTGGAAGAAGTATGGCTCCGGCTCTGATTCTCCGATTCCATTGAAATCTTCGACGTTGATCAGCTGGAAGTCGTAGGTGAAACCTGGATTAGCAAATCGATATTCTGGCCAAAAGCAGACGTGAGGCAAGTTGCCAAGCTTCTTGTATCTCCAGTTGTACAGTTCACACAGGCTGAAGAAGCAAAAGTCAGCAAAGATTTATTAAAATACTGCTGAACTTTCATTCAAGAGATCTCTTAAAACTTTCATATGCACCAAAGTGTGGTTAGGATATATACTGGTTTACTAACAGTCAATGTCTTGTTTCCTAGACCAAAAACTCGGTCACCAAACAGCATCACATGATATCGATAATATTTTAGCTGTTCAGTTAATAGCAGTGCACTGGCCATATATGTGCAAAACATTGGGACTTGTTCACTGCCAACTCACATGCCCAAGATTAGAAAATCAACACATTTCAATTTTAAATATTTTAGATTTTACTCTGATCATAAACTGTGGTCTCTATCGTAGAAAAATATCAGACCTATAGATGGCTGCTACGCATAGAAACACGACTACACATCAAGTTAAAGAGACAAATATCCATTTCTATTTGTACACAACACTCAGAAAGCTGCATGACTGACATTCAAAATAAAGCATCAAAGTATATTTTGTCTTCCAAAATTTTATTTTGTCTTCCAAAATATTATAGTTTCACATAGCATCCAGCCTCAGCCATTTGATCAATGGCTAAGAAGGATTGGCAAGTCATAAGACTAACCTGGGTCGGGCTCGCCCCTGGGCATCCAGGTCCACTGTTGGAACGCTGAGACGAACAAATCGGGTGAAGAGTGATTGTTCCATGTTGGAGAATTTCTGGAAAGCCATGTTCTTTATGACTGGAGGCAGTTGGTGGTGATCACCAATCATGATCCATCGCTTCAGACGATTGTATCCATCCTCCGGAACCTATTGTCAATCAATCCATCAAACAATCAATCAATCAACATCCTCAGGAACCTATTGTCAATCAATCAATCAATCAATCAATACCAAATTTATATCAATCGAAAACATATAAGCGCTTCTTGGCCTTTCTCTTGCCAGGACAATTGACTCCTGCCTGGTTAAAGCCTTTGCCTTAAAAGACAACAGAGATACAGAGAATGATACAGGAACCAATCTCTAATGCACTGCCAATGCCTATATATCGTAACTGCAGCATACCCTCAGTCTCTCACTCAGCGAAAGCCTAAGTCAAACAGTAACTTACCGGCATTCGGCTAGTGCTTGAACAATGCATTTGTCAGACATCTTACGTTATTCTACAATTACACTGTGATAAATGAATCAACAATTCCATTGTTTATCGTTTATTGCACGTTCAATTCTGGTTGTACAATCATGACAACTAAGTACTGTACAATGCAATGGAAGCCAGTAAAACCTAGTAGCTTATATTATTCTGACCCCTTTTTTCCTCAAATGTTATTAAATAAATAAAAACAAATGAAGACATAAGAACAAATTCTATTGGTGCTGTTCATCATACAAGCATATACAGATTATACCCAAGATGAAGAAACAGCAGCAGGAGAAACGTAAGTTACCTGAAGCAGAAGCGGAATGAAGGTCTCTATTTCAAGGATCTGAGCCGTCTCCTCCATGAGAATGTTATCATACTGGAATCCAGATTCAATGAGATCGCGTCGCTTCAGTGCTGCGTGGGTGCACGTCATCGCAATGATCTTTGCTTCTTTAATCTGCAGATACCGAGTCCTATCCTTGCCACTCCGAAGTAGCTCAAAAGCTCTGAATTCCTGAAATCAAGTTATTAAAAGCCATATTAGTATTTTGACAACCATTTCTATTATTCAATTTTTTGCAATTTTTTTAATCATGACTTCAGGCTGGCAAAACGCAGCCGGTTACATTTAACAAATTTAACAGAGGTTTTATGTGCAAGTTCAGTTCATATGCAACACAAATAAATATTGGGTTTGAATTAATATAGATGGTTTTGGTGTGTGTTTGTTGTAGGATTTGCTAGGTTAAATTAATTTTTTCTTAAAAAGTTAGATAGCTTGTTCTTGATCAAAGTTAGATAACTTGTTCTTGATCACTTCACTTTAATGCAGTAATGACCACTGTTATTGATTTTTAATCACACAAAAAACCTTTCATAAACAAAGCAAATGTTATTAGTGGTTCCAAACTACATAGTAGTTCATATTCCAAACTTTTTTAGTAGTGGTGATCACAAATCAATCTAACCTCAAGCTGAGTAAAGATGTTCTTGATGTGTCTGAAGCAGCCCTCAGCAATTTCAAAGTCTTCGTCGAATGTTCTGCCTTTGAAGATCGGTTGAGGCGCCTTACTAAAGAACTCGATGAAAGGAAAGAGCTCGGCTATCTTCTGGACATCAACCGCCTGTTACGCAGATAAAAACTTAATTGAATCAACATCATCGCGTTTACAATCATCAAATATAATTTCCATGTCTATTGCCTAACCCTTTAACAACAAGCCTCATACATTGTAGAACATACATGTTCAATTGTTCATTGTTAAAGGGTTAAAATTGTGACACAGTAAGAAAACCTGTTCATCTAAATACCTGCACATTTATGAATGCACGATGATAAGGTATGAATAAGTCAAGCAAGGTAAAATAATGTAAAATAGGTCAAGTTAGGAAAGTTATGTATAGAAGCTTAGGCAAGAAAGGGCACAGTAAAGATTTTAGAACTATATCAGAGATGAGTTTAAATCAATGTTTGGAAGCATGGCATCTGCACAGCCACATTAGCAGCAGAATGAAAAATTCATCTGACGGCCGACTAAAAACCGGAACACGCGCGCACACACACAGAGCCAAAAAATTCATCTGACGGCCGACTAAAAACCGGAACACGCGCACACACACACAGAGCCATCTAAGTACTGGGCTGGTGCCATTTGCTGTGCAAACAAAAACGCAGCCATTGTGCTGCTCAACCTCTTAAAACAATGTTGAAATAGTGATCAACAAAAGTCAAATGGCTATATACCGTACATTGCAAGTGAATGAAGATAAAATCTCACTGTCTTTACCTCTCCAGACCGTGGCCTCACTTTGCTCAGGAATTCCTCCCATCTTGACAAAACCTTAACGAAAAAAACAGCAACAATAATCAAACAATTCATAATTGCCATAAGAATTAAATCTAACATTACAAACATAAAACATTAGTGGTATTCATTAATTCATCCATTCAACCATCTCCCTATACCACATTGCGTTCCTCCCTCCATCCCCTCTCCCTCCGCCACCCAACAAAAAACCCAGTCACTCATCAATAACAGATGAAGATAAACACAACAATAGATTAACAGAAACAATAGACTACAACCGATCCACCAAACACTAACCTGATAAACATAGAAGTAGCCAGCGGTTTCACATGTATACGAGGCTTCACCGGCCAGTTTGAAGATCTCGTGAAGTCTTGCAACTTCCTGCAGCAGCACAAGACGCTCGCCCAAGACGAAGTTCACGCGACCGTATCTGAAGACAACAATGCCACATTATGACAACATACAGGCCTGCAGAAACAGTCCAATTATTTCTTAAAACTACGGCTGCTCATTTGCTAAGTTGGTCACTAAGGTGGCAATCACACAGGCTGAAGTAGCATACTTTACAGGCAATTTTCAAGATCTTGCCCGTCAGCTGAAGATAGCATGTTCAGCTATAAGCAAGCAAACTTCATTTAACAGCAGTGAATATAGTGAGTGGAATGACTTACATACCATTATTTATAACATTTTCAAACTATGCAACTAGTAAAGCATAGCTTCTGTGCAGCAAAACTACCATGAATATGAGCTGATTTTCAGACACAATGAAAAAATTGTGGAAAATTACACTACACCCAGCTAGGCTAAAACATTATCCCGCTTACCGGCTGAAGTCCTTCTGTGTTTCCAGCTGTTCCTCTCCGTGACCGAGTCGAAGCAAATGGCGTTCTTCGATGTCAAGAGCCATGATCTTCTCAAACAATTGGTTCAATGCCTGAAAATTTTCTACAGTTGTGAGAATTTGGCCCACCAAAAATATTTTGGATGATAGTTTCTTTATTACTCATATTATTCCATCATTCAGGTCTTATAACAAAGGTACAACGCATCACAACAGCAACGATGATCACACGCCAATTCAGTCCAGCAATCAGATCATACAGATCTGGCGCACTGCACCAGATCTAGTCAGATTCAGCAGTTAATTAATCAGCGTAAAAAGAGCCATAGTCAAGTCATTATTATGATTCTCAGACACATCATCAACCTGTATCAGGTCAACTCGGCAGAGTTATCAATCCAACCCGGCATAAAAAATATCAGAACGAATTCAAACTGACACCGACCATACTGAACTGTTTGCTTATTAAATTAACTGATCTGATATGAATCACCATACCGTATATATCAGGTGTGGGATCAGATAAGATTTCTTCAGCATACAATAGATTTACAGATCAAACACAGATAAATAAATCCTCTGCTTATAAGAACTTAGCAAAGTGTGATACCCTTTAAGTGCAAATGATGCACAGTTACAGAAAATATACAAAGGCAAGTGCAACTGCAGTTAATATTATAATTTATATGTCCAGTAAGAACATTGAGAAAAACGAAACTTTCAAGAAGGACTGTGAAATAACTGTAACCTGATTTGAATGAGTCACAATCAGAGTTCTCTGTTCGGGAAAGTTGTGGTAAATATTCGAGATTATCTGCACAGCGACGTCAGTTTTTCCTGTTCCTGGCGGCCCAACCACCTACAACACAATCCCAAATGCAAATCAATTAAATCAACACTTCATTTTAATGACAATATGAAAGGAAAACTGAAGGTATAAAAAGCAAATTAAAGAAATGAAAAGCATTAAGGGTCCTGTAACAGATTTCTTTATTTGGGACACTCTCCACTGGCTTCCTGTACCACAGCGCATTGAGTTTAAGATTCTGACACTTATGCGCAATTCTCTTCTTGGGGTAGCTCCCTCTTACCTCCGTTCTCTGTATCCTGGTCTCCTCTCTCCCCGGCCGCTCTGCCCTTCGCTCGGCAGCCAACGGCCTCCTTGTTGTTCCTCGCATGCGTGGAGCCACTGCCCAGTCCAGAAGCTTTGCCTATTTTGGCCCCTCCTGCTGGAATCGTCTCCCACATAAACTTCATCTTGAGCTTCTTAGTCTCTCTCTCCCTTTGTTTAGGAAACGCCTGAAGACTATGCTATTCGTTAGCGGCAGTGCTAACTAGGGTCGGGAGCGCTACTGAATCTGTGAGCGGCGCTATATAAATGTTCAATTACAATTACAATTCTAAATACAAACTAGTTCTTGAAGATACAATATAATCACATGCAGCAAGTATGCCAAACGCAAGTTCAATGCAGCGAGTGCTGGTAAAGAAAAGCAGACTGAACTTGACATTAATAAATCTATGGCTTTTGGAATACAAATAGTGTCAACTCTATGCTGAATTATGCACAAAATGATGTATTTTTTTGTTTAAATAATTTTCTAAAAATATTAGATCATTTTTAAAAATTAATTCAAATTTATAACTAAATTTTATTTGATAAAATTATTAAGTTTGAGTATATTTGCATTCTTGAGTTGCTTATAATTAAATCGCATATCATAAGAAAAATATGACGAAACAATGAAGATAAAATGGTGTACTGTATTGTTTATGAGTTTAGTTTGAGAATATTTTGCGTTTACTACAGCAATAATTCTTCTACATGCTGCCTGGTTTACAGTTGGTTCTAGATGGCTTATCCCAATGTCCCTGAGCAACAACTCCACATTTAATGGGGTTCACAATTGACAATATAGTCTAAAATCTCATCAAAACTAACCATCGTCAATCCTGGCTGCATTCCTGATCGAATAGCTTCAATCTGCGTTGGAGTAAACCGAACCTGATTCCTACAAATCAATAATATTTATTTGTATATAATGGTTGAAAATAACAATAATGCAACAGAAATTAGCTAAGTACATTAATTGTATGCTGTCAAGTTTATATGCTGGAAGGCTGTTGATTCATATTGCACTTGATGTATTAAAACCAAGTGAGCACAAACAAACAAATGATTTACACACTCAGTTTGCTAAATAATTAACTTAAACGCATTTCATCCTATTGCTTAAACCCTTTAATGCCGAGATGGTAGTAAATTGTATGGGAAATCCTATACCCTCCGGCATTAAAGGTTTAACTCTATTCGAGTTTAAATTAAATATGCGCAAACACCCAAAGATATGACTATGAAGAGAACAATGGTTATAAACAAAAGATTTATGAAAATGTAAGTGATACCTTTTTGGATTGATTGAAACAAGAGGACCTCTGTATAGAACAACATGAGGCTCCACAGTCAACGTCTTATCATCCGGATGATCTCGAGATGGAAAGGTAATTCTAAAACAACAGCATCTCATTCAATCATCAATCAATCACTCTGTCTCAACCGCTCTTTGAAGAAGAAGCATTATAAAAAATTGACAGTAGAACTAGTTTTAAAATTTTGAAGCACAGAATAAATAAAATTTTAACAAATAAACAGAGAAAAACTAAATTAAACAAAATACTATAAATTGTTAACACAGTCCTACTTTTTACACTACATATCACAATGTTTTCAGAATTGTAATTGAAAGGTTTTGTACGCAACAACACATTTGAACAGAATGGTTACAACATGATGGAGCCATGACCAAGAATGACAACTGAGCTTCTTATCAGGATACTAGACAACACATTAGATAACATTCAAACCTCCTAAGAAGTAAACAAAGTAAAAAAGCAATCTACAGTTTTCGTTTGATGACCAATAAATAAAACTGTATAACTCACTTGAAAGGTGGTTTTGGTTCTGTTCCAGGGGTTGTGGAAGTGACAACAACCTTGTAGTCGTGGAAACTTGCTTTCAGATGGTCAAGACTAAGAAATGTATCATTCCAGTCCAGCGTTGCAATCCCATTACTCATTCTGAAATATATCAAGTTTAGATCATCTATTGGCTCTGGACACATAATCACAAGAGACAGAGGAAAAACAAACTAATACTTTTACTCAGACCGAACTTGAAACAGAACAGAGATACATATAAGAGGCAAATCTGTTTAGAATACACAACGATCAAGGAGTCAATAAAGCATAAATTTCATTTATGATAACTTTGCGCTTATAATGGCAGACTACTGGCACATCAAATTATGTAGTTATTTCAGTTTAAAAATAAAGTCAATTCCTCACACTATCAAATACATTCTGACCAATCTAAACTCCTCTCCAACGTCCTTAAGTAGACACAAGTCATCAGTCTAAAGTTTTAAAATTGAATTTCCAGATTGTATCTCTAACAGCTCAAATTCAAAAAAGATAAACAGTTCAGTAAAACTTTATCAATGACATGCAATAGTTTATTCAATGTAAAGAAACGCACTGGCTGTAATGAGCAGCAGCTGGATTGCCATATCCAAGGATAATGTTGAGGATCCAGTCAGGAACAACGCATTCTGTGTTCATCAGATCTCGTATTGTCTCAAGCACAGCCTTGAAGTTATTCTCCTTTGGCTTACGACGTAAAATGATGTTAAAGCTCTCGTAAGGATCCTGCCATAGCAAACAATAGCATAGGGTGTACTGTTTTATCACCCGATTTATACAATTTAAAGAAACAATTAAAATAAACCCAAAAGTCACTGTTTATCATTGCTGCCAACAAATAACATATCTCAGACACCAAACATAATAAACAATGAAACTTATGCAGGTCTACTGACATTGCATCTAGCTAACATGTTCTCTGTAGTTTTGACTGAAATAAACAATTAATATCAGACTTCATCGAGTCCATCCAAAACTTTATCATATATCCTGATTAGTTTTTTTTACATAAAAATATAATACATTTAACAGATTGAAAAATTATTACAGTACACTGGTTGTACACTACAGTACATGCTCATCACCACCCCCTAATACACTATATTGTGTACACATAATTAGTGGCTATAACGACGTAAAGAAATGGTGCCTTATACCAGGCAGTTCATGTTTCTAGCTATATTAACATCTTCAAATTCCT
The DNA here is from genome assembly GCA_945859605.1 of Lumbricus rubellus. Classification (NCBI taxonomy): domain Eukaryota; kingdom Metazoa; phylum Annelida; class Clitellata; order Crassiclitellata; family Lumbricidae; genus Lumbricus; species Lumbricus rubellus. The sequence goes on from OX243813.1 coordinate 32,124,210, forward strand.
TATTGATTACGCCAATTAAAGTGAGACACCTGGTCACCTGGTGCCGTCAGCTACTGGAGCTCTGGCGAAAGCCCTGGTGCATCCTCTCCAGTTGATCCTCTCCCTAGTCGCCTCTCTTAGTTCCTCCAGTCTCATGCCAGACTTTTCCTGAGAAGATGCACATATACCTAGCCCAGTATGGAAATAAGTAGAAGGCTGCTGTACAGCTAGCCTGTTAAATCAAACTGTTAGAGCACAATTATATGCTTTGTGCAAACTGATCTAGCCTCAAGTCATATGATTAAGCATGCAACTAACCTCCTGTCCATTCACAATAGCAGTCATATCTTTCTGGTACTGGTTAGGATCGAGAAACACTCTGTATGTTCTGCGATTGCCAGAAAACGAAGGCTTTGGCTCAGGACCTGCATCAAACAGCAAATGCGTCAACGTTTATTCACCAATAGTAAACTGATACGAGCTGAAATATGCAATACAAACCCATTCAATCAATTCAACTTAAAACTAAGATCGCTAAACAGACCTGTTTTCATCTGAATTCTAACGCAGTCAAACAATCGTATTCGTTAATGAGCCTCAAAGCCCTCAAGAACTTAAGCATGGGTCGCACTGGTGTAGGGGTACGTTTGATGCCTTGGAGCCGGAAGGTTGAGGATTCAAATCCACCTCAAGCCGCTGCATGTGGACCCTGAGCAAGTCCTTCACTCGCAATTGTTCATGCGCTTCTGTGAGAAACTCCGATTCGGTGTCCGTGCTGTAGTCGGGAGCAACTCTGAGCAGGAATCTTGAAGAGTGCTCATACATACATTAAGCATCTATAATTTTAATCCAAATCAGAACAGAAACAAATCAGTGAAAATCTCAAAGGAGACAGCATATTATGTGAAGAATTATGATTTATGATACAATGCAAAACTCGAGTCCTAGCCTCTCCTATAGATGAAGAATTTGTGAGAGACAAATAAATGGAACAAAAAAACAAAACTAATTAACACTAAACTAATCAGAAAGTATGTTGGTGGGAAAAGTTTACCTTCCTCGATGACTCGTCCATTTTCATCGAGCATTCCTTCAATCTCGCATCCTCTCACGTACGTCAGTCCAACTTGAGGCACAAATGGTTCATCGAAATTGTAACGTGTTCCGACTGGAAGTTGAGGTCTGACAGTCAACAGGAATGCTACGTCGTGTTTCCTCAACGCTGAAATTTAATATTCATTGAGATTTTCATTTTTAAAATGTGTTGAAATACATAAAGAAGAAAATTCAGATCCTCTATTGAATAAACAGACTCAATGGCCACTTGATGTAACTTATTTACAAAGAACATAATCATTGGCATATTCTGACTGAATTACTGATCATAAATGAATTTTTAATTGACCAACAGATAGCATGCATGAATGTTACTGACAGACTGACTGATTAATGAGTCATCTATTAAAGCCTGAAACAGTAGCTGAAAAGAAATACCATGCAAACTTATAACACAATCTTAGCATGAGTTACAGATATCCATTATCCAGATATTTTTAAAAAAATCTCAAGCAATCATTTTGGAACAGTTTATTACCTTCCCATTCCCTCTTAACCTCTGGCGCATAATTCAAGTTGATTGTGATATCTGCACGAACTCGAGCAGGATGGTTTTCACCAAGATGAGGTTGTGCAACCTGTTAAGAAATAAAGAAATCAAAGTAAATAAGAATCAATACAGTGATCAATACAGCTTTACCATGCAATTCACGTATATCTTCAAGCAACCACGCCAATTTACGACAACCTAAATGCACAATAATACAAGAGAATAACTTGCTCAAATCCATTTCCCTGCATCAACATCCACTGAAAACATGACATAATAACTGAGTAAAAATAAATCAGCTAACACAATCAGTCCATCAGAATTTATACATACACCATTTCATGATCCATACATAAGATCCCTACGCTATGGCCCAAGTTAGAAAGTTCACCAGTACAGCATGTTAAGTTTATAGCCTTAGTGGAAATGACGCTACTTCACGTTAAATGAGTGTCTCAACAAATTGGCACTGTATAATTTATGATCATATAAGAAGAACCATTTATCTACCTCCACAACACTGAATGACTCGATGATCTGTGCCATTCGAGCCCAACCATCGAAATAGCAACTTCCATCTTCCGCTCTCCTGCAAAATTTGTTAACACAACATACATAACTCGTTAACAGTGTTACATGCCATCACAATGATCACATGCCTTTGTTTAATCAAATCTGCTGTCTAAGTACTGAGAGTTGTAAATCCATCTTTGTGCTGCACGTTCTTTAGATCTGGCAGAAAGTCATGTTTAATCACCTCTGTAAGGTTTTCAAAAGCATTAGATAAATAACCAAAAAATACATACTGGCTTAATTTCTTCATTTAACAAAGTTAAACTTAAAACGATTCTTTAACCTTATCATCAGAACTTTTGGAAGATTATATTTTATGCCAAACAAGGATTATAATTCGAAGCCAAAACAATACTGCTAAGTACAGATTATACTTTTACTTTATATAAAAAGTAAACATTAAATTAAGCCTTAAGCAAAGTTAATGAACTTAATGCACCAAAAAAATCAAAGCTTTCAATTTCAAATAGTGTGGAATATATTAATTAAAACAGACTAAATGATCTAAGTTGTTCAACTTACATAGGCTTCATTCGCCAAACAGCTTGCTCTATGTCCTGTCGAATTTCATCTGGAAAAGACATCAATAATATATGCATAACATATAGAATGACCAATCAAGTAAATCAACAACAGACCTGTGGTAAATAATGAAAAAAGATGATGGTCAAAACTGTTCTGAGACACATGAACGTAATACAATAGTTAGTAAAATCGAAAGCTGAGCACTTACATGTCGATTCCATTCGGAAGAGATGAAAATTGCGGAGTAGATAATCATGCAGAGTTAGAAACTGCAAGTTAAGCTTTGGCAGTGCAAGACCACCTGCAAACAGCAGAATATACAAGAAGGTGTATACATTAAAAGAGTCCATACATCAATAACACTGGGATTTATCATATAATCACATATAATAATGCCTGCACTAGGAATTACTACAGCATCTGTTCAAAGAAAACAAATTCATTATATGCATAAAAATCTTGCAGATTATTACTTTCCAAGTTCGAACAGGCTGGATAAATTAAACCATATATGAAGGGGAGCTGGTTGGATCATTCCAGCACAAGCTGGATCATCTCTACTGCTTACTGGCAAGTAGTCATGGATCAACAGCTTTCTCCAAATGGCAAACAGTTCCTGACAAGACCAGGATGTGATTCTGAACAATTTCTTAATACAGTGAATACACAACTGCCTTTTTAAATAAAGTCATGAGACTATGATGAGAGTAACTTCATTTTCATAGCTTCTCCTCAGTGTCTGACTTGTTCAGTTACACTCTTTTAGCATTGTACGATTTAATCCTTTAAATATTCCTTAGCCTCTAAGCCAATTGACTATCATTTATCTCTACTCCATCTCCGAACTAAGGCTTTTGTACCTTGCTGTTTGCATCAACGAGCTTGTGCAATAAATGAATCTACAGAACTAGTCACAGTACTTAGTAGTATGTGGCCAGTGTATTCCATTTTCTAGTTACGTCTGACAAGAGTTGCAAGCAGAACAGAAATCTTGGACTCTTATTTGGTTCAAATGGGCTCCAAACTCCCTAACTTCCAGACTATTTATTCTAGCACACTAATTACTCAACATTCAGATTGTATTTTGAAATAATGTTTTCAAAACAGATTTGGAATTAAAACAACATGAACACTGTTGAACAGTTGTAATTTCCGCACCAGTAACCCCATGTCGACTGTCGCTAGCATGATATTCAGTGGGAACAACGTTTTCGTCCCAGATGACTTCATCCGTTGGGTAGAGCGGCATCTCGTTCAGTGCCTCCAATTGCGATGTTCGACGTTCGTGTTGTGAAACCTCGTTAGAAAATTAACAATATGAAGAAATAAAAGATCGATGAAACAGATATCAAAACAAATTAAGCTATTTAAAATTAAACTAATTTATTTATTTATTGCATTTATTGTGCACAACTGCACATGTGGTCAGGATATATAAATCTAAGGTGCAAAGAAGTGTATACAAAAAGTCTGGGAGTGCTAGACAGAGTCTAGTCAGCAAGTGTGAAATTGCGATCGTTGGATTGCACTTAAGAAGACAGATGACTGAACAACACAGAACTGTTTTTAATTGCAATTAATCATCATGGCAATTAATCATCATGGCAATTAATTGTCATCTTATACAGACAAAAGCAATAATCAGAGGTGTCATTACTTACAAGAAGTTCCAAGAGGAATTCATCCGTGAATTTGTTCTGCTCTTCCTCAGTTGGTGGTTCAACCAGTTTCAGGAAAGCTGCCACTTCATGCAGCTTCCTGTTGCTGTTAACAGAATCACAAAGTGCAGTTTCAAAGGATCTGAGTTATTCTTGCAAGAGTTCAAAACTCGACTGAAAGAAGTGACCTGTGAACAACAAACTTCTAAGTGAATGGTTGAAGGCAAGGGCTTAATCCAAGGTGTTTTTGGGTGAAGAACCACAATGTAATTTTGCAGGAGGCCCAAGACAAAATTTCATTAATAATTAAAACAATGCAATGTGTACTAACAAAAAAATAATTTTACTTGCCTACCTCACGATCAGATATCACATATTCATATTTCGATGATTTTTGTTTACTAACTCAAATATTCTAGTATACTCTATATTAAAACTTCAAACAATCATTCAACAAGGAATATGGTAAAATGTTTCAGAACTGACAAAGCTTACCTCAGAGGTTTAAAGTGTTTAAGGAGAGAGTCGCGAGTATCAATGCTTCCGATGTTTGCCAGAGCGAACTGACGTAGGTCCGGAAAATGTTTAAACACAGCCTCCTTCAAAACAAAGAAACAATATTTGATTCATTGATAAACTGAACTCCAAAAGATCAGCTGATATAATAGATTGCACAATAAATACATCACATTTGAAGAAAAATAGCTTTGGGAAATATGACACTATTTCACCAGAGCTAACAGGGATAAACTGATTTCAAGCAAGAAAGCATGTCAACTGGGTCTTAGCTACTATTATTACAAGCTTACTAACACAGGCAATAAGTTAGTTAATTTCTTTGCCAGTCATTATTTTTCAGCTGACAAAACACTCACTTCTTGCTGAAGATGGGTGTCTGTTTCATTATCTCAAATGGCAAGATAAAAACCATTTAATCATCAGTTTTGCAGAGCATACAAATTTCCTTTAAGATGCATCACAACATTGTCTAGAAACACAACCATACTTTTAACAAATAGAAATAACATACGATAACGAGAAACAATTCTCAGTGGAATGCAGTTAAGACTGACGACAGACCTGCAGAGATTTCAAGCGGTCGTAGTGGAGGGACGTCATTTCCTGGTCGGTGAGTGGTTCACCGGTGAAATCGTTGATTTCAAAGCCTGCATAAAACTGCAGCATGTCAAGCAACTGATGGAAGAGCTTGCCGTCACTTCGTTTCGACAAGGATGACAGACGTGAGTAAACAATTGCGTGCGAGTCGTCTAAGAGAGAGCTGAAGAAACGGCGAGTCAGCAGTTGAGCTTCAAGATCAATCAGCAACTCCAGAAAACGCTCGCAGTAGTGGAGCAAATCCAAATCAATGTCACCTGGAAAAACACAGCCATCTGTATGAATGCTGAGACACCACTTTGAGTTTACTGCAAAAAGCACTACATCTATAGGTGTCTGGTTACATAAAAAAATGGCAAATTTAATGTAATAGTCTGACTGTCAGTGGATCAGAAAAATAAGTTTGATTTCTTCATAAAGTACAGTTTTCTGTCTTCGTGTCAGATGTTAACTGGCATTTTAACTACAACATGATAATACGCAGTAACGTGCAGAATGCAGATGATAAAAGTCAGGTCAAGAGAAAAAGGTTCAGACATCTGATCACAGGTCAGGGCAACTTTTGGCTTAACAGTCCAATCACTTCTTCTGATGAAATGACATTACAGTATAAAGCCTCTGCTTGTTAGGATTGATGTATTTTTTGAGTCAAATCCAACTCCAGTCAAGAGCATCAATCGATTAAAAAAAACTCATCAAATTACAGTGCTGTAATTTACTCTGTCTTGAAGAAATTCCTACATGAAACAATGAAGAAATGCTGACATGAACAATTTTTATGAAGTCACATACGGCAATTTGCAAAGCACTTATAGCAGGAAAACAAATCATGAGACAAGGACTTCACAAACTACAATTCATACAATTTTAAAGCATGGCTTCTAATTTTCTACCTCACTACACTAGTTAATTTCAGGTGACTTTATTCATGAATTAAAAATGACTGCAAAAACCAACATACCTTCTTCTGGGATTGCTTTAATCACCTGAAGATATTTCTCCAGATGCTTATATATGAAACTTCGTTCCATGTTTGCTATCTCTCGTCCTTGTGCGTCCATCCCTGCCATTTTCTTTTCCAGCTTCTTCCATGACCGTCGAAGTGCACTCTGAGAGCCAAATATATCTTCACGTCGACCCTAAGTAAAAGAAAAAATTAGTTACAATTGTTACGTACACTTGACAAATATTTATAATTTATATGAATTTTCTCCCAAGCCAACATTTATACATGGCATGGCAAATCACACTGACATATCCAATTATCCAATGCTATAGAAAATATGTATATATGTCATTTAAGCGACAAAAAAGCTTCTAATTAGTTTTATCACATAGACGAGCAACAGAAACAAATATAAATTTAGTTCTTTTTATGACAAAATCTCAAATATATAGTGATAATGTTTGCTTCCTATTGTAAAAGTGCAATCAATACATAATGCATCTATATAAATTTTTATTGATATAAAACCTGTACCGGCAGCATGTGTATCCAAATGCCAAGAGATACCAATCGAAGAACCTGATCACGTATCTTATCATCAGCCTAAAAGGAAAACATACAGAAAACAGCAAATGTAAGCAGTGACTAAGCACATAATCAACCGTTATTATTAGACCAACAAACTGTATATACAAGAAGCACAGCCACAGCATCCAACAACTCTTGTCAGTAGCAACATCCTTATACAAATGCTACACTGAAAGAGCAGCCTACCTGACACACAGAAGAACAGACATATCTTACTAATCCCGTGCACAGACAGTTATGGAAATGAAGTGATATTAACTTAATTTTTCTTGGTCTTGGCATATGTAGGTTGCCAAGACCTCTCTTTCATCCTCTGATCTTCATAAACCATTGCATTCATATATAATCAAACTGATAGCAGTTCAAAATAAGTCTCTATCCAGCATTAAGTCATCATGCACCAAGATCAGGAAAAATGGGTTGAGAGTTAAGATGACAGTTACGTGCACAGATTAGGAAGATAAAAATAAACTAGTCAAACAAAGTTTTACCTTGAGAGTTTTAACTTTAAAAAAAACATAACAAACTACAGGAATCTAATAGACTTATAACAAATATGCCACAAATCAAACATATTTTTAGTAATTTTTACAATATTACATAATTTGTACAATGATTTTACATAAAGCAAGAACAATACAAAATTTTAAGTCTGAACTTACCAAACTGTTGAAGCAATGTGTCAGAAAGATAATAAGAATCGTTCTTTCAACGTAAGAAAGATCATCCTGAAGACTGACGGACATCACTTGACGAAAGAAATCTGTCAGCCTATCAGGACGTGAGTTAAAACACTGAAAAAAAGAAGACAGAAAACAATTATTGAACATCAGCTTTGTCCTTGTAACTTAATGAACCTGCACTTCAGTGATGCAAAAAAACTTCTGTTAGACGAATTTTTAACCTGACACTCCTCAGTGTTTCTCGCATGATTCATCAAAATCATCTTTCATTTTTTAATCAACAATACAATACTGAAAAAAGCATCAGAATCATCAAAATCATGTTCCAAACTCAACATCGATAAAGAAATGTCCAGTTCTTAGATTCACCATCTGTTTCACAATCAATATGCAAACTCTGCAAAGGAATTGTAAATCAAGTAATAAAACTTCTGCCTTGGTTCACATTAAAGATTTACAATATTCATACTTCAAATATTCATATTCAGGAAAAAATGAAAGTAACAATATTAAATAATCAAATCTCTGCCTTGGCTCGAGGCTATCTTTCACCAAACACTGTGGCTTGTGATTAAACTTGTCATTCACACATCGCTTTCAACAGTATTTCGGTTTCGATCAATTTAAGAAAATCAAACGAAGACAAAATAGTTCAGCTTAGCAGGCTTTAAAGTCTTAAAATCAGAGCATAAATTAAAGCTAAATGCAATGTTTGCATTCTAGTAAATCTTAATTTAATGTCATGATATTCTGTATCTCTCATTCAAGAAAAAATTATACCCTGGATATACAAATGTATTCAATATCGTGAAAGTTGTTAATACAAAATGACCAAACACCATCATCAGCATGTAAATCTGAGTATTTATATGAGACTTTATGAACCTTATAAAGGTCTACCACTGTACCTGTAATATAAAAGGATCATAACCAAATTCAGCTTCAAACTTGCTAATTTTATGTGTATTTAGGAAATTTTAAATAACTATTTGGTACACCTTTAATCATTTTCAAAGTCATAAATAACATTCTTGAATAACTGCAGTACGTAGTCATCAGTTTTATCATCCTCATCAGTTACAAAATAGCCTTACCTCCCAAGCAGGAACTCTTTCACGAAACTTCTCGTTGACAATAGCAGCGATGGACAGGACATGAGCTTGAGTAGACTGTCAGAAAGAGACACAAAAAGCATTGTTAGGTACATGCCATTCTGTGTAATAGATGTGATGGTAGAATCAATTTATTCATAGGTGCATTTTTGCCATAGTTAGACTTTCTGCATCGATGAAGGTGAAACACGCGTTGAAAATTAAAGTTACTTCAGAGTGCACATTGACTGTTTTGCTCATGAACATGTGCCTCAAAGTCACTAAAGACAAAGTCTACTTAACTTTTACATAGCGACTCAGAAATTATAAAATAACAATTACAATCATTCCATACAGATAGTTTCATCAATGATTCTTAGCACCAGAAACTGTATATGCTCAAAAAAAAATTAAAATATTAGACAAAGAATTTACAGAAGTTGGTCAAAATTTAAAATCACAATATCTCTCACCTCTGTTGAATAGTTTGGCCACAGATAGTTTTCTAGATATTGGCTAAATTCTAGCAACATCACCCTGCGAGTTGAAAATCTATAAAAGACAAAATTAATGGAATGTTTAAACTGAATATCCAAAAAATAGAGGAAAAAGTGCTCTACAGTGTAGAGTCTACATGATTTTGAAATGTATACTAAAATTACTTTGTACAGTAATATCAAGCTACCAAAAATGTAAATACCGTAGCTTTAAAAACTTAGCCAATCTGCTCTTGCAAGTATTCTACAAACTTTATGTTTTATTACGGAACTTCAAAGTCACAAATAGCCAAAACTAGCGATGACCAATGATGTATACAAAGTTCTACCTTGGTGAAAATTATTACAGAAACTCGTGAAGTTGTTTAAAAGACCTTGATGCAAAGAATTACCATTTAAAAGGTAAGCAGGTCCACCAGTAGAAATTTGTCAATGTGGTTTAACATCTTCAATGATTAACATCTTTAACGATTAACTTCACTAGGAAACACTTTTCTTTCACGATGGGCTTTTACAAAATTCAGAAGCAATCACTTCTCAGTCTGTTTTGTTTGTGAATTGAAGTTGCAGACTTTTATTGAATATTGTCTGAATATTTAAGGAGTATAGCATAGTATAGTAAAGCCTGGCGCATAATAAAAAGTTGCATGCTATACTCCTTTAAAATATTCAGACAATATTCAATAAAAGTCAGCAACTTCAATTCACAAATCAAACAGACACAGAATGTATTCTGCCTATATTTTGAGATCAGAATGAGAACATACTTTGTGGAGAACAGTTCTCTCCTGTATATATCTTCCACAATCTAGATTTCAAACACGATGTAAATACAGTTCATAATATGTTCAAATGAAATACAAAGCAGTAGAAAAAACAAATTACAAAGGCAGCAGACATGAAAAGGTGCATAGAAGGGACCACAATCTGCAAGCTTTTTGGAAAACATTCAAAGTATGACTTTAACAAAATCCGAGTGTAAGGAAGCTGAATGAGAAGCAATTGCCAAACAATTCAAATCCACACAATTTCAAAAGAATTACCAAAATTCTTTTGTATTCTTACCAAAATTCTTTTGTATTCTTACCAAAATTCTTTTGTATTCTTACCAAAATTCTTTTGTATTCTTACCAAAATTCTTTTGTATTCTTACCAAAATTCTTTTGTATTCTTACCAAAATTCTTTTGTATTCTTACCAAAATTCTTTTGTATTCTTACCAAAATTCTTTTGTATTCTTACCAAAATTCTTTTGTATTCTTACCAAAATTCTTTTGTATTCTTACCAAAATTCTTTTGTATTCTTACCAAAATTCTTTTGTATTCTTACCAAAATTCTTTTGTATTCTTACCAAAATTCTTTTGTATTCTTACCAAAATTCTTTTGTATTCTTACCAAAATTCTTTTGTATTCTTACCAAAATTCTTTTGTATTCTTACCAAAATTCTTTTGTATTCTTACCAAAATTCTTTTGTATTCTTACCAAAATTCTTTTGTATTCTTACCAAAATTCTTTTGTATTCTTACCAAAATTCTTTTGTATTCTTACCAAAATTCTTTTGTATTCTTACCAAAATTCTTTTGTATTCCTACCAAAATTCTTTTGTATTCTTACCAAAATTCTTTTGTATTCTTACCAAAATTCTTTTGTATTCTTACCAAAATTCTTTTGTATTCTTACCAAAATTCTTTTGTATTCTTACCAAAATTCTTTTGTATTCTTACCAAAATTCTTTTGTATTCTTACCAAAATTCTTTTGTATTCTTACCAAAATTCTTTTGTATTCTTACCAAAATTCTTTTGTATTCTTACCAAAATTCTTTTGTATTCTTACCAAAATTCTTTTGTCACTGTATCCTTTACCAACAGTTGATAGTTAGGCTGCCATGCAAAACTTGCATGACTTTATAACATAAATTTTCTCTAGATATCCATACGGCAGGGTTCGGCACAAATAATGATTTGACAGAGAGCTTGAAAGTAGACATGAAACACTGCAAGACACTGAACATCTTACAGATTAAAAATTTGATTGAAATATTCCAAGCACAAAAAATTTAGCATCCTATTTTTAAAACTAAATTGCTTGTTTTAAGATGTTTTGGAAGTAGAGATCTGCTGATTATAAGGTGCATTTTAATCTTCTATCAGTGACTGCTAAAGGGTTAATGTATTAAATGCAAACATTCAATAAATATTTCCAGTCTACCAACATACCTTGCTACTATAAGGTAGCCTTGGCTGTTCGCTGAAAGGTGCCCAGTACCTGTTGGCAAGCTAAAAATAACAATACATAATTCAAGTACACCAGTTCACAACTCCAAGATTAAAGAAAAACTAAAATATTAATATTAACTGTTTAGTTATCAAAATGAATAAAAATATCCTGACTCATCCTGAAACAATTATGTACTAGTGCATTAATCTCTCTGCCTCGCAAAACCTTTATAAGACAAAAGTTGAGAAATGTTGGAAATTAAGAGTACATGGCAATATATCTTTTAGCAGGAAAACATAAGCAGAAAAATGCAATCATTTTGGTAGTAATACTTTTAATTTGCTTCAAATACCTGAGTAATAACATCTGTTTGGATCTGTTCTACAGTCGGAGCAGAGCCAGTCTTCTTTTTTGCAACCATGATTACCAGATAAATTCTCCTCTATCTGTTAAAATCAGAAACAGCAAAGATAAAAAAAAGATAAAAAAACATTTAGATCATAACATTCAACAAATAAATGGTTCAGCTACAAACTTCCAGGTTCAACATGACTTCATACTTCCCACTACAAAAATAACTCTGTTCACGATTAAATACATCTTCTGAAACATAACACTTTGTTTTGTTTCCACTTAACTTCCATCAGTAAATCATATTCCATACTGATAATCGTAGTGTTCGGTGGTACAGAGGTATGTTCACTGTTCAGTGCCTTGGAGCCGAAAGGTTGTGCAAGGACCCTGAGCAAGTCCTTCACTTGCAATTCCTCCTGCATTTGGAGTTCAAATGATGCTTTTTCAAGATTTACTTCTTAAAATGGACCCGTGAAGCAGAATTTGGAAGGCCATATTTATTTCAGTCTGAGGAGACTGCTCAATCAGAAAAAGATTGACACCAGCAATCGGATGCTTCTTGTGGTTTATTGTTGATCCTGTGCATCTATATCGGACATCTACATTTCTGTGAAATGATTTATTTAGTGTATATTTTTTATTTAGAGTTTATACACTTTTACACTATGCAGGTGGCATAGTGTAAAATCTCAACGAAAAATCATTGAGAACAAGCTTTACAGAGTACTTCCAACAAGGATCTGATATACACTATTACTCCACTAGAAACTCCTCTCTATCGTGCCATATCTGCTCGATTAAACTCAATAAGATTCCATATTAAATACACTGGACTAGGTGTATGGAACTCGATTCCTAATCATATTCAGCAGGAATCAAGTTTACTAAGGGCTAAGACACTGCTACGTGACTATTTAACTAATGACTACGAAGATGCTAAACCTTGTAAGCACTGCTTTTTGTTTTGTATGTGTGTTTTTTAGTTAAGTTTACTACATTAATTGTCATTTCATTCTGTTTTTAGCCTACTGTTCAATTCACGATAGCAGTTAAAATTGCACATGTAAATAGGTGTCTCTGACTCCCTGTTAGCGGGATATTCATTCCTTAGGGCCTTCCTTGTTGCCATCAGATCATGTGAAGCATCTTGTACTATGACTATTGTTTTTGGTTGCTGGTTACAATAAATGAATTGAATTGAATTGGCAGTAATATGTAATTAAAAGAACCTTTAATAGCTACAATTGCCTGATTCAAAGAACGCACCACATACATAACACCTTCCTGTTTCAGTTCTTGTTTCCGCTGAAAATAAGCAAGCAAGTTGCAGAAATCGCGACCATCCTTAGATCGCGACGGTCTATTAATATTATGCGTAATAATGATTGCAATCTGATACAAAAAATTTCCTAAGCATATTCCATGGCGTCGTCACAACAGTCGATGTACGCCTGCAATAAAATCTAAACGAAAAATCATTGAGGACAACCTTTAAATAAAGGATGCATCAAAACATTTGCAATTGAAGTGGACTAAAATAGGCCTACCAACTCGCAAGCATTAATAATTCGTTCCTATAGACTTAAAGATTGCCAAAAATTATTCCTCTTTCTAAATCTTGAGGGAAAAGTTAGATAAACAATGTTATTACAGACCCATCTCGATTTTCCATACTTTTCTAAATATTTTGTAGTTAAGACAAAGACCTGTCTTTGGTTAAGATTTGTGTTCTTGTTATTTGTTTGAATTGCATAACTGTACACCGTAGGCCTAACTGGTTGCAGTCTGTCAATATAGGAAAGGTCGCTGAGATGGTGAACCCGCTTATTATTACCACAGTATAAATATTATTTTATTTGTTATTTATACTGTGTTTATAGGCCTACCACAGAATACTGTGAGTCTGTGAGTGAAGGAAGGAGTGCGATTGCTATCTCATGGCGTCGTTAAACTGAAAGTATCATATAGGCTGTATCATTGCCCTGTGCTTGTTTAGTTCACTTCCGGTTGTTTTGTGAGAATTTGTGTAATTTTTCGCTGCAAGAATTATACAGTTTTGGTTTGATTTTTCAAAAGTGAGCACGTGAGTAAAGCGAGTGTCTATTTTGTTCTTATAATGGAAGGTTTGCGCAGCTTTCATTAAGGTCAACCGCATCTACAGATGTGCTTACTCCTCCTGCGAAAAACCTAGACCTGTGTTGAAAATCGCGGCGCTAGTATTATAGTTGCGCACTATTTCCTTCAGTGCTGGTATTTGAGCAAGCTATGTTTACAGACTCTAACTCACTGACTTACTTACTTTCGCGAAAATATTACGCTGTGTGTCGGAGTGCTCTAGTCTGCCACAATCTGGGTTGACATGTGTTTACTCACTGCAGATTGGCCAACCAAGTTGACCAGTGCTCGTCTACCCATTTCAATACTTGTAATAACTCACAATGCAGAATGTTTCCTTTGTGAAATAGATTGCAACTACAATGTATTTGGATATGCTTGACTAGTAATGACTGTCAGCGAAGTTTGTATGGTGCCAGTGTTGACGCACAAGGCATTGACTGAAGACACACAGAAATGTTGCGAAACATCAGGTTGATCTGCGGAAGATCTATAAATCGAGAGCAGCAGTCAGAGTGTAACAGTATACATAAAGCTGAAGTTGAAAAATAAATGTGACAACTTGTCTTTATCTAAAAATTACTGAATTCTAAATAATATGTGCTGGACTACCTGAATAAAGCTTTTCATGTAGAGGGACTAAAATGTTTGATTTATGCTTTGACTGAGAAGGTTTTGTTTTTCACAGCATGCCACCTGAAAAAAAGAAAAGAAGTCAGCAGTGTTTGGATGATGACTCAGAAGAAGCCACTGTTCCAAAGGTAAACGTCTGAAATTTTCAGTTTTCATTCGTACGACATACGTGTTCTAGTCATGCTGAGTTTTAAAAGTTGTTTCTGTGAAGTCCGGGTAGTTTGCAGTTACAGACTTTGAAAAAAACGCTCTTGGTATTGCTCTCCGGTTTCACATATTAGCTGGGCACTACTCCAGTCTCCCTTCAAATGGACAGAAATTAATGAACATAAAGTCATTCACTTGCTGGTGTTAAGCTAATTGTTGAGGACAGTGTTGTGCATTTCTGCATTACTTATAATGTATTACTGGTAATTTGCTATATTTAGCTAATTACAGACTTTTGAAGTGTGAAATCTCACAGAAGTAATGGATTGAATGTATGTATGACGTAACAGTAAAAAAGTTGCATTCTGAGCTAATCTTTGCCCAACAACATTGCTAAATATCCACGTAATGTCATTTAGACACAGTATGATTTCTTTTACAGATAATCAAGAAAGGTGAACCTGGTGCCAGGTGAGACCAGTTATTTGAATTAGTTTTTTCTGTTTTTTTCTTTTCTGTTTTTTTATGTTTAGTATTTTTGTGCCTCAGATTCACATTTGGGTGTGTGGCCTTGCATGTATGCTACAAATTTATTTAATAAATAAATAGTTAATTGTCTTTCTAAATGAATCTTGTTAGGTTTTAGACATCTAGAAGAAACTTTTCCACTTTTTTCTTCTCTAAGGCTCAGCATGCTGAATGCAGCAGTGGACAGGCTTCTGAAACTGCTGCATGGTTCTTGTTGCTTGACAGATCTGAGGCATCGTCAGGAGCAAAGGATGCTATTAAATTTGATGAATACATGGAGGATGGTATCCCAGACAGTCTCCTTAAAGGACTTGGGTTCTCTGAGACCGGTCTTCCATGTGCGGACGAAAGCTCTGAGCCAGAACAAGAAGCTGAGTCATCAGAAGAAGAGGAGCAAGGTTTGGCATTAGCCGAATCAGAAGAAGAGGAAGAAAGTGCGGATGAAGAGTATAAACCTACACGTAAAGGTAGGTCTAATTTATCGTCAGAATATTAATGAATGAATGAATTTGTTTATTGCCCACACTCAATTCTGTTGATACAATCACGAGCAACTAAGTACAGTGCAACAAGAGCCAGCAAAAGCTTACTATCCTGGCCCCTCTTCCTTGATTATTATTCATGATTGATTTCATAGCATACTTAATACTTAACTGGAACTTAATTAGTAACAGCAACCAAGATATTACAGGATTTAAACACTTTTCCAGCATGACTTTATCTGAACAGCATGCTTCCAAGGTGAGAATTCTTAAGATGGTGCTGATAGTTTTATGGCATGTTGTTGAATGACAACTGGCTGAAACAAAACTTCAAGGCAGTATTTTTGTTGTCTTGACCATGAGATCTGTTACCTTGGCCTTAGGTTTGTGTTGTTGGTGGAATTTGTTTTTATTAATGACGCCTAATAAAGTAGAAATGGGTTACGGGCATACCACAGCAGATTACATTTGGGCTCATGATGTAGGCTGAGATAAAGAAGAGGAGCAGTCTCTTAAGCCAGCCCTTTGACAGCCATGGGTATGATGTGTTAGCAACTTAATAAATTGCTAACTGCAGCATATGAGAGGAGGTGGTCAGTCTTGTCCCTGGTCATCTCATCTTCTCACGGATAATGTATGGTCAGTTTGGTCAGTGTAGTCATTTTAAGTAATGTGGCATGGCTGGATAGTGCATTTCAGTGGTTCACTGCACTGGTTACATGTAAAATTCTAATTGTGGCTGCTTATATTTGTGCAACATTCAGATGCTAAGGTAGCAGCTAAGCAGTGGCTCACATGCAGCGTAGTACTGCCAGTCTGCTTTAGGAAATCAGTCAATAAAATATTTTTCCAATAAATTATTTTTATTTTGCAACCAAAGTATACATGACAGGTTTACACATCTTGCTCAATGGTTACAAAAAGGGGAGGCCCTAAGGGATAAAATAATCCCGCTGTCTAGGGACACCAGCTAATATATTGAGTTGACGATGTGAGGTGGTCATGATGAGATCTTTGAAAAATCAACATAGTGATGACAAAGCACAATCAAGCAACTTATGCTAGAAAACGGAAGAGAAAACCAACAAAATAATGGGAAACTGAAAGGCTCAACGCTGCTGAGCACTTATGGAAAAGAACAAAAAGCTTAACTACCGAACAGTGACCTACTGCAATGCATACATTGAACGAACAGTACTTTACCTTTATTAGATATCTTCTCTTAGAAAGGTGCTAAATTTCTTCTTAAAAACCCAAATACTGGGGCTCAATCATATTTCCCTTGGAATTATTACCCAAGTGGTGATCCCAGTAGATTTAATAGAACATACAGGCATGTGTTAGTGGCATAGGCTCGGCGATACGAAAAGGAGTATCTTGTAAAAATGAGAATGAACCTGGGATGAGAGCTGAAATCTCTTTGCTTACGTTGCAGGCGCCATGAAGAAGAAAGCGATGATGGGAAGAGCAGCCAACGCTAAATGGTCCGACCATTCCAAGCAGTTGTCAACGCCACATCGAGCCACCGGGTCAAAGGCGATCATTAGGGGTAACATTATGTACGAAAGAACTGCAACTGGTGAGGTTGTAGCAAGCCTCGTAAAGAACGGCGCTGAAGGAATGAAGGCAAGTTCATCGGGAGGAGGAGGATCAGGCATCGGTTCTAAGTACATGAAGAACGCACAGGTATCGCCGGTGCTCAACGAGCTTCCTTCCAACTGCCCGATAGACGAGGACAACGTCGAGGACATACTTGACCGATCGATCGACGAGACCAACGCGATGCGCATGATGCTGGCCAATCTGAAGGATGATCTGAGGCGGATGGGAGGCGGGCCGAGCATGACCCCGCAGCTGAAGCCCGTCCACGTAAAGAAACGAATCGAGATCGCCGATAAGCTGTTGAAGGTGTATTGCGACTACCAGACGAACATCAACAACATCAGTGAAATGGGTCGGAATCCTCTGTCTCACGTTTTCCCGGGAAACTGGACGCCAACTGAACAGCAGACGCAGCAGTACCACCGAGGGGCTCTTCGTCGAGGCCGAGGTCCAGGAAGAAGATCGGCCGGTGGAAGGGAATCTCCTGCGTCTAATAAAGTTGCTGCTTCTCCAGTTCTGGAATCTTCTGTGCCCCCCGTACCAGTTGTTAAAAGGGAACCGGGCACTACGGCAGGCGCCGTTTCCAATGACTTGTGGATGTCTTGTGAGCCGGGTTCGGATGATGAGAGAACGACTCGTCCAGGAGTTGTGCAAAAGCAAAAGAAAGTGGCAAGAGACAAGACTGCATCTATGTCACGAAACAATTGACTCTCTCGCTAAAATAAGATGTCGTCTGCCGAGCGTTTGACTGAATGGTTTTCAGGACATTGAGCAACAACACTCTTTGTCATGAGATTTAATGGTATATGATTGTTGTTTTGGTGTTGAATTCAACTATTTGTTTTTGGTGTCAACCACTGTCTTGGATTCTTGTTGTCATCTAATTGCTTTGTTAGATAGCAGTTATGTGTCTATAGAATGCGTATAAGTCACCTGTCAATATTCATCACCATAAAACCTAGTCAATAATAATCAATAATTTGCATTCTAGATTTATTTCAAAGGTGATTACTAGGCAAAAAAGAGCCAAACAGAGAAGAAAGGCAGGTGTGAGTTTCCAGTGTAATCTGAAATTATTCAGCGTGAACTTTAGAAGTGTTTGAAAAATGACTTTAAGGGGCAGTCAAAAACAGGACACGTATGTCCCTTTTTCTTTGCTATCGGTTAATTAATTTCGTAAGTTTCCTGAAAATATTGAAGAGGGGCGTATGCTTTCAGAATTAAACAAATGTCTGTTTTTCTTCTGGTCCTATGATTTACAGAAGATGGAATTTTTCTTTTAAAGATTTTAATAAACAGAAGTTATGGAATTTAGAGAAATCGAACTGCAAGTTCAATGAGTTCATTGTAATACAGCAGCATTTAACACTACCACCTGTTTATTCTAATTTCTTTGGAGAGTGGTGCTGTATTTCCTCCCATCACACTCCCTGCTGCTGTTGTGGTGGTGGGAGTCATATATCATTGGATTTCACAGAAGGTGGTTATGGATTAATTAGACAATATTTCTTGTTTGCATTTTAAGCATGAAGTTACAGAGGGCATAGAGTTTTTCAAGACTTCATTATCCAAATCAATAATGCGTTAGAACAATCGCATGTATTGACTCTTAATACATGTCTGTGGAATTTCCTTTGGCAGATCTTTAGAACTTGGAAAATTGGTGTTTACCGAAAAGCTTTGGGTTATGTTACAGTAATTAGTTTATTACATTTAAGGGTTTTGTATAACTCCTATGACCTATGCGTATGACAACAAGTACCCTAATGTTGTTTCTCAGAAAGTCGATAAAAGTAGAATTGTTCTTAGCAAGTGCTTTATATTATTACATTGTGGATACCCCAGACCTCGTATGTTTTGCCTAGGCCAGTTATAAGGTTTCGTTATGTGAACAGCGGCTTGGTATTGAATGACTGTGAGCTTGTGGTGTTTACTGAAACCTACTGAAGGACTGCCAAGCTGCAAGACCAATAACTGTCCAGCATGTAATTATCAAGAGAGGACAGGTACATGTATTATTTTTTAAATTGCAGAATATGATGGCTTTTGGGGTGCTAAAGAAATGTCCATGCACACAGAATTCTTGATCATGTAACTAAGATTTTAAAGTGCTTGCTACTTCAGCATCCAGAAATTGGCCAGAATAAGCTGAACTAAATGAATAGCTTGTTAAAACATCTTTAACCTAAAACAGTTTCAGAAATCTTTAACTTGGTAACATTCTTTTTTGACTGAATTGTTATTGGTCGTTATGCAGATCCTTCTCTGACAGGAAACAATTTAACCGCCAGTTGAGGTAGCCATAGTGGATGTAAATATAATGCATTGCATAGTGATGCCATAATCACATAAAACAATTTTTTTCAGTCAAGCATAAGTCTTTATGTCAGCATGACAAGTGTGGATGTCATCATAGATGTTGTCGAAACTAAAATAAGAGTCAAGCATAGATCCAATTATTCATGAATGAGAACAGTGGCTGTCAGACGTTTATTTGAAAGGATTTAATTGGCCAACTGTGGACATTGCCCAAGAATTACGAACCTTGGACATCTCACTCGGTGTTTTTGTGACATTTTGCATTGTTATGTCCACTCTCGAGCAGAGTACTAAGGCTCATAATCGTCTACCCTGCTAATCTTAGAGGCCAACTATGTTCTGGGTGGTAGCCAGATGCTGCCAATATGCCCAGTAGAATTTATCCAACACATTACAGACTACAGAGTATCTTCTGCCTAATTGAAATTATTGTTTGAGGCACACACACCATAGCCTACTAAAATACATGTAATTGCATTCATGAACAGTATCTGTAGATTTAAAATGCAATTAGATGTTGGAATATACATGACTCCATATGCTCTCACTTGTCCTTGTTGAATTACTGTCCTTATGATTCATTGTCGATATGTCTATTGGTGACTGTTTTACCTTTTGGGATTATAATGCCGCTATATAAATTAACCATTGCTCACGATATGAATTCTGGATTATATAGCCAAAAGACTACTGGCTCAGAAAATATATGGTTTTGTATGCCTATTTGTTACCAATATTGGACTATTGGCCCTCAAATGCTGTGTAAGATGCTTATCGATGACTGTTTTGGCCTTTGGCATGCTGAAGGCGCTATATAAATGAATAGTTCTTCACCGTGAAATATGCAAGTTAATTGCCTTAAGTTTGCTGATTCCGAAAATATATACTTTATTATGCTTAAGTGTAACCACTGTTGCAAAGTGTTGCAGTATTGTTAGTCTAGTATAGGTACCAATAATTTCATAGATATCCCAAAAAACAATTCAGGCGGGATTGGGTAAGGACTTCCAACTTGTCCTAATTAAGAACTTCCAACTTGTCCTAATTAAGAACTTTCACTTATTGAAATCCTTACAGGATTAAACATACAGCTGGTTGTATGATAAACACAGTATTAGCAGACGATAAAGCTATGATATGATTGTCGGTAACAAAACAAAAATGATTTAGAAAATACCATTACCAACAATGCACTAAAAGCAGCTAACAATACATATGAATTTTGAAATGTTAGAAAAGTAAATGTCTATACTCCTGCGATATACAAATATACCTGACTATATTTTTGTATCAATTGTTATAAAGTTCATAACAGTACAATTTACAAAATACTGTAAGAAGTATAAAAAATTAGAACAACTTTAAAATGCATTTCCAAGTATATAATTGTTGGCACTACTCAGCATCTAGAATTGTTAACAAAACACCCCTAAGTTAAAAGGTCAGGTTAAGACATTTGTAAACTAAAATAATTATGTGAAGCAGACATTTGCCTACTGTGAGTAAACATCCGTGAGATGTGCAGTGTAAGAATTGTGGAAAAATAACTGGGGGGTCGGATCATTATCCACTTGGAATCGGGGTGTGAAAAACAGACTAACATGGGGCTCTAAGAAAGACTGGAGGGGCTGAAACCCCCAACCCCCGGCAATTTTCACCCTGGAGATGTGCAAAGGAAGCAGGTTGTGGACTGAATCTATCTTGCAGGTGGAAAACTGTGTGAGGACATTAGAGGATATTAGTTCCATAACAAATGACTGCAGGACCTATTTATGAAATATAAATTTCAAACCAGCGGAGTCCATGCACAGTGATTTTAAAACCATATGGCGGCCGTTCAACTTGGCAGCCGTTGGTCGTTCACATCAGTCAGTTCATGGAAGCATGAGTAGTCATGGACTGTGTGGTAGCCGTGGACAAACATTTACATGCATGAATAAATAACTAACATTTGCAGAACAAAACCGTTTGCAAAATGGCTAAACATACGACGGCAAACACGACAGCAACAGGGCTGGGATTGAATCCATCATCATGTATGGTGGATGGCTGAATAAGAACTTCGACTGGTTGATTTGTTGATTGTATTTCTGATTGATTCTTCTCAGACAAAAAATTCTGATTTGATTGTCTTCGTGATGAAAACGATCGCTCTTGACCCGTTGCTATTGTAGACTTGTAGACCTGGTTTGAAGAAAGCAGACCCTGTAAAATGATTTGTGATGATTCGAGTCGCACGTTAGGTTTGAGCCCCAGGTGGCAGTGCAGTGCATCCAGTAGGTACACTATCGACGATGACTGCTGCTGAAGAAACAGCCAACAGTACAACAATTGAGTTGTCTTTGCAATGACTAATCTGTGAGATGTTGATTCTATTAAGGAAGACTCAAGACAAAGAAAAGACGTTTCTAGCAGCAGATCTGCCTGGCAACCAGTCAAATGCATCTCAAATCCAGTGCCTTCGTTTGTCTCCGACAGATTTCCCTGGCACACGGTGCCATTTCTCAGTCGAACTTGGAACGTGTTGAGCGCTTCGGTCGGTATCCTACACAGCACTGGTTCCTCGCTTCTGTGTACCGCGTGCAGCAAAAGATGTTGATCGGAAGATCTAAAGCTAGATCCTTCACAGCTGACAGTGTCATTGCTTGACTTGATGAGAGGCCATAGCACGCGTTTGCTGAGTTCGAGGTAGAGTAACGACGAAGACTGTTTCAACACTCGTGCGCACGTGTAGCGAGGACGGCAGCCGTTTGAGTAGTGCGTCACAAACATGTTACCGGTGGATGTAGACACTGTGGCTGCTTGTGAAGGCGATTTCCAACGTACGCATCGAAAATTCTCCTCTCCCTTTACACTGCTAGATACAGTCATTGCTGTGCTGGTAATATTAACGTCCCTTGTAACATTTTCATGCGTGCCACGGTCAGACCAAGACCCGATCCATTCGGGGTTGACATCGCAGAGAGTGGGCTTGATGCTGTTGCAGATACCACATGTCAATGGACATGTGACGGCCAAGTGCGACAAGGTGGAGGCGCAAGGAGCTCGGACAGTCGTACAGATTTCATAGTCGTCTCTGCAGAGCGTCGTAAGATCGTTCGGATGATCTTGGATTGTATCGAAGCGTAAATACCTGTACGTTTCTGAAACAGCATCTGCAGTATCGGCAAACAGGTCCTTGAAGAGGTACGACGTAAAAACCTTTTGACGGTTCGTAGGAAATCTCATCAGCCACATGTAGTTGAAAATGTTGTGACGTATGACGGAAAAGGTGTACGCGCCTTCGTTCCAATTTGCGAGGCATATCGTTGGTTGTGTTGCGTACATGTACATGTCTTCGGGAACGCACCTCTGCGATCGGAAGTAGAACGTCAGTCCGTCGCCATGGGAACACTCGCTTTCCATTCGAATTTCACCACGCCAGGCGTCGCATACGCCTCTCTGTCGTGACTTCAAAATGAAAGGATAAGTTATCGGATATAGAAATAACAGGACAATAGCAAGATACAGTTTTAAAAATAATTCTTTAAATATCAAAGGATAAGTTATCATACATTGCAATAACAGGACAATAACAAGATACAGTTTTAAAATAATTCTTTAAATATCAAAGGATAAGTTATCATACATTGCAATAACAGGACAATAACAAGATACAGTTTTAAAATAATTCTTTAAATATTTTTAAGAGAGCTCAGATATTGCATCCATTAGCTAATTAATAATTATGTTAAAAAATAAAAGGTAAAGACATAATTCAAGTCATCAATAACAGAATCAAGCCCTTTTTTAAGTCCATCAGATTTTTGTAGTTGGCTTTTCAAGTCATAATGGACTTACGGTACTTAGTCCTGCACACTATAAGAGGCACATCAAGACCCCGACTGGAAGATACGGCATAAGGTCCTTTGACTTTAAAAAACTAAGCCCACTGAATTTGAAAATGGACTAAAACATTAAGTTAAATAAGTTGATACATGTAGCAGGTTTTAGTAAACAGAACTGCTAAGAATATACATTTTGTAAATAGTAAATTACGGCTTGGCTACCGCTCACAATGGCCAAAGTAGGCATACCGTAGCCTACTGCTGGTTTTTCAGTCAGATTTCAGTGTTTGGCCCCACCCTCCCTTGAGGTCATCTATGTGTGAATGATTACATTGATTAGTTCCAATAGCTATCACAAACATTTGTAGCACATGGCTACGATTGCTGTGACCCACACTTAACAGGTTTGTGCAAACTCTGATACATTCACAATTTAATCTGAATGTTTGTGCTACATAGTGTACACAGTGATTTTCCTAACCACAGTGTAAAAACACTTAAGATTGAAGAACTACTGACTGCTGTTCAAACGTAGCTAAACCGGTGAACTGGTTCAGCATTGGCATTTTTACCTTATCAAAGACAAGTATGTTGAATCCTCCTTTAAGAGGACAAGGAACGTGTTTTTCTTTTCCAATCCTCGTCTTGTCCACAACCAGCCACTTGTCAAGCAGCAGAACGTCTTCACTGCACAGCAACGAAGTCTCCATGGAATCACTGAGCGGAGACGATCGTATCTGGAAGACATCCGAAGATCGAAATAGGAACTGAAGACACGAGTACCTCTGCTTCGTCTGGCCACTTTCCTCGTGCATAACTAGATATTTGCTGCTGTCCACTTTGCGTATGCAGATGCGGCTGTTTGTCTTAAAGCTGGAATCGGATGAAGTCGTCTGCATGATGTTTCGTGTGACTTCAATCTTAACTGTGAACTCGGTGAACTGTTCCTTGATTCTGCTCTGCCAGTCTCTCGACCATTTCCTTCCCGTTAGATTCGTCTGGATGTTGGATGGAAATTCACAGATTATCCTCGCACCGTCTGCACAACAGCAGGATGTGAAAATCAGAAGCACTGCAGGGTAGAAGAAGGTGAAGAGGATGAACATGCGATCTGAGGTTTTCATTGTTAGCAGCTTTTCTGTTGTCAATCGTCTTCAATTCAATTCATCAGTAGATAAATCTGTGAAAGTAACAGAAAAAGCTTGGCTTAAGGTGAAATAGAAGTTTATAGAGCTGACACTAAAGTGCTACATAATGGATTTTAACTTTTTGGTGAATACAAATTACTTTATCTTTTATTTCCAGTCTTTACCATTCAGCCTATAATGTGAAGGCTACTCCACAGAAATCGCTCTTACCTTTATGCTGGACAACATTCATCTATGGATAAAAGAAAGTATGCCTCTCAGTAAGCCTCGACTTTAAAGTCACTTTTGGCTCTGTTGAGCTCCAGAGACTATTATAATATAGTGTTCAGTGTTTCTGGTACCGCTAATGCCTTAAACAGGCTAGCTTCATATCTGAGCAAGTGATCATTGGTTTTACTTGATTTGATTCCTCTCTCTGGGCTACTGCTGGTGTCCCACACAGGGATCATGGATCTGTTCTCGATCCTCTGTCGTTTACAATCTTTGCTTCATCAAGCAGCCTCATACTCAGCCTTGCATTGCTCATTTAAATCCCACATAACAAACCTTTTCAAGTCTTGTTTCTATCATCATCATCAGAGAAATAAATCACATAAGGTCAGATGCTACCAAAGAAGACATGTGACAGATCCGAGACCATAGTCCGCTCTCTTGTCTGCTCTCACCTCAGCATGTCAACAAGGGTTTTGCAGGCATATCAGATCTTGATGTCAGACAGCTTTAATCCATAAAAATTCTGTGGCTGGTGTGGTGCGGCATTCATGATCTTCAACTCTGCATGATCAACTGCATTGGATTCCTGTACAAACGAGAAAGAATAAGATTTAAACTGGCTGTCTTATCTATAACACCCATCTCCTTCAATTCTCCCACACAGTCTCTAGGACTTCGGATATATGGGTCTTTTGGTTAAGCTTTAATGTAGTGCTGTCATGGGTTCTCAAGCATTCCATGTTGCTGTCCCTATGGAATGGAACTGACTCTCAATACCTGTATAAGGTTCAAATTCTTTCTTTCCCTTTAAGAAAACACCTCCTCAGAACTTACTATTTCTGATTGGCTTGCAAACATCTGAATGACCAACAGGTCTTCACCTATCAGCTGACTTAACACACCTCAGATTCGCATTTTTGTGCAACCTCGTGCACCTTTAAAAGTTTTGTAATAATAATAATGATAATAATGCTAAACAGCTGAGGCAAGTAAGTAAGCTGAAAAAAACATTTTAATGTAGCCTACTCTTTACTGGCTCAGAGCCTGTGGAAAACTGTCTCACTGACCTACGCTAATATAGAGAACATTTTGGATGCATGATTTGAACCACACCTAACATGAAACCAGACTCCAATGATTCATCAAATAATTAAAATATCAACACAGCATATTCTGTGTCAGAATTCTGTTGTTTACTTAATACAAGTGCAGATTTACAGTCCGATGTAGTCTAATTTGGATGGTGGAAGCAACTGGCTGCCCTGATGAGCACACACACACCAAGCCCTTTATGACACTACAAACATGGCAGAGTTTTTGCGATGGACCAATATAACTGATGATGCACCTAAATGACCTGGGAACAGAATTGTGTATTCAGTGCTGTGAAACAAACATATTCAGGCACACAACACTTGTAGTGTGTGTGCATTGTGCTTATAAGCTGCCTGAAACTACTTAATTATTTACAAGTCCCAATCAATGAAAGCAGCCATCAACGTATGCTTCTAGTCACAAGCTATAATTATTATTGGTGACTGATTGCCACAGTTCATAGGGCTGCAGCTGTTGGAGCATATTTACTAATAAAATGGATGCCAAAAACAAACAAAGAGACATGGAAAATATGGCAGATTAAACCAGATTACATGCTGATTGTATCCTATTAGTAATATAATGGGCCAATCATTATTCTCATTACAGTGAGGCAATTTAAAGGTTCTACAACATCCATATACCGTTTAGTGATGTCGTTTCTGGATTGCTGCATCAGGACAAGAGCGACACAAAACAATTTTGATGGATGAACACTGCCTGTAGGCCTACTAGAGATGTCAAATGCAGGCTTCTGAAGGACTAGGTCTGATCCAGCTAAAGACCCGTACCAGACTGTCAACGGGTAGGCCTACTTCATTAACTGGGTAGGCCTACGGTACCAGCAAATATCTGTTCTTGTTTCTGTCCATGCAGCAGCTGAATTTCGACTTCAGACCCACCAGTAGTCCTACCTGCTTAAGTGCTTATGCCATCTACCAATGTGGCAAGCAGAGGACACAAATTACGATGGTCAGCAACCTTAGTTGGTGACACTACTGGATGCTGCATGTCTCCACTGCTTCTGCTTATAATATTAATTAACTTTGCACCGCCATAATCCAAGCTTGCCACACCTTTTTTGCAGAAGGTCAATCAGTACATAATTGGAAAGTAGTAGGGATTGTACATTATAATGTAAATAGGACTTCAGTGTTCTGACAGATATATCTTGTGGGACATGTTAGCTGATTGGTTGAGTGCTTGCCTTACATTACAACATTGAGAATGCAGGTTTCAGCCTCAACTCCGCCACTGGTTGCATTCTGCCAGTGCCAGTCCCAAGCCTGGATAAAGGAGGAGGGTGACTCTAATCATCTATGTCATTCTGTGTCGTTAAACATATAACAAGGCTTGAGACGATTTCTGTCCAGAGATCTTGAGTGATTACTGATTAGCCATGCTTAATAAATGCATTGTAATAATGATAATTATGATTAATTGGCAAGTTTAAGAATCTCACTTGACACAGGCATACATCATTCATCATCATTTATTAATAGCTAGATATTTAGATGCTCTCAGGAAAAGTTCTCCGCATCAAGAGGCCTCATAGGAATCACCAGACAAATTAGATCTAGTAATTGTTAATTGATGATATTTTACCCTCCAGTTTATGCCAGACTCTTGACCAGAATCCTGACTGCAACTCAATAATTATTATGTCTGGCAATGTTTAATTATACACTGTGATGATCTTCTCAGAGAACAATACAGATATCCATCAATCAACAAGCTGTTGGCAGCAATAAGCATGATGACACACATTATTGTCACATACACGTATTATTATAATACGAGAAAATAGGTGTTCAATTTTATGTTTTGCTTAGAGTAGTTTACAATATAATGCTGAAGCTTTGAAAGTGGAAAACATCAGTTGAAAGTAGATATTGATCGAAACAGGTCATAAAGAAAAACTCCGATCCTGATTAGACTTTCTTTCATCTTCTCTACATCTATCAACCAACCCACCACCTGTGACCTAACCATTCATCCATCCCATTCAGCCCCCCCCCCCCCATCCAACTGACCTTTATTCTGTGGTCATCAGGTCAGTGCATAGAATTCCTAAGCGACCTGCAGAGTAGCAAGGCTGCTGCTGGCCAAACTTATGCATTCACAGCTGGTTAATCCATGGAGGCCTGGATAACTAACTGGAGCAAGAGGTTGGCCGAGGTCAAAAGTTTCAATTTCGTGAAGAGGTGCATGCATTCATCCAGCATTGTAGCAGTCCTGCCTTGGCTCAGACTGACTCAGTGTGCATCTGGCTGTGGTTGCACTCAGTTAAGACTATATGTAAGAATTCAGTGTCATTCTGTTCTATTATATTATGTGTGGAAGTAGATTTAGATGTCAGTTTAAAGCAAGTGTTTTAGTGTATATAGAATTCTACGTTTACTGAACTGCAGACAATCTTTGGATATCAGTTTAAAGCAAGAGTTTTAGTCAAATTTAGTGTATATAGAATTCTACGTTTACTGTTTAACTCCATTCTGAACTGCAGACAATCTTTGGATTATTCGAAAATGGTGAATAATTGTGCAGGATTTGGCTGTCGAAGTGGCTATCGTGATTGTATATAGAATTCTACGTTTACTGTCTAACTCCATTCTGAACTGCAGACAATCTTTGGATTATTCGAAAATGGTGAATAGTTGTGCAGGATTTGGCTGTCGAAGTGGCTATCGTGATTGTTCAGGTTTTGGATCTAATGGAGAAAAAATAACATTCCATTCTTTCCCAATCAATAATTATGAACTATGTCAGAAATGGGTTCGTGCTAATCCTCGGGAAGGATATACTCCGACCAAACATTCCAGGTTGTGTTCACTTCATTTCCAGTCAAGTGATTTTATCGAGGAACCGCAAGACAAAAATGTTACCAGAAGGAAGAAGTCTGAATCCTCTGCGAAACCCTTCAGAAGGTACCTGAAAGAAGATGCCATTCCGTCTATCTTCCCGAATGCACCAACTTATCTGTCAAAAACATGCGCTTTGCCCAGATCAACGTCTAGAGCCACAACATCAAGCCGCTCTCAGTTAGTGGAAAAGAGACTTGACAATCTGGAGCAGTGCTTCTTGGAGAAAGATAACATTTCTGAACTCACAATATCAGAACTTAAAGAACGACTGCAATCAGAGACTACTGTACCTGAGGACTTTAACATCTGCATTACTGAACAATCACTCCTTGTGTATCTGATCAAGGTGACAGAGGATGTACCTAAATTAACAGGGAGCATTATTGTCAGAAGTGATTTCACCATGGCTGTCACAGTGGATGTTTCAAAGGCCATGACCTTAAATCACTCCTTGTGCAGCGTCTGTTTAACTGCTTTGCCAAAAACGCAGTGAGAAAGCTAACAGCTGATGCCAACAAAAGTAATCAACAGCCTGCAAAGCGTAGAAAGATTGCGAAACTGTCGAGTGCTTCCCATGAGTGAACAGTGAACACTATCTCATATCGGATGTATGCTACATTTCTGTCCAGACTTATTCAATAATAATTAATAATATGTAGAGATTTAAGTGCCATGGGTGTCGTAAGCAATCGATTAAAAAAAACTGTAGCAACGATTCAGAAGCACTTGGAGCAGGATAAAGTCAGTCAAGAAAGACCTGTGTAAAAAGTTTAGTTTTAGATGCTTTGTTAGTGAAAGTTATCAGCAATGTGGAGTTTGTTCCATATTCGAGGTGCTGATGAGGTGAAGGATCTCGATGCAATTGTGGTGCGAAAGCGATGAAGGACTAGTATTCTTCATATAGGTAATCATACATGTACATTTATTTCATATTCTGTTTTTCTCTACTGAGATTTTCGCTTAATGCGGGTAGAAATTACTTACAATGTTATAGGTACCTGTCCCTTTCTGGATGACTCTTTCTGAGTATTCACCGTTCATACAATCAAGATGTTCTATGATCATTGATTTTTATTCTTGTGCACTATTTTACTTTGCTTTCTACCTTGGTTATTTGTTTGTTTGTCTGTTGTCTGTTGTTCTTTCTCAGAATAAACTGATTTTGATTTGATTTGCAAAAACTCTTTGCAATTCTGGTTTTAATGTGCTGGTTCCTCTATTAAATTCATTTGCTTGTGAGTGGCAGTGCCTTTGTGGTGCTTGGTAATTTGATTGCAGTGATAGGTGTTGTGTATGAATTTGGTAGTTGGTTGTGTGATTGCAGTGACAAGTGGTTGTATGTGGCTGTGGTAGGTGGTTGAAGTGGCAAGTGGTTGTACATGTATATATTGTGGCAGTTGGTTGTGTGATTGCAGTGACAAGTGGTTGTATGTGGCTGTGGTAGGTGGTTGAAGTGGCAAGTGGTTGTACATGTATATATTGTGGCAGTTGGTTGTGTGATTGCAGTGACAAGTGGTTGTATGTGGCTGTGGTAGTTGGCTGTGTGATTGCAGTGACAAGTGGTTGTATGTGGCTGTGGTAGGTGGTTGAAGTGGCAAGTGGTTGTACATGTATATATTGTGGCAGTTGGTTGTGTGATTGCAGTGACAAGTGGTTTTATGTGGCTGTGGTAGTTGATAATTTAGATAATCTTCAACGACAAATACAGATACTTTAAGATAGTTAACAGCCAACTTATATTATACATCTCTTACCTCAACTCGAAATTGCTACATATTTGCATGTTTTATCTATCTAAATAAGCAATTTGGTATTCTGGCTTAATGTATTTGTTCATGAACGCGGCTTATAGCCTCATCCGAATGCATGGCGATGCTGCTGAACTGCTGTTGCATTGCACCTCTTCACGAAACGGCTGTTTTCACCCTTTCAATCCAGGGATAATATATAGGATTCCATGGTTAATCCCAGGGGCTGTTGAGAACAGGACCAGTGAAGCACACGCACATGAACACGTAGGAGGGTGAGGGTCGGGGTGAGGTGGGGGCTATTGACAGATGAGACAAGCGGTCAGAAGGACAGACCGGGCAGACAACAAACACCAGCGGACGGTCAGCAGTTCTACATACTTGGAATTCAGTGCAGCATCAGCGAAGCGAAATTATTATTTGACCAGCAGCCACAGAAGCTGATTGATTCTTATGCTAAACATCATTTGCCAGAACAAAGGCAGTCTCGCTGCAGGCAGCTCATGAAAAACTCACCTCATTAACCACTCATTGGTTGCGTTGCTGTGTGTGTGTGTATGGGTGTGTAGGTGTGTGTGTGTGTGTGTGTATGTGTAGGTGTGTGTGTAGGTGTGTGTAAGTGTGTGTAGGTGTGTGTGTGTGTGTGTAGGTGTTTGTTTAGTTGTAGGTGTATGCATGCGACTGTGTGTGCAACTGTGTGTGTGTGTTTGTTTGTGAGCGTGTGTGTTTGCATTTGTGTCTGCAAAATTAATGTTGATTATATATCAACATAATTATACATTGTTAGAACAATCAGTAGCCCTGCTATAATCACGATCCGCAAAAATAATCATTGCTGAAGTAGAAAAAAAATTTCTTAGTTTTTACGGCTCACCAAATCACCAATCATCAGATGGCAGATGTTTTAACATAATTTGCTAATCATATAAAGTGTCATAATTTAATAATTCTATTCAGTATTGTACATTCTAAGTTTTTCATTTACTTGCAGTTTTTGAGATTGCATAAAAATAATTAATTTTAGGGTGAAGTGGCTAAATATAATTTGTAGCATTTGACAACCACCCGGTGCACCCCATCACACCAATTTTCTCGCGGCAAGCGCATGCAGCAAAACACGTGATTGCATTGCAATTGTAGATTTATCTTTCGGAAGTTCCGAACATTTTGACTAAACAAATAATGAAATAATCGGTCTCACGATCAGTTATTCCAATAATTGGCTTTGCATGACATTGGCATAATTGGCCAAGAGTGATATTGGTACAGCTTTAGCATACCATACATACATACATACATGCACAGTTGCACACAGCACACATATCCATGCATGCATGCATACATACTGACACTGTAGCATACATACATAGTTGCACACATGCATAGTTACATACATACAACCATACATACGTACAACCATTCATGCATACATACATGTACATACAATGTCATACATAGTACCATAGGATAATGTGAAGTGCAAAATGATATAATGAGAAAGAGTAAAAGGAAAGAGGAAAAGAAGGTAGAGTGACTATACACTTATCTGTGTGAGATTTTCCTCCCTCTTTCCACTTGCATAGGTCGCCGCACATTGTGCTCTGCTGTCCATGGTGACTCAATATGGTTCCTTTCACTCGCTCTGCAACAATGCAGAGGCGTTCGTTCTCTGTGGTTGGTCCAACAACCTGGAATAGACTTCCCTTGACTATGCAACCTCCCAAGCTGTTCTCAATTTCACAAACTGTTAAAGACTGTTATTTTTTGATTGATCTCGACCAGGAGCGCCTCTGAGTAGGTACCTTGAAGAGGCGCTATATAAATTATGATTGATTGATTGATTGGTTGGTTGATTGATTGATTGATTGATTGATTGATTGATTGATTGATTGATTGATTGATTGATTGATTGATTGATTGATTGATTGATTGATTGATAGGCACCATAAGGTTAGCTTTTGCATCTTGTTCTGAAGCACATGATGTTCAAGTAAATGCTCTCAAGCGATGAAAATTATTGTGATTATTGTAATTATGTACATGTAGGCTACTACAGCTTCAGAAACATGTCAGTGGACTCCTAAACAGCACTACAGATAATGTCCCATAACAAACAGTGATCCTTTTTGTAGAACTTAATGAGACACTACAACGAAGCCAAAAATAAATGCTCAGGTTTATAATTATTAGGTTAAGCAAATATAGATACAGGATTGCACACAGATGCCCTTGTGACGGCATGGCTGCATTACGGCGCCATATAAATTGTCACAATAATTATTATGACTATTATTACTATTATTATTATTACTACTACTATTATTATTAGCATGGGCGGAGTTTATCAGGGGCTGGGGGCTACGCCCCTCACCCCCCAAGAAGGTCCAGATTCAGCTTTTTACAGACAGAGACAGACAGAGAGGCAGACAGACGGAGAGGCCCCATTTATTTCTTTTCATAAAACAAATACATAGTCTGCAGACACTTATTGTGCTGGCCTCCAGCACCTGCTCGGCTCATCCAAAGGAACGTCTTGACCTATAAAGCATTCACTATTATCTGCACTGAATGTATACTGTAACCCCGTCATGTGATCTAGCACCGTGGTGTGATAGTCGGCGCATACCTGCCTTTGCACCAGCGTCCAAAAGAGTTTCACATGAAGTAAATGGGTGTGATGAACTGTTGAAGCACTCTCTTGGCCTTTCCTCCCAAATATAAATGGTGAAAACTAGTCTCGGAATAGAGTTCTTCTTCCTCTGTACAGAATGGTGATAGGTCCCTATAGATCATCCATCGGTAAATACCTGGACTTATCACCTCTGACACTTGGTTTCAGATCCAAAGCCTATTGTTGCAAAACAGTGTTGTGTCTTGACGTCAATCATCTTCAGCAATTTGAATAGGGCAGCCAGAAATACTGACATGGTATAGCCTACATGTACCCCAGCTGAGTTGAGCTGACCAGACGAGACTATTATAGGTTATGAAACCTATAATTAAGCTGCATACTATAGTCTTTCTTTGCCAATATGCTGTGGTCCTAACTCATAAGCGTTTCAAACCATTTAACTTGATCAAATCTATTGTTTTATGTGATTGGAGCCAAGCTGAATTATAGACAATTATTTTTAGACTTTTAGATTGTTATCTTGAGGAAGCACAAAACAAGGACACTGTTCTCTTGAAGTACTGTACAAAGCACTACTATGTTGAGGAGGCAGTATAGGCCTACGTAGCGCGCAATTGCAATAATAGGCAAAGTTAGCAAAGGACCTTCCGTTTCCAATAGGCGTATCGCGTTTTGCCTGCAGTAGGCTACGTCACTCTAATAGGCATATTGAACTGCTTGATCATTTATAATAATTTAGGCCTATTATTTCTGACAAAGAAATTATGCTTTAATGATTTACCTCTTTGATTTTCTTTGCCTTTAGTGAGTGGCCTAATGCGTGGACTTGTATTTAAACAGACGCTTTTGTTAGACTGATCTAGGCTAAAATCAAGACTGTTAATTTGTAGACCTAGGCCTATGACAAAAACGTACGGTAGGACTAACCATGGTGAGTCCTTTGGGCTCTGTAAAACCATCGGGATTACGATAACGACGATTAGCCGATGAGAATTGCAGCAGACAAGATGATGATGATGATGATGATGATGATGATGATGATGATGATGATGATGATGATGATGATGATGATGATGATGATGATGATGATGATGATGATGATGATGATGATGATGATGATGATGATGATGATGATGATGATGATGATGATGATGATGATGATGATGATGATGATGATGATGATATTCTCTGTCGTGACTGCAATCTGTTTCGCTTCAGTGCTTCAACTGATGTGGCTCAATGCTCTCGGTCGATGTCTTCTCATACAACTCAAATGCATCTGCACGCGTCATTTGCCACACGCCGAAAGCAGGTCGCTCGCTCGCTCGCACAACGTTATATAAACACTATCCGACAGCCCGTCCGTCCGCCCGTCTGAGTGTCTGTCTCTCTGTCTGTCTGTATCTGTCTGTCTGTATATGTCTGTCTGTCTCTGTTTGTCTGTCTGTCTCTGTTTGTCTGTCTGTTTGTCTGTCTGTCTGTCTGGGTGTCTGTCTGTCTGTCTGTATCTGTCTGTCTGTATATTTCTGTCTGTCTCTGTCTGTCTGTCTCTGTTTGTCTGTTTGTCTGTCTGTCTTTGTCTGTATGTCTGTCTGTCTGTATGTCTGTCTGTCTGTCTGTCTGTCCGTCTGTCCGTCCGTCTGTCTGTCTGTCCGTCTGTCTGTCTGTCTGTCTATCTGTCTGTCTGTCTATCTGTCTGTCTGTCTGTCTGTCTGTCTGTCTGTCTGTCTGTCGAGAGATGCATAGGCCTAACTAATGCTCCGATTGACCGATCGTAGTCTCCAAATGAATGAGACTGAGAGCGACGGTGGTAGAAATAGGACGATGGTGGATGTGCCATTCAATTGACGATCCACGACCACGTCCGATGGAAGCGGATATTGCACCAACACCCTCCCTCCTCCTTAGATTCCTGCTCGGCATGGGGCTTCCTCTGTCCGAATGGTTGTCAAGGGTGTGGTTAAGCGCCGGGTTATCTCGCACACGTCCAACCAACCAACCATCCGACCATCCACCAATACAACCATCTGACCAACCATCCGACCCACCGACCGACTGCTGTCTGTGTGGCATCGTGTGTGACTCATAGCAGATTGCAGCAAATGAAGGATGCGCATGCTTAGCATTCGGAATTATTTAGGATGTGTCCGAATAATTGAGAATTAGGAATTTAGGAGGATTCCTGGAGGAGCATCATCAGCAACAACAATTTCAATTTAGATATATTATTAAGCTGGCTGTATACATGTATTAATGTTAATTACGCACAAGCTCCAATCTTTCTTCTTTGGATCTTACAATCTGGATAAAACTAATCAGTTTCCTTGCAGCCTTCCGTCACATAATTTGCATTGCTATATATATATATATATATATATAACATCATCATCACAAACCATAGGCGACCGACCTGTGCATGTCATGATGACTGCTTCACATCATGACAACTTGAAGCAACTGGGCCGCTATGTCACTTGTGTCGTGGTTTTTGGGGATTTCAATCGTCTTGGTCTTCTACTGCCAGAGTATCGCCACCCATCTGGCAAACCTTCCTAGCTCCTTTATCCGGGCTTAGGACCGGCACAGGGAAGTTGATGGTCCCCTGTGGCGGAGGATGGATGCAGTTTAACGTCATGCCCAGGGCTTATATATACATATAGATACATACATACATATACATATATAATATAGGCGCTTTGATTAAAGTTATACCATGCAAAGCAGCAATGACTCAACCTTCATGCTGCTGAGTATGGTCCCACCCCCGGTTGCTACAAACTTATATTCTCCATTTTACATTTATCACAACGCGTCCTGTTGTTCTATCGGCCTAGTTCATACTGCAAATGGTGAAGGCCCACATAGTACACAATGTCATGCTAGGCCCTATAGGCCCTAGTTGTAATTGAGAAAGCAGTGGACCAAAAATCTTCGCTAAAAATTGCCATTATGCATAGGCCTATATTTAGGGCCATTGTCAGTCTAAGATCTATCTCCGTTTCAAGGGCTATGGATCCAATCATGGGTGTCCAACCGTGTCTCGGTAGATAACGCCCTTGTCAAATAGTCGATGCTTTTTCTTCGGGTCATATTGCAATTAAAAGTTAGGCCTGTAATCTATTAGAATGCATGTTTAGGGTGAAATGTTAAATCATGGCATTTATTTTAAACAATTTTAATCTGGACTAGGTCGACATAGTCATGAGTATAATTATAGTCTGCATGTTACAGTAGCGGGAAAATTAGAATTTCATATAGGCTCCAACGATGATAAATCAACATTATGTATTAGGTATGTTATGAACCTCTATCAAAATTGGGGAGTTTGCTCAGTTGCTATCGTCTAAGATATATGCTACACAGCATATATAGAGCAATTAGGCTATACTCTAGTCAATTTAATTTATAAATAGGCCTACCTACTCGAATAATAATGAACGTGAAACCAACCAGACATGACGGTCGTTGTTCTCAGCAGTCAAGCGTGTAGTTTTTGATATCATCGTCATAGAAGCTGTGGCCTTTAAGCCTATCTGGTGCAGGCGACATCGATCGACGTAATGCTGCACTTACACGACCAGAAGCCACGGTGGTTATTAAACTGAAACTGCAGCAGGATCAAAATAATTCTAATCTTCATACATACGTTCCTTTCCATTGTCATTTATATATTATAGGTCTTTAGTATAGACTAAGTCCATGCAGAGTATTGCTGAAAGTATCTGGCAAATGTGCTTTTACTTCGTTATTGTAGGCTACATACAGCACTGGCTACGCCGCTACGCTTTTCGAACGCCGGTTACCGCTGCAGTAAACGGCAAAGATGCATCATTCTGAATCGGTCCTTCAGTGCACCTGCTACTGCGGCGCTGCAAGTTGCGCATGCACTGCCGAGTCAATAACGTGTCACTTACTGTAGCTAGGTCCATGGCATGCGTACCGTATACCCTACACTGCCCTACACAGTACACAACGGCGAACGGTTTGAGAAATGATCTCACATTAGTTGAACTCATACATTCATGGTTTTTCATTGCACAAGACTTTTTGCTTTTACTTCATTTACAAATGCACATTTTGTGTACAACTGCACGTTAAAAAGCCTTGCAGTACACGAATACGGTACATCATGTCTGAAGACCGTTTACATTACGTCATCATCATCATCAATAACCTTGAGCTCAATGCCCGTAGGCGTCCGACGCCACTCTCTGTCTGAGTCTGTCTCGCGCCATGTTGCCCATCTTCAACCGGTCCGGTCAGCAGGTCAGCTCCATACCATAAACATCTTGGAGCAGCTAGACCACCTTGTCTGATTGAAGAGAATCGTGGGAAAGAGGCATGAAGGACAACGTGGGTCAATGCCCGTATGTGTCCCACGCTCTCCCCCGACTCTCTCCACCAGTCTCTTCTGACCGGCCTGTGCATGTAGGCTATGCTCCACATCATGACACCTTGAAGCATCTGGGTAGCTAGGTCACTTGTGTCGTGGTTTTTGCGGATTACAAACGTCTTGGTCTTTCACTGCCAGCGTATCGCCCCCATCTTCCTCCTTTTGTCCGGGCTTAGGACCGGCGCAGGGGCGTTGTTGGCTCCCTGTGGCGGAGGATGTATGCAGTTTAACGCCCAGGACCATTACATTACGTGCAATTGTGTATTTAACTCAGCTGGAGAGTGGAAGTTTGGAATTAGCACACGCTATTGTAGGCTAATTGGCCTACAGACTACAGCTGATCATTCTACCGGTAATTAATCTCCATGCGCTCATCAGAAGTCCCATAGACGTCGGCCCCCTATAATAGTCCACGATCTTCCGATACATGTTTCATCGGCAGGAAGTCATAGGGTACAACCGGTACATATGTGCCTTCCTCTTTCATTGACCCTATCAGGCTATATCACGTGCCTTTTTTACAATTTGCGTGTTTTATTATATCACCCTTGTATTATGCTTCTTTCTTCCTAAGTATAATTATGATGTTTCTACTGAAACCCGTAATCGCCTCCGTTTCCCTCTCATTGGGACAAAGGCTTGCCATAATACATGTAGCTTTTCCCCATGCTGACAGAATGATTAATCGTTTCGTCTTTGTGTCTCTTCTTCCCAACGTTCACGCGTGCAGTCTTGCGTAGCAGTCCGTGTCTCCGTGATCAATGCCAAAGAATATAGGCCCAAATATCTACGCCTGAACGGGTCCCAGAGGAACACGTACGGAGCGTGCGACTAGTCGGCTGCAAGATGGCCATCAGTAGCTCGCAAATGCGTCTTCAGCTTATAAGCTTACAGCAAGGCAGGCCTAATTGCTTAAGTCGCGCGTAGGCCTACTATACACAATATTACACATCCCATAATATTTCCTTTGTCCTGTGTGCCATTGGATAGGCCTAAATTACTACATAATAATTCGCGATCCTATACAATTTTTTTTCGTCTGCATATCTTGACATTTTGATAATTTATGTTCTAGGACGTCCGCTCGTAGCTATAGGTCTACAGTACCCTGCTAGGTCTATATAATTATATACATATATTTATATTATATTTATTTTTATATATGCATATATAAGTCCATATATATATATTATATATATGGGCCTACATGTGGATATAAATATAGACAGGTCCATTAGACATCCATATACTAATAGCCTAATAGGCCTATGCTGCAGCCGGTCTTTAGTCAATACCGCACCTCCTCTTCCTCCTCGTCACCACGATCGTCGTCGTCTTTTTCGTCTATTGAGCGATCATCGCGTGCATATCATGAGAGATTCTCTCCCTCCTCCTCCGTCGATTGCTTGTCAATCGTCGTTGCACTCGTATACACACATTTTGCAGTCATTGCTTTGTTCCTTCGCTCTCGTGCAATACATATGCCAAGCCATTCATTGATCGCTCGACTGCAGGAACAAGACTCAATTGCAAAATCTGCAACTTAGCACGCATCACACACACACACACACACACACACGTATATATACATGTAGGTATATATTGGTCTATCGTGTGAGACCATTTCCTTTCCAACTGGTTCCCTTGTATGATCCTTATGGTCGAATTTACCTCGTCGCCGACTGCACCCCAGCTTCCCCTACGCTCATAGGCGGAGACCTGGTCCGAACTTTGGGGGGGACGGACGAGCGGCCGAAGGACGATCGCTTAAGTAAGCGCGAAGCCTTAAAAAAGGTGTTTTTGACGACTAAAAAAGGTGTCCAGACATTTTGACGACTAATTAGAGGCGCTTTATAACGGTTTTTACACAATGCAATTTTTACAATACAATAATAAAAGAGTTCAGAAATTTTGAAATATAAAAAATATGTCCTTAGAAATTTTTTTCGACTAAAAAAGGTGTCCACAGATTTTGATGGCTAATAAAAAGTCTTCAGAAATTTTGAAATATAAAAAGATGTCTTTAGAATTTGTTACGACTAAAAAAGGTGTCCAGAAATTTTGATGACTAATAAAAAGTCTTCAGAAATTTTGACTTCTAAAAAAAGATGTCTTTAGAATTTTTTCGGACTAAAAAAGGTGTTCAGAAATCTTGACGACTAGTAAACAGTCTTCGTCGCAACCGACCGTGCGGAGTGGAGAAGTCCTGTCGCACGATGTTCCGAAAGGAATTAAAGGAACTGAGAGAGAGCGAAAAAGTCTTCATAAACTTTGACGACTAAAAAGAGTGTCTTCAGAAATTTTGACGACTTAAAAAAGGTGTGTGCATGCAGATATGTTGACAGCTTACAAAGTGAGTTCAAAAATTTTTACAACTAAAAAAAGGTGTCTTTAGAAATTTTGACACTAAAAAAGTGTCTTCAGAAATTTAGACGACAATGTCTTTTGAAATGTTGACAGTTAATAAAAGGAGTTCTCAGAACTTTTGCGACTAGAGAAAGGTTTCTGGAAACTTTGACGACTAAAAAAGGTGTCTTTGGAAATTTTGACCACTAAAAAAGAGTGTCTTCAGAAATTTTGCCAACTAAAAAAGTTGTATTCTTATATGTTGACAGCTAAAAAAGGTGTCTTATAAAATTTTGACAACAAAAAGGTTTCTTAAGAAATTTTGAAGACGAAAAAGAGTGTCTTCAATAATTTTGACGACTATAAAATTGTGTCTTCAGAAATTTTACGATTTAAAAAGGTGTCTAGAAATTATGACGACTAAAAAAGGTCTCTTAAAAAATTTTGACCACTAAAACAGGTGAAAAGATGTCTCCAGTAATTGAGACAATTAAAAAAGGTGTTTTCAGAAATTTGGACGACTACAAAAATGGTCGTCAGAAATTCTACGCCAAATGAATCCCCTCCACCCAACTCAAATCCAGGCTACGGCCTTGTGGAGGAAGATGGGAAGGATTTGATGGAAGTGGGTGAGCGAATCGAAAATTAGATGATTTCAAAGATTATAATATTAATTGGTTGTAGTTGACTTATAGATCTGAATTAAACCGATCTTATCTTGTAGAATCCACACTGGCTAAGTTGAAATTAAACTCAATTCATGATTAGATCGAGAGGTTTTTTTAAAGATTCGTTCGATGTTTTATAATAAGTTGATGGGTAAAATAAAAAATTTTGAATTCTGTATATTTACTATAATTATAAAGCTTTTATGAAGAAAGAATTTAAGGGTGTCCAAGTAAGTTGTTTTCAAAAAGAGACCTTGTATCCCGGTTCTGTTATGGCATCGCTCTTATGCGTTGAACAGATTTTTTAGTAATTTGTTAGAAAATTTCCTTCTAACATTGTAACGTCGTCAGTCGCCTGCAGTGTGTTCATCAAGTGTCCATGTTCTGACACTTAACGATTGGGGGGGACAAATGCATGGACCGTCCCCCCCACCACATTCTTTGGGGGGGACCGTCCCCCCCTGTCCCCCTCTAGGTCTCCGCCAGTGCCTACGCTTTTCCATATCGGTCTATATATTATGCATTGTCTGTAGGCTACTCATTAGGCCTAATGGTGGTTCATATTATACCCGGTATTTAAAAAAGATGCGCAGTGATCTCAAGCAGCAAGTCCCTGTGGACTGACCTTCCAGAAATTGATCTGATTCTGAATATAAATAATTTGGCTTGATTTTCATATCTATGCCAGTCAGTGAATGCTGTGCAGACGTGGCACTAGAGTGACTAGACACTGGCCTCGCAAAGGTGTAATCAGTGAAAGATTGAGATGATTATGTTGATTGCTTCATGGAAAAAGGAAGGGGAGGGACAAGAGGAGACAGAAGTTATGAATTAATAATGAAATTAAATTATGAATCAATTAAAAGAAGGAGCAATAGCGGAATTAATGATGAAATGGATACTAAATACGCCGAGTGGACACAGGCAGGGCCGGATTAAGAAATGTGGGGACCTGTTCGGATTTTTTGTGTGGATCTTCGGTCGAAAAATCTGATGACTTTTTTAGTCGTTTGATCGAAATATCTTTAGAATATACCGATTTTCCTTGCCAAAATAGCTGAGATGACTTTTTAATAGTCATTTGGTGGAACTATCTTCAGAACATAGGCCTACACATTTTCTTCTCAAATTTTCTTTTCTCTCATGTGTGGAGGCCCTCTAATCATGTGTGGGGTCCCTGTTTGGCCGAACATGTTGGACATGCCTTAATCCGGCCCTGGACACAGGGCTACTGTTGCAGCGTGTAGGCCTACTTACCCCCACAAATATTTTGTGTGTAGGCCTATAAGCCTAGTGTACGGGGAAATTACCTGCAGACAGCTGTAGGCTATAACTTCAACTTATTGATATTCAGTAACTATTGGAGCAACAGTATTGGAGCAATTAGAATTTCTATTTGAATTTATTTTTTAAGAACCTATGCTGCTGTTAGCCTGTTAGGTGTATGTGAAGCGCCCTTGTTACCGTATGGCTTCGTTACAACGCCATACAAGTTGTCATTGTTGCTAATATCCTTATTAATCACCAGGTGCTACTGAATGGTGTTTCAGTGCCATTCGCCAGATGACAGACTGTTATACGCAATATGCCGTCTGATCCGATTTCCTCTGTATAGTATTTTTCATTGTAAGTGCTCTTGTTATAGCTCCCCTTCAAGCTCACTACTCAGAGGCGCTCCCGACTACAGCGCGGACACTGCATCGGAGTTTCACGCCGAAGCGCTGAGCAATTGCGAGTGAAGGGCTTGCCCAAGATCCCTACGCGGCGACTTGAGGTGGATTCGAACCTGCAACCTTTCGGCTGCAAAGCGACGAACAAAGCCTACCCACTACACTACCGCGCCCCAACATGCAGCCTGCAGGTTCTGTCTGGCCCCTGGGCACATTTGAACCGGCCTCTGACATGTCTTAAATGATAATAGCATTGTAAGTGGCACTTGAGATCTTTAACCCTCTTTTGTGCAAGATTCTGTTTGGTTACAGGCGCGTCATAAATGACGGTTTAATTAATGATAATAAACCTATGTTGTCACAGAACATAGCATCCTTAGTTACAGCAACATGCTCAAAGCTCATGAACAAACTATTGACGTAACAATGGTGTTTATAGAACAAAGAGATGTCGTCAAATACGAAATTGCTGTTATTTTGACAATAGGCCTACGTCACTAAATCAGTCTAAATAATTTTATAGGCCTAGCTAACGAAGTCACAATGGCGCTGTAGTCAAGAATATTTCGTCATAATACGAAGTAGAAAGTAGTAGCCTGTACAAAGCTATATCAATTTTATCGTAGCAGCATTCTGTCCATAAACAAGATTTGTGACGTAATAAAATCGAATAACAATGAGCGTCATCACGTAGAATATACACGAAGTCCATTATAGAACAATTTTTAAAAAACTTAAACAAAATTAGTGACGTAGGCTATAATTTGTTGAACAAAGAGATGTCGTCACAATGAAAGTCCATGGCACAGAGTTAATAGCACCATAGCCTATAATTATAATAATATTCATAATTTTAATTATATGGTGGTGGTTGTGGTTGTGGTTGTGGTGGTGTTGGTGGTGGTGTTGGTGGTGGTGGTGGTGGTGGTGGTGGTGGTCGTGGTGGTGGTGGTGGTGGTGGTGGTGGTGGTGGTGGTGGTGGTGGTGGTGGTGGTGGTGGTGGTGGTGGTGGTGGTGGTGGTGGTGGTGGTGGTGGTGGTGGTGGTGGTGGTGGTGGTGGTGGTGGTGGTGGTGGTGGTGGTGGTGGTGGTGGTCTCTCTCTTCGGTTAATCTGATTGATGAAGTATATACAAATTAACGAATCAAGTTTTATAAGTTGAAATTCCTAAATATTATTATGTACAATCGGTCTACGCTGCAGCGTTGTAAACTTTGAATAAACTTAGTCATTTTCTTGCATATTTTGACCTATATATACATGTATAATATAATTATAACATAATATTAATAACCTACGTGCATCCATGGGCTATGCATAAATTCTGTCCTGCAGGAATTGAACTCCATTCTGTCCGTAGCAAAAGCGAAATACCATTGTACCAATAGGTATACGGCCTATTGGGTCTTATGTGTTACCGGGGGTATATGTAGGCCTAAACTTGAAGTTAGGTGCAATATTGTGGTCTATTCCATAATTCACTTGCTCTGTAATCCAACGATTTCGGGTCTGAGTTTGCTAAGCTATATTATTATTATTAAAAGCCTCGTGACGAATATAGACAAACTTAAGCTGCTGACGCAT
The DNA here is from genome assembly GCA_945859605.1 of Lumbricus rubellus. NCBI lineage: Eukaryota > Metazoa > Annelida > Clitellata > Crassiclitellata > Lumbricidae > Lumbricus > Lumbricus rubellus. Next base: position 32,168,057 of record OX243813.1, read on the forward strand.
ATCTGCCCCGTCTCTGTCTCTGTCTGTGTCTCTGTCACCATGCAGCACACCATGCAATAGGCTACTGTAGAACATATATTATAGGTGCAAGCATAATTACATTGTGAGACAAATGGCATATTCTAGCGATGCTCTTGCATGCTTCTGAATTCAGGACCTTTATTGGCATGCAATTTTCCATTCTATGCATGCCATCATTGCCATGGATCCTCCGCCCAATTGCTGACTTGACCTTGACCGTGCCTTGCACGCGTGTTCTCCGTCGCATGTCGCAGTATACAATACAATATATTTCACGTACTCGATTGCTCTTCATCGGCGCTACTGTCTCCATCGTAAAAACTGGATCCGGCCGAACTAATGGCCGGCGAATGAAGTCCTCCTCCTCCTCCGTTCATCATCACCCCATCCTCCTCCTCATCCTCCTCATCCTCCTCTCCATCTCCGCAATCCACATCCATTCCCCCATCCGTCTCCCGGTCACCTCCCCCTCCTCTGCATCCCACGTCTGAGTTCGGACTCGATTTCATCATGCCACCGGAAGTGACCCCGGAATCTCGCGATGAGATCTCGCCGTTCTGCGCCTTCTGGAAGTCGATGACCTTGTCGAGCAGCTTGATGTACTTGATGGCCAGTCGAAGGATCTCGTTCTTGCTCAGCTTCTTGTCGGGTGGATGCGTTGGAACGAGCTTACGAAGTTCGGCGAAGGCACCGTTGACGTTCTGCTGTCGCCATCGCTCGCGGCTGTTCGTGAAGATGCGGCGAACGACCTTGCGGACGGGAGCGTGACCGACCGGAGGAGGGGGTGCCACCCCTGCCTGCACCGAAGCTGCACCCCCGTGCATGGAGGGCAACCGAGACATATTATCCCCACGTCGACGATGATGATGATTATGTCCACCCACCAGTGACGTCACGTCTGCTGTTCCGATGACCGGCGATGTCCTCATCATTTGGTGGTGGTGATGATGATGGGGAGGATGGGGGTGATCTGCCGACGATGGGGGTGGTGGCGGTGGGGGAGCAGTCAGAGGGTAGAATGGCGTCGGTCGGTGTGGAAAGAAGGCCGAGAAACCGAAAGCGGCTCGAATGTGGGCGATGTTCGGTCCACCATGGGGCGCCTGGAAGAAGTAGGCGCTCATCGGATGGGGAGGATGCGGTGGATGGGGAAGATGGGAATGTGGAGGATGGGGTGGATGGGGAGGGACGTCCATGAGCAACGCTGTCTTGCGTGAGTGAAAGTTGTTGTTTTCACGGTCCATCAGAGTCATCATCGCTCGTGGGTCGAAGGTGGCATCCATCTCGTGTGCTGCTGCTGCTGTTGCATGAGATGGGCGAACCACAACACCCCCGTTGGCGATGCTGCACGCGGGGTCATGCATCCCATCGCCATTCCGCTGCTTCGTCTTGTCCTTGACGTCCGTCACAACATCTCCGCCACTCCTTGCACCACTTCCGGTGTCTCTGACGATGTGATTCCTCGGACTTCCTGCTCCACCAGCGCTCCTTGATGTCCTGCAGATCCCATCGGTGTCGTCCAGTCCGTTGAAGGTCCGTTCCTCTGCCGCGTTTGAGGCACCACCGAGGTTCCTTGTCCCTGCCGCAGAAGGGTAGGGGTCAAGGTCACCGTTGTTGGCGGTGGTGCGAGTGATGATCTGGATGCATGGTGGATGTGGATGCAGAGGTTGTCTATCCATCATCATCGATTGTTGTTGTTGTTGTTGTTGTTGTTGTTGTTGTTGTTGTTGTTGAGTTGTCTGTTCGTCTCTTTGTCCCCCTCCTCCTCCGCTGGAGACCACCCTCGAGGCCTTCATCTTTAGTTTATGATGCATAAAGAGATGACGAACAGCGATGGCAGCTGCTGCAGTCGTCGCCAGATCTCTCGCATCCGGGTATCTCGAGCGGCAGCCAATCAACGTGCACGTTATAAATAGAGATTTTCTGCTGCAGAGGATTCGAATTCCGTGTTCAGCGGCGACTGCGGTTGCGACGTGCCACTGCAGTATAATTATGCAGGTATCAGTTAATCACCAAGAGCTGGTAATATCTACAGAACGCAAAGAGTCAGGCTGTACTGCCTGTGCATTGTGCAATGTGCAAGATATTGTGTATGAACAGTTAATTAAGAGAAGAGCCCTCCGTTAGTATGGGCAAATATCTAATAAGTCTAAATAAGAGTTCACTTCTCTCAAATTTTTTTAATGAGAGGAGACACACTTATAATAATTATAATACACATGTGTCCGGGACAAAAGGGACCCATTTTGTAAATATGAAAATAAATAGTAAATATTTATCGATTTTTACAATTCAAACAACGTTTTTATCCTTAGATATTTGTCTAATAATTGTGAAAATTTAAAAGGTCCAGTCTCAATAATGACGTTATAATGACGTCATTTGCATCAAAATTCAAATGTAAGAGATAAGTACACAAAATTATCCAAAATTTCATTATTTTAAGATGTTATTTATCAATGATACATGTTAGTTTAGTAGTATTTTTATATCTGAATTTTGTCAGACTGCAATTTGTGCTCAAAGTGACCGTGCACCTTCGGTCTCAACGTAAGCTTCAAAACGGTCGCGCTAATAGCCATGCAACAGCATGCAGCGTCGATAACCATGGAGCTTATCAAAATCCTCCCTGCAGACATTAACAATTCGCTCATGCGTGCACGGAGTTCTTCAATGTCTCTTTTCCTTGTCTTGTACATGTGCACCATCTCCTGCAATAATTTCCAAATTTTATAATCAACTGGATTTAATTTCGGGCTGTTTGACGGCCAAAGATTATGAGGAATGAAATCCGGTCTCCTTAGTCGACAGTTCAACAGTTTAACGAGCTCAGTGAGCTGGAGCGCCATTTTGTCGAATTGTTTAATAATCCAAATATTCCCGGATATCAGGCATCAATTTTATATGGAGCAGACAATTCCTGTAATAAGCTGCATTTATTTTCACTCCTGCATGCATGGTTCTATTAAATGGATTTCTGTTTTACCAAGAGTCAATATACCAACCGAAACCATGCATGACTGGCCGGCTAAATGAACTTTATACAAATGACGTCATTTTAACGTCATTGTGACTGGAACTTTTATATTTTCACCAGCATAAGATAAATATGTCATGCAGGATTAAAATGTTAATTGCTTGAATTGGAAAAATCGATGAATAATTGAATATTCGCTATTTATTTTCATATTTACAAAATGGGTCTCTTTTTCTCCGGACACAGCGTATAGGCTATACACGCTGCATGCATGCATGGAACCAGATTTGATTCTTTCTGAATAATAGTATTAAAGTAGTAGGCCTAATGATTATCTGCAGGCAATATCAAGGTTATTTTATAAACAATCATTTGAGATGTGACTTAATATTAGGCTAATCAAATGACTTTTTACAAACTTTTTGTATCGTTATATATGTTTTTGAAGCGTCAAAAAACAGTGGGCGGACTCACTATATAAAAGTGAAAAAACTTTTGTTTCTTTGCAATATTTTGTACGTAAAGACATGAATTGCATTTAAGCTTGTAAAATTTTAATACCTGGTACAAATTTCTTATACCTCTGGCCAAGATATTGGCAAACTTTAGGCCTAGTACTTTTGGGGCCACCCTGCAGTATTTATTGAAATCTTAGACCACGTAGGCATACTCTGTTTTTTTACCAGTACTTGAATAAAAGTATAGTAAAGTAATTGGTCAAGATGGCATCTTAAAATGTTGCCATTGCAATGGGAAAACTCAAAACATTCCGGTGGGAGAGTGGCGCATCCCCTATTAGGCCTATATAGGCTACATAGATTATATACTGCCATAGTTTGCTGAATACTGCAGGATTCACGAAGAGTGACAAAGACTTACCCCATCGATGAACTATACTAGGCTATACGGCAGCCATTGTCATAAGCAGCTAACCTCTGCATCAGGAGGCGACACTTTGAGTCACATAGGGCCTACATATTGCCACTGCAGCAGACTTGTCATGTTGTCCCACAAAATGGCATATTATAATGAGCTTGGATCTACGAACTCCAGTATAAGTCGGTGCCCAGCTATACCTCTTCGTTTTAATAGTGATGATGTAATTAGGCCTATATCCTTCATTCGACGTTCACTTTACAGCTGTAGTCTGAATTAATTTGATTATTTTGAAAGACGTCATCAAATTATTTATTCCGGATCCAGATTCGCTGTGCTATACAGCAAAACGCAATATATAGATGGAGGTCAGTTGAAGAGACGCTGCATGGCTATGGCTGTGCAGCTGTCAATCATTGACATCGTTCGCCTGCCTCTCCTGTCTGCAACCAATCGCAGAGGAGAACGAAGATGCCAATCGATTGCCAACGACTCCGCCTTCGATTAAGAACAACCACTCATATTCGCAAGATTGTTTTCTCATTCATTATTCATTATGGAGATTTGTATAGATCCTATTCGGCTAGTAGGCCTACTCAGGAGCACTCCATAGTATAGAGTGACAGAGCTCTTACAGATAGTTACATAAAAGCAGCATCTATACGAGCACCTCCAAGTATCAAAGCAGAGAACCGGTATATATAATCTGCTGTAGCAGTGGCGGCGCCAGCTCTAAAATTTCGGCAGGTCGTGTCGGGGTCATGGGAACTATTTGGCAGGTCGAAGAAATTGATGGTTGAATTTGAAGCACATAGGCCTTCTTCTCTTCTTTAAGTTCTCTGACCCCGCGAGGGTTCAACTTCCAATGACGTATATAGGCCTACGTTCTTGTCTTCTTATTTCCCAATAGGCGTATAGGGCCTATAGAAGGCCCTAGATGATAGATCTATTCATTTACCTAATACCGTAGATAAGATCAGACGTGAAAGCACAGAATAAAGAAAGCGTAGCTACGCTTTCTTTATTCTGTGGTGAAAGTCAGTTGGATCTAATAATAGGCTAATAGCCTATTGCACCACAACACTAGTGATCTTTTGGGCGAGGAAAATGTTGATTTTTCCTTTAAGACTCTGAAATGAAATAATGTAAAAAGATATTAAAAATTCCAAAGTTTTCAGGCAGGTCATTAGGCAGGTCATGAGCAAAAAAGGCAGGCCGCGACCTCCCGTAGCGCCGCCACTGTGCTGTAGGATAGGGAGCCAATGCAGGAATTACACACGTAGGCCTATGCAAACTCTTAATTTCCTATTGAGAAAACGCCAACATGATATAATGCTATATAAATAGCCTAAAATTGTTATTCGATGTTTAAGCTTATTCTATAGTAGGGTGTCCCTCGCTAGCGGGTCGTGGATTTTTTTACTAGTTTTTAGGACTCTCTCTCTCTTTGAACCAACATACAGTATGAGAATTGTGGAAAAATAACTGGGGGGGGGTTGGTCTATGATAAACTTGAAATTTGGGTATGAAAAACATACTTTAACATGGGGCTCTAAAAAAGACTGGGGGGTTGAACCCCCAACCCTTCCGGCAATTCTCACCCTGCCAACATACATTATTTTTTAAATATTACCAGGGCCGGATTAAGAAATGTGGGGCCATGTTCGGAAATTTTGGGGGGGATCTTCGATCGAAAAATCTGATGACCTTTTTTTAGTTGTTTGGTCGAAATTTCTTTAGAATATACCGAGTTTCGCCTCCAAAACAGCTGATGACCTTTTTTATTCATTTGGTAGAAATTTCGACAGAAAAAAAATCCTTCCAAAATTTGTTTCCCTCATGTGTGTGGGGCCCCCTAAAGTGTGGGGGCCCCTGTTCGGCCGAACATGGTGAACATGCCTTAATCCTACCCTGAATATTACACCCCACCTGTTAAACTGACTTACTTCCGGTTTGAATTTTTAAAAAAGGTGGTTATCGTCATGGTTACGGTTTACCTATATATATACGCTGCAGTCGGATTCCTTCTTAATTTTAGACGTTGTGTAGCCTATATACGAACGTTTTTGCATCCTTCTGCAGTATAATACTGCAGCAGCAGCAGCAGCAGGCATAATAACACTAAAACTGAAAATGGTCCCTTTCCACTTTGCAATTCAGCTCGTGTGTATGTAGGCCTAGGTGACTATAGGTCAAAGGACTATAATATATTGACCAGTGTTTAATCTAGACGTCTCTGGGGGGGGGAAAGTTCCCCCCCCAGGATTGACATTTTCCCCCCCAGAAAAATTTGACAAAATGATATTGGTTTTTTTACTGTTTTCTTCATTGTTTTACATGAAGTGTTATAATATACGGTGATATTATTTACTATTACAATAACGATTATAAATAATGACATTATTAATTTTACTAACATAATATATTATGCTATCATGTTGCAATGAGTATAACTTACTGTATATGTTTGTATAAACACTATTTTTTGTCTAACTAAAAACAGAGAGACATCCCTCCAGAAAAATTTGGCAAAATGATAATAGTTTTAGCTGCTGCTTACATCATCGCATTACATTAACTGTTATGATATAGTATACCGTAAAATTATTTACTATTATATGGTTATAGTAAATATTTACTATTATAATATGTGACACAATCCTGCTAAAATGAGTGTTAAGATGACACCTTAAAATGCTTCCATTGCAATGTGGAAATTCCAAAAGTTTCTGGTGAGGCTCTCAACAAGGACAGGTTTTTGTTAAGAAGACACCATAAAATGCTGCCATTGCAATGTGGAAATTCCAAAAGTTTCTGGTGAGGCTCTCAAAAAGTACAGGTTTTTGTTAAGAAGACACCATAAAATGCTGCCATTGCAATGTGGAAATTCCAAAAATTTCTCATGCATGAGGCTCTGAACAAGTACAGATTTTTGTTAAGATGACACCTTAAAATGCTTCCATTGCAATGTGGAAATTCCAAAAGTTTCTGGTGAGGCTCTCAAAAAGTACAGGTTTTTGTTAAGAAGACACCATAAAATGCTGCCATTGCAATGTGGAAATTCCAAAAATTTCTCATGAGGCTCTGAACAAGTACAGATTTTTGTTAAGATGACACCTTAAAATGCTTCCATTGCAATGTGGAAATTCCAAAAGTTTCTGATGAGGCTCTGAACATTGAACAAGTACAGATTTTTGTTAAGATGACACCTTAAAATGCTTCCATTGCAATGTGGAAATTCCAAAAGTTTCTGGTGAGGCTCTCAACAAGGACAGGTTTTTGTTAAGAAGATACCATAAAATGCTTCCATTGCAATGTGGAAATTCCAAAAGTTTCTGATGAGGCTCTGAACAAGTACAGATTTTTGTTAAGATGACACCTTAAAATGCTTCCATTGCAATGTGGAAATTCCAAAAGTTTCTGGTGAGGCTCTCAACAAGGACAGGTTTTTGTTAAGAAGACACCATAAAATGCTGCCATTGCAATGTGGAAATTCCAAAAGTTTCTGGTGAGGCTCTCAAAAAGTACAGGTTTTTGTTAAGAAGACACCATAAAATGCTGCCATTGCAATGTGGAAATTCCAAAAATTTCTCATGAGGCTCTGAACAAGTACAGATTTTTGTTAAGATGACACCTTAAAATGCTTCCATTGCAATGTGGAAATTCCAAAAGTTTCTGGTGAGGCTCTCAAAAAGTACAGGTTTTTGTTAAGAAGACACCATAAAATGCTGCCATTGCAATGTGGAAATTCCAAAAATTTCTCATGAGGCTCTGAACAAGTACAGATTTTTGTTAAGATGACACCTTAAAATGCTTCCATTGCAATGTGGAAATTCCAAAAGTTTCTGATGAGGCTCTGAACAAGTACAGATTTTTGTTAAGATGACACCTTAAAATGCTTCCATTGCAATGTGGAAATTCCAAAAGTTTCTGGTGAGGCTCTCAACAAGGACAGGTTTTTGTTAAGAAGATACCATAAAATGCTTCCATTGCAATGTGGAAATTCCAAAAGTTTCTGATGAGGCTCTGAACAAGTACAGATTTTTGTTAAGATGACACCTTAAAATGCTTCCATTGCAATGTGGAAATTCCAAAAGTTTCTGGTGAGGCTCTCAACAAGGACAGGTTTTTGTTAAGAAGACACCATAAAATGCTGCCATTGCAATGTGGAAATTCCAAAAGTTTCTGGTGAGGCTCTCAAAAAGTACAGGTTTTTGTTAAGAAGACACCATAAAATGCTGCCATTGCAATGTGGAAATTCCAAAAATTTCTCATGAGGCTCTGAACAAGTACAGATTTTTGTTAAGATGACACCTTAAAATGCTTCCATTGCAATGTGGAAATTCCAAAAGTTTCTGGTGAGGCTCTCAAAAAGTACAGGTTTTTGTTAAGAAGACACCTTAAAATGCTTCCATTGCAATGTGGAAATTCCAAAAGTTTCTGATGAGGCTCTGAACAAGTACAGATTTTTGTTAAGATGACACCTTAAAATGCTTCCATTGCAATGTGGAAATTCCAAAAGTTTCTGGTGAGGCTCTCAACAAGGACAGGTTTTTGTTAAGAAGATACCATAAAATGCTTCCATTGCAATGTGGAAATTCAAAAAATTTCTGATGGGGAGGGGAAATCCCCCTCCCCATACCCCTCCCCCTACAAGTCTCGGCGCTACGCGCCTCACGAGCGTCCTTCGGACGCTCAATTGTCTCCCCCCCCAGAAACCTGAATTTCCCCCCCCCCAGAGGACGGGGACTAGATTAAACACTGTATATTGACTAAACGGAATTTGAAGCGAACAACATACGATGAGCCTATTATAGTGTAACGATCGCTATAACCGATCGTCACGTATTTTTGGTTTCTATAATATTATATTATATCTTTATTTCCTTGAATTCTGCATGGTATTTTCGGGGTCCAATAATTATATATATATTATAATATTATTATTTTTGAGCTGCATTCGGTGACCTACATAATATTGGTGACCTAGATTTTAATGTCGAGCTCGTGTGTGATGCGAGTTGCCGACAGGGATGACGTAAGCGGTCGCCATAGCTACCAGGTTATTGATCGCTTCTTGCATACGCTCAGCGAATGGAGGGTCGGCCGAAAAGGAGGAAGAGGAGTCGGCCGATATGACAAGCGCAGCGCCAGAGCAGTACAGATAAACGGATAGACAGACGGACGGAGCAATACGCCCTGCTGGCCGCTGTCATTGAATGCATGTGTGGTATCTTTCCTTCACGCTGTACGAGGTGACCTGGTCTATTTTTAGCACGGTTGACTCAGTGCAACTCGTGCGTACGTGTCAGAGCAAGAGGAAGAGAGAGAAAGACAGTGAGCTGCAGACAGACGCTTAGAGGGAGATAGGTGGTCGCAGCTGCATAGGAATTCAGCGCGCTTTATCTGATCACGCGGTACATGCGTGATCACGGCTCGGGCAGTGTCTTCTGCGCATGCGTCGCGTTCCCTGGAGGCGTGATTATTAACTCAAGAACGGGCAATCGAGGAGAGATTCACGACGGACTTCGACGAGGATAGACGTGTAGCTCTGGAGAGCAAGTTACAAATCAGAGTTTGATTATTTTAGAAAGATAATAGTTTATTTAAGTCAGCTTGGATTCGTCGTCTGAGTTATTGCGTTGTCGCGTATTTACTTCACGGATTCTGTACGGAAATTCTAAAACGGCAAGGAGCTGATTGCATTACGGTTTTCTGTTACGAGCGAATTGTCAGCACTGTGATTCGGTTTCGCATCTTCGTAAAGGAGTTAAGTCTTTCGTTCTGGTTTTCGATCTTTCTGTCGTTTGGATCGAAACCGCTCGGGTTTTACGGAATTTCTTCTGTCGTCGATATCTTCTGTGCAATTTGCCTATGGGCGTCAATCTATTATTTAAATATCTTTTCGTGGATTCCCTGTTCTCGACGTGTCAACTCGGCCTTACCGTCCTGACAGCGTCGATTGTTGCGGATTCCTCTGAGTCACTTATCGTCGACGCACGTCCAGGATTCGACGCTCCATCTGCGCCCTTCCTCGCATAACGTCGGCCTTGTCCTGTGTCTCTAGTAGAAGGTACAGTTTTGCTGGGGTTTTCAATACAAAACTAAATTAATCTTTTGGGCAGAGAAATTAAGATTGGCAGCTAAGTACAAAATTGGGGATTCATTTTGTCTGCTCCGATTGAAGTCTGTTTGAATTGTGTTGCATATTATTATCAGTTGCTTTAAACTGTAAGCTGTTGATTAACATTGTGTATAATAATTGAATGTTTCTGATAATAATAAGATCCATTGACTAAACTTTCGGATTTACTTCTTGCTAGCGTTAGGATTTGACATAACCAAAACTTGTATAGCGCCATGGATAGAAGCGGAGCATCAACGCCCTCGCAGCCATCTAGACCACCATCTGCGTTGGAAATAGGCATTTTACTAGAGGCCATACAAACAAATTCTAAGTCCTCCCAAGAAGCCATGACGTCTATGCAGGCATCTATACAAAATAATACTAGGTCTACACAAGAAGCAATTTCCTCAGTGAAAACTGATATGCAGGCAAATGCTAGAGATACCCAGGAGGCTATCACCGTCGTACAAAGCAATGTTGAAGAGGCTATCTCTGTCGTACAAAGCAATGTTGAAGAGGCAATTTCCCCTGTGAAAATTGATGTTAGAGAGGAAATTTATGCGGTGCACTCTAACGTGAGGGAAGCGCTGACGGAAGTCGTGGCGCGTATAGAACGATTAGAGACGACGCCCAGGGCATCTCCGAAGCCGGTTGCAGGTTTGAACCCAGAAACAATGTTTCCCTTTGGTACCACCGCGGATAGACCTTACCACTCAGCCATCGGCCTGGGAAGAGCTTCGGGGGCTAGGCCTAAGGACCTTTCACTTCCGGTTAACCCCGGAATCCTACGCCGGAGTGAAAGACTGGCCAGTAAGGCCCCAGTTTCATACGGAGAGCTACGAGGTCGAGATACCTGGCCATCCCGAACCCGACGGGATTCGAACCCCGAAGCTACCGCCTCCCTTCCTCCCTCTATATCTCTGAACTACGACCTGCAACCGCACGCGGCCCTCTCACACGCTGGACCGGAAGTGGCGACTCCGGGAGTGTACGCGGGGGCGGGCGTTACAATAGTTAGGTTATTTTTAGATTCAACATGCATGATTTAAGAAGGAAATGTTTGAATAGATCTGGCATTTTTAACTGTCATAAATTATTGTTGTCTGCATCTGACATAAAAAGCTGATTGTTTCACAGAGACGAGAATGCCAGTCTCTATTGTTGACAAACGTCAATTGAATTAAAAGGCGAATATATAGTTGTCTGAAATATCTCTTTCTTATCGGTGATCAATTAAGTCTTAGGACAATTGTGTCTCAGTACTCTACACAATAATACGGTAAACACCCTCTATTGTATTCCACAATAATATAAGCTATCATCACGTGATAAAGAGCAGCGGTGTTAATTAAGCACCTATAATTTTCGGAAGGTGTTGGCTACAGATGATAGGAGAGACACGCTGTCGTCTCTAACTTTCTTATCAGTGTCACCATCTCTGCTGTCGTCGTCATCGTCGTCGTCGATAGCGTTTGTCATCATAATCGTAGTCATAATCATAATAATCATCCAAGTCGTGCGTCCTCAGTCCTCACCGTCGCTGTAGACAAACTTCACCCTTGCCCCGCCGCCGCGAAAGGCGCTACAGCAGCATCCCGAACGATGATGACACTTTATGGATGAAGCAAGGCCCTTCTTCCATTCTTCCGCCGTCCTATACCATCTCCCCCATCCCCTCTCCCCCATCCCAGGTAGGGGATGATGGCCTGCAGTGGCGGTTGACCAGATAATGGCGACGATTTTTCGGATCGGCTGACAGTTCATTTAGCTGGTTCCTTGGCGTCCGTTGTGACTGACGTGCGATGCCAGTGATGAGATGGACGACAGCGGGGGACCAGCGTCCGATTAGAACTGACAATGGTGCAGCGTCACTTCCGGCGATCGCATCGTAATGAGCTCATTATAATTGGTCGTAATATAAAACCATTTGTCATTAACCGTTAGTCGCCCCACCGAAGGGGACCGGTCGCCCGCGGGGCCCTACACACGCACACACGCAGCCTAAACTATAGTAAACTACGTGGGCGTGGCAAGTGCCAGTAGTCCCCAAGCGGTACTATAGGAGTATACAGTGCAGCAAGTTCAACAGGTCAAGTTATTCTCTATATTCTTCCGGCAGCTTTCTCTCCTTTATTTTTTCGTTCGCCGGTTCACGCTTTCGCTTGTTCCTTCCTCCTTCCTGCAGCCTTTTGCCTTTTAACTCCGCCACTGATTGCACTCTGCCAGTGCAAGTCCCAAGCCTGGATAAAAGAGAAGGGCGTCGCTAATGGTCTTTAATTGTTACCACACAGTGACGTTAAACAGCAATTACACACGCACTTTTACCTTTCCTGGCATTAAACAATCGGATAATAAAGAAAACATACTGAGAGCATCTCATGGGTTTTAATTATCTATGCTTCTCGATTGGGCGCTATATAAGTTTTCGGAACGAATTGACTTCTATCGTACATGATTGTGTTCAATGCACTCGATAATCCATGAATGTCGGATCAAGACTTAAAATCGTAATTATATAAATATATAATTATATATCAATCTGGCCAATAATAATATAATTCGTGACCTTAGAATTACACGGTTCTATCTCCTTAAGAAATCCTATGAACATAGAACCGTGTAATTCTAAGGTCACGAATTGTATACATAATTATATAGGCCTACACAATAGTACACATAGACCTACATTGTATACACTGCAATGACACTGAAGAAGTCGTTTGGATTACATGCAAAATAATTGAATGAAAATTCTGTCGTAGAATTTCAATTATAGAATCGCCACATGACGTCCTTTCACTGCAAGCAAGCAGGGAGCATCAGATGTTTATCACTTGTGTTTGCGGTGAAAGAGACACGGATACAGAGGCAGACATGCAAGGAGGCAGACGGACAGAGAGATAAACAGACGGTCGTAAAGGATACAGATTGTTGTTTCAGTTGTTTATGGACAATTTCCTTCACAGTGCATGCGATCAGGAAACGCGAAAGGAGAGATGGCAACGTGGTAGATCACGTTCCTCTCCAGTTTGTTTCCAGATATTACTCCCAATTAGCCCTCGAAACCCATCGACGTCCAGTGGAGGAAGGGCAGGCTTATACGGAGAGGGGGTTGAGTGGAGACTTATATGTCGGGTCGTTTGTGGGATGGGCCGCACAATGATGCATGGTAGCCGTATACCAATGACCCTTGGTCAGTGGCGGTCAAGACAGGTGCACGGACGATGACCGGGCGTTTAACTGCAGGACGACGAGGAGGAGGCATTGTCTCTGACGTCATAAATCTTGACGGAAACCACGTGTCACCGGGTCAGATCAGCTCGCCATCTAGCGACGATTTATTCCTAATCCGACAAATGAGCGCCATTATTTTCGACTACAGCTCTCGAAGTGTCGACGGAAGCTGCTGCTGCTGATGCTGCTGCTGCTGCTGCTGCTGCAGGAGCACTGCAGAGGACCATGCATGGATGGATGGAAGGATGGATACAATTGCCATCGTGCATGCATGGAACAGCCTCTCCGTTCTCAAGCACCGAGTTACAGATGTTGAGTAGCATGGTCGTCATGGAAGGATCAGTGAACCGTGGCAACAGATAGCGAATGGCAGGCTGCACGCTTGTATACAAGAAGCTGTGGCTGCTGCATCTAAAGAGAATAATTCGTGTACACGTGCGATTAAAAGATCATTTCGTTCATTTGTCATCGATGTGTAATTGATTCTCCACCGTTGAACATTTTCCGGCAATTAGTAAACGAAACAATAATTATAATCGTCGTTAATTGTCGTATGCATCGTATCAACATTCAATCGAATTAAGCACTGCAGCATGCTGGCCTGCCTCTTAATTCATTCGCGCAATATGCTTCAGTGACGAATGTAAACATCTACATTCTATACAGGCTACAGTGCTAGTTATAACACTTAAGAGTGTCTCATTTGTTTGTATGTTTGTATGTGCACTTGTTATAGCGCCCCTTCAAGCTCTCTCTACTCAGAGGCGCTCCCGAATGCAGAGCGGACACTGCATCGGAGTTTCACGCCGAAGCGCTGAGCAGTTGTGAGTGAAGGACTTGCCCAAGGTCCTTACGCGGCCAGATGGATTCGAATGTGCACATGTGTGTGTGTGTGTGTGTATGTGTGTGTGCGTGCGTGTGTGAGACTGTGTGTGTGTGTGTGTGTATGTGTGTACGAATGAAATACGTATACAGACTGTATAATGCAGTCTGCAGCAGCGAGGACGAGGAAATTCGTTGGTCCGCATTTCATGACGGAACAGTCAATGTGGTGCCTGCTGATAACAGGATTACGGGCTCCGTGAGAATTACACGAAGTCAACACCAAACACACTAGGATATATATGTATAATGCATACATGTGTAATATATATACATATATAATTATATATATATAGCCTACGTATACGTATACATAGTAGACCCTACAGTATATAGTATATGTATACAGATAATATATGCTATATTATGTATAGCCTACATGACTTTGTGTACACGTATAGACGTATAAACATAGGCCTATACTGCCCCATAGGCTATAATTTTATATGCACATACACAAATGTATAAACATATAGCCTATATATATATATATGTACACTTAAATATTTTATGGTATATGGTGTGTGTATATATATATATATATATATATATATATATATATATATATATATATATATATATATATATATATATATATATATATATATATATATATATATATATATATATATATATGTACACTTATATAAATGGTCCATCGTTGTGGCTCGCGTAGGCTATAGGTGGCGCTGCAGCAGCGAGTGATTTATGGCTGTCGTCTGCTTTCGTCGAGATGTCGTCTGCTCGGCGACGATAAAAGAACCGCGCGCGTCTCCCGAACTCGTGCGGCAGCCCGATATCACATAATACCATACATAGACTGACTCCCTCCCTGCAGAATCACCCCCTTCTGCTTATCCGTCCCTGTCTCTGCCGCTCCCTCCCTATACCTCCCTCCCTCGTGTTGCCACAAATTGAATAAAGCGCATTAGTTTAGCAAACTGCAAGCGAGCGATAAGGAGTTCGACATTATGGGGAATTTTTAGCCGATTCGTCCGGAAGGAAATTTCTGTAACGAGTTGTTCCTGAACTTGTATGTAGTCCTAAATAGACTTATTATTATTATAAAGGACTATGCATGGACAATCAATCGCATTCATTTGCAGCTCGTCGTCCATGGATGAAGTGCCATTGCATGAATATAATTTTCGTATTCGAAGTGTAATGCCAGACGAGTGTGGTCGATTATTAAAGGGTAGGCCTAGGCCTATAGGCTATAGGTCCTATTGGTCTATATAGGCCTACGCATATCTAGGCCTATAGAATAACAGTGCTTTAGATGCAAAAGAGAATGGAGTGAAGCAAGGTATAGACTTCTATATAGGGCACAATTTCTTACAGGTTACCTATAGGTACACGAACGTATATGGTGAGAATGGGGGGGGGGGAGTATACGGGTAAAAGAGACCTTAAGATCCACCGAAATATGATTTTATCTAAGCATGGCATGTATGCAGTGTAGGCCTAATAGACTACATGCAAAGCTGATCTAATAGCGCCTTAATTGGAATGAGTTTAAGCCTTTAAGCTAATTATAAGCCAATTAATCCTTCCACGACCAAGGACTAGTCCTTTTATCGGACGTGGCACATGTCGAAAGTAGCTCTTCGTCAGAATCACATGCGGTCCATACAAACAATGAACGATGATAATCCGTCTTAACACTGCGGCGCTGCTGTTCTGTTAAGACGACTTAAGAGATGCATACTAATTAGGGTAAGATCTGCAGCACAGCCATTGTCTTCCATGTCCGGTTCCGGACTAAAGAATGGTTCCGGACGTCCATATAATAACGCTGCAGCTCGCAACACACACGTGCTGCGTGCCACGTGTAACCGATTGATTGACTAGGCTATAAGCCGCTGTCACTCAGTCCTTCACTATTCTATGCATCTAGGTTTCATGCAATCATAACCGCACAACTTTCTAGAAAATGAACGGTATTGATATATAGCCGCATGTAGGCCTGTATACTTCTTGGCTTTATGCACCGTAGGCAAGGGCGGATCCGGGTGGGGGGGGGGGGAATCCGGCCATGCCCCCCCCATTTAGAAATGCCCATGTATCGTGGCCTCCCCATTTGGTTTCAATGTGGTATATTTTGAGGACATTTGGACTGGACGAAAAAAGGTCATCATATTTGAAAAACCGTTTGGCTTACTTTTTTTAAACCACTGTGTATTATGACTATTTATACGTGTAAGTGAAAACCACATTATATGTTAGTCACAGCAGCTATGATATCCATGGTTACTAGTACCGTATGGTTCTGATAAAGCTGAGCGAAACTATAAGGATCATTATTTTGTCAATATATAAAACAACAGCAGATAAACTACTCAACGTTGCTATTTGTAATTAATTGCAAGCATACTTGTAAATTATTTCAAATGCAGAATACTTTTCACATGCAAAGTCATTGTTTTAATGCTCACCTCAAAGTATACTATGTAAAAGATGCAAACTGAGGCTGCTGATCTCAATATTTACAACAGTTAATTTAAAATCAGTCTGCAATCGCATATATACAGCTCACTACTGTCCTGACCACTGTTAGTGTTTGACTGAATCAAGGCTCAATCTGATAGCAAGCCAAAGGCAAGATTCCTTGTCCATCCTCCTGACAAAGGCTGACAATCTTCCTGGGGTTACCATGTTTCTATAGGAAAGCAAATTTTTAGATGTCTCTGATACTCCATGATATCCGCAGGTCAAAAGGTGATACTTCCACTCTGATTAGCAAAAGCCTCCAAGACTCCAAATGTTGATTAATTTAATTGACATTCGGTGCCAATTCTGTCCTTTCCATTATGTCATCTGTCACTTCATTCAGCACTTGCTTCCATCCTTGTAATGCCTGAAACATAAAGCAGATTAGAAATGAAATCAACAACATCTAAATGTCTAACATTAATAATTTCTTGGAACCAATTATTGCCTCTTAATTAATACATAGTTCTTCAGATAGATTGCTTCAACTTCTTTCAAAAGCAAATGCGCTTAATCAGTTCATTCTTTGATGAAATTAATCTGTGTGAAATATTTCTTACATAACAAGCTGTTTCTTGCCCTTCCACTTCTGTCACCGGTACCTGACATTTGCATTTCTATTTGCTTATCTAAAATTAAACTGCCCACATTGAGGCCGGTTGAATTTGACTTGAATGATAGGTCACTGACTATGCGAGTAGTTCAACTGAGCATGAGATCAATCACAGAATTGCCATTGCCAGATCCTGCACGGTCTCCCTCTCGATTGAAAACTCTACACAAGAACTGAATGCTAAACCACGTCAGCCAATCTGTAGTATTTATCTGAAACCAACTTTCGCATAAACTGTGGCTTGAGCTCCTCAGCGTCAGCCTTTATTGTAACCATGCATAACTTCTGCTGTTTCAGAAATGGCTGAAGACCAACCTATTTGTTGGCGATAGTGCTAACTTAGGAGTACTAACTTAGGATAAGTGCACTTCTGAATATCTGGGTGATGCTTCACAAATATTCAATTACAATTATACACTGTACGTGCTGAGCACTATTACTCCTTTACAGTTACAATATGAAGTCCAATACAGAGACTCTAAGCAATACTTTAGACGTGCAGACCATCTAGAGGATTCTCTGGATTGGCTAATTTGACCAAGAAAATTCAATAAGTGGAACAGCTATGGTACCAGTCTTTGCTCACATCACATATTTTGTTTATTTACCGTTACTGCAACAAAGCTTAAAGGATATGGTATACTTTTATCTGTCAACAATAATAAAATAAACATACAACATGTCGCATTGACATCAACATACCGTAAGTTAATTAAGCAGCATGAGAACTTTCACAGTCTTCATCACTTGAATGACTTGACGCCAGTTCTGTACCGTCAGCAATTTGTGTATCTGATCCATCACTGTCTGAATATTCACCAATTCGTTTGCTCTTCTTCGAGTCTTGAGAGAAAATATAAAAAATTGTACAAGAACATAACCCATTTAAAAAATATTCAGTTCAAGTTCAACGTTCCATTTGCTCTCTGCATAACGAAATCAGAGTCTCTGGTGAACAGGAAATGATTCCAGCAAGGATTGGATTCGAAAACTAAAATAAGCTTACTGATAATTTGTCAACATGAAAACTTGGCATGCTGTAGGCTACTTCAGCATTGTTTTCAAACCCTGCAGTCCATTAATATGTGGATATGGTGTTGCCTCCCAACGACCATGTGTAGTCCAGACTGTACTAGGTTCTCCTCATAGGCTAATTGATGCCGTTAGTACTCAACAAAATAGTTCCTAACTTCCATTCTATGAGTGATGATGATGAATAAGGTAATGGAACAATTAAAACTATTCAAAACATTGTGATGAAAAAAACTTACTGCCATTGGAGATGTTTGTCATTGGTATCAATTCTTTTGGCAGTGTGCCAGTACTTGCGGCAGCAGCAGCAGCGGCAGCAGCAGCAGCAGCACGATAGCTTGGATAGCCAGTGTTGGCAAAGTGAGGGTAAGGATCGAGCGGGCGGACGTTCACTGGTCCTCCAACGCTTTTCTCTGAAGATGGTGATGTTGTACAAACGGAAGACATTGCAGATTGATATCTTTTTGGTCCACCATAGTATGGGATTCGATGCTGTCAGTAGAGAATTTTAGAACATTATTCTTTCAACACAGAACTAAGAAAAGAAAGGAATCATACGGTTGCAACTCTAGTTGTTTTTTGCAACTTGAGAATTCAGCAAACTGATATGATGCGATGCAACTTAAAATTGCACAGCTGCTTCATTTTAGGTCAGCATATAACATAATTCACTTCTTCTGAAACACAAGTGTAGGTTTCTTTTCTCTGCCAAGCAAGGTGACCTGGTTGTCCCTATGGCTCGAACTTCCACAGTGCTGCAGAGAAACTTAATACAAGATCATTCTGATAATATTATACAAATCAAAAACGTTTAATTCTTACCGGATTATGTGGCATAGAATAAGATGGCAGCTTGCTCTTGTCTTTCTTCAGATTTCTTATGTACTTCAGTTGACTCTTGACCTAGTTTCAAAGGCAAAACAGATGGAACTAAACCATCATCTATTAATTATTGGAATATAACCAGTTCATATTAATGGTACAAATAATAAACTAAAACCAGATATTGGTGTAAAACTTACTACATTGTATTATGAATGAGTCTGGTTGTATGCAGCACTTAAGTACCGTACTTCAGTAAGTTGTAGCCTCAGACTGCATCTATGTACAGGGTGCGCCCCAAAAAAGACCCCCCCCTAAGATTTTTGCCAATATCTAGACCAAAAGTGAGAATTTTGAAATGAAATTTTACACCCTGTACATTTCTGTTACATATTGTAATAATAGACAATCACATAATCTTCTTTCTCATTTTATGATACTCAATATGTGTAAGGCTTGTTACACGCTCAATTTATTGACATCATTATTTTCTTGAAGACAAGTAAACAATATATTCAGTTTTATTCTGAATGCCATTTTTCTTATAAATATTTAAAAGCCATTGGGCTTCATTAAAAATATTAATTTTCTCAAGTGCAAAGCAACTGTGATTAAACGACTGCTTAACCCTTTAATGCCGAGATGGTAGTAAATGGTATGGGAAATCCTATACCCTCCGGCATTAAAGGGTTAAAGGCACCTATACGGTAACCATGGCAACTGAAAGGAGGCTCAAACCTACACTCTCTTCATTACAAGCCGAGGACTTCAACCACACAAAAGCCATTCCAGACTTGAATCTGTTTGTATGCCAATAGTAGGACGATATGGAAAATGATGTGGAAATTCAACACCTTGTTCTGTGTCTGAGCTAAAACAATAGTTTTAATATATGTTTGACTAACCTCTTTGTTAAGAATAATGTATATTGCCAAGACAAAGATTCCTTGAAGTCCGGTGAAGATGGCAAAGAGGAAGCGAAAGGCAGGAACGGTGTCATTAACTGATAACACTCCAAAGAACAGACTAACACTCATCAACACCAACAGGATACTTCCAGCACCGACTTCATACCTGAAGAAATATCACCAATCCAAAATGCATAATTAATCTGTTGCAATGATAACTATCAAAATACTCTAACTCTACCTACAGCTGAAATTTCTACTATTTGTTGGTAACAAATAAATAATTCCAATGCTTTTTTAAAAAATGCATGCATTCTAATCCCATAATTACAACTTATTTGCAGACAATTAAAAAGGAATGAATGCATTCTTACACTTGAAAAGTTGGAGTCATCCTTGATGTCATCCTTCTAACTCATTATGGAAAGTTAAATGGTTAATTCTCGCTCTTACTTTCTACAAAAACTTCGCAAAACACTGTATTAAATTGGTTGGGTTCTCGTCATCCAGTACAGCAACATTTTATTTATTTAAAACACCTTTCAATCTTACTTCATGTAATTTGAGTCACTTTCGCTGTGCTTTGGACGACCATGGCACGTACTTGCAAGGGAAATTAGAAACAGAACGGCACTGATCTGTAAAGTAATTAAACAACAGAGACAGACGTGTCATGATCCTTGATTCTGTCATTATGTTGAAACTGTAAGCTTCGTAAACCTAGACTTGTCCCTGTTACCTTCCTGATATATCATTGTCATAGCAACAGTCATCTACAAACTATTTTGGTCATGGTGGTGTAGTGGTGGCTTTGCTGCCTTGGAGTCGGAGGGTTCCAAGATCCAATCCAACTCAAGCCACCATGTAAAGACCTTGGCAAGTCCTTCACTTGCAATTGCTTGTGCACTTCGGAGTAAAACTACAATGCAGTGTTGGCATTGTAGTCGGGAGTGCCTCTGAGTAGAGAGCTTGAAGGGGCGCTACAGAAATGGAGAAATATTGACCTTCAATGCATGGATGGTCTAGTTCTGTGTATCTGTTTGTGATTGCTTGCGCCATCTGGTGATTAATGAGAACAAGAAAAGGCATGCTGCACGCAGTGGTGACTGCTGGTAATAATTGGCAAAAGTAATAAGAGTAAAAACTGTCTGTTCGGAAAAGAGCTTAGATAGAGCAAGGATCTAAAAATAGGAAGCTTTTGACAACTTCTTTCAGGGACCACAGTTAGTAGAGGATTTTACCTACAAGGAACATTATGCAGAATATTTGCATGCTAATTTACTTATTGTCTACGTACTGTATGTATGATTACAATAGCCATTGCTTATCCACAAATGCAAGCCATTTCGAAACAATTTTACATGAAATTAAAAAATTCTGTTCTCAATACATTTACATGTATGTGTATAAAAGTATCAGACATCATGGATACATACTTGAAAATGTAAACATCAACTGTAAAACAAAATTAATACTTACCATAGTTAAAAAGGCCACTGGACCAGCGAATGTCAAGAAGACAAAGTCGTGTAACTTCAGCCAGCAACTAAAATAGCAACTTAGAAAACTTATTAAATATTCACAATACTCATAGAAAATAATTTCTTTTATACAAAAACACGTATAAAGAAAATAAAACAGAAAAGGCAATTCGTGCTGGAAAAACAGCAAAAGTGTTAAGTGACAGGATGCAAAAAAACCAAACAGCAGTTCTCATTGGCTCTAATAAAAGAAAAGAATGAAGTTTGCAATTTCAATTTCGATAAATGCCAAGAAGCCACTGTGTACAGGCATAGGTAGTGCAGAAATTAAAATACATCAGGACTGTCAGCAATTTAATTTTCAGTCAAAATGATTACTGCAGTTATAGTAACACTCAACCTATAAATGTTTTAAATAAATTGAAGGTCTGCTTAAACTGTAAAGAAAGAACGAACTAAAATCTTACAAGAACTGATTGCCATAGCTGTCGGTGCTCAATCCAACTGACAAACCTATTATTATACCAGGAATAACTACAAAAACAAACACAGGAGTATTTTAAGTAATTAAATATGTTGAAAGATCAGTTACTTAAATAGAGCTGTCATGCACACATCTAAAACAGTTACACGTTAAATAATTTTAATATGTATTTCCACAGACTTTTCAGTCATTAAATATGAACTGTTAGCATAGATTTCCTAGAATAAAGAAACAAGCCCACATTCAAAGACAGTGTCATGGATTCATAATTTAAGATGACTTTGGGACAATTAGCTGTAAATAGCCATCATATATTAAGCAAACCGACTCCAGAAGTAAAGGATGCAACAGCTCTAAATAACACAGCAACTGCATACAACATGACATAATTATCAGTCCAGGCTGCTATTGGTGAAAAACAATTTAAAGAAAACCATTAAATGCTAATTTAAACTAATTTAAACTGTCATAACATTTGAGTTTCAAAGTCAACAGATATAACCGGATAATAGTAAAACTGAAGAAGGTGATTCTGATGAGAATTATGAAAATTGATGAGATTGATGAATGGTAAACATATACACGTATAGTCAGGCAGTGAAGCTGTAAATGCAACGTACTGTAGCCAGCGGCGTAGTAGAAATGCATCGGACCTCGGTTGATGTCCAGTATGCTTGTTATCATGCGATATAGGTGAAGACTTTCAACAAAGACCCACGCAAATGCAGACGTATAGAAATACTGGAGTAAGATGGCTATCAGTCGACAGACGATCTGCAAGACAAAAGAAAAAACTCATTATCACTATTAGCATTGCCTTATGATAAAAATGATACCAATTCTCTAAATTCGAATCTCACATAGGAAACCTTTGCAAATAATATTTTTTCAACAATTGTTGATCTTGGGATCACTTAAATTTTAAAAAATAAAATAAAGTGTGGCTGGACGGTCATGGACAGCGTTCAGGAACTTATTTTCAAATCTCATCGCTGTTCTGCCACTTATTTGGACAGCAGAACCTGGAGAAGTGAGTTCAAGTGACAGGCATCCAGCCACTTCTTTTTCTACACTTTATTAAGCAGATTCTGTTTTTTGTAATTTAAACCTAACCTTAAAATTAATCATTCAACAATGCAAAATACGATTACAATAGAAGTAGTATATAAATAATTACACAGTGTTAACTATAATACGTACTATTTAAGTTTGTACTGCAGTTTATTCCTACCTTGGGCTCTGTTCGACTAACTCCAAAGAGAAATGAAGCGTTGGCAAAGAGAAGAACAATCATGAGATTGAGGTGGATGGTGAGAGAATTCGTTCCAATTCGTAGTAGAATGCAGAAGACAATGATCGCAGCCACAAAGCAGACAATAGCAATACCAACGCCAACACACGTTGCTATCTCCAGATTGTAGATAGAACTAAGCAATGCCTGCATAAATCAGATTCACAGAAAAGAGCATTATGCTATATCGAGTTTTTTTAAAATACTGGAGCTGTTTTGTACAGCTTTTTTAAATGTAAGTTGGTACGGAAAGGTTCAGGTGCTTGTGAAAGGTAACCAGAGTCAAAGAAACAGCTAAGAACCGGATTGAAAAACTGAACAGTAGATTAATAGCAGATGAGGTCAGATAATCATTAAATAAACCAAACACGCTAAACTAAAGTAATATATTCTATATCTAGTGTCATTAGTTTAAGGAAGATCTCTAGGTTTACTCAAGGCCTTTAGCATATTCATGTCTGAAGTATATGATCAGAGCTGTGTTCAATTTTCATATTTGATTTGCTTCCAACCAAATAGTGTTCTGAACAGCTTATTCATATTTGGCTGAATAGCTTTTTTAGAAAATGGCTATAAAAGTCTTTCATGTGAGAATCTGGAATACTTAGTCATTCTGACCGAAAGAAAACTTGCATACAGTGGAACTTTCAGTTAAAAGCCAATATATAATACTCTTTTGTGTAGTACCAAACAAGGCAATTCAGAATTGAAGGCAATATAAAGTTCAACTACAGAACAAAAACTTACTTACATATGAAACATTTTTAAATACATGTATTGCTGTCTTGCTTTAATTTTTGTCCCGCATTGTCTATAGCTCTCTCATCGGCTTCTTTTTTCCACAAAAAGTATATAATCATCCGTGTTGGACCAATAATTAGTAAACAAAGCCATTCAATACAACTAATATAGATCCCCATTATTCTTCTGGAATGCGTGTGGGTAAAGTGAATGAGAAGAGATCTGTAAAGTAATTCACCTGTTATTCTTGTTAGTGGTTAGTCTGAAATGCCTATGAGCAATTGAATTACGTTTGAAAGGCTGAATTTACTTTTGGTTACTTACTTCTTCTGGACCGTTCTAATGCAACAAGAAAAAAAGCTCGTATAAAATATAAGTACAAGTAAAAGAGAGCAGGCATAAAATGAAGGTGTCACCTGAGAACTTCTCGCTTCCATGAGCACCGCAAATGTCGTCAGGTGGTCACATTCACATTCGACAAAACCAATTTCATTTGACTGACGCGTCAGCAGTTGACAGCCGTGACTAGACCATGTCCCTTGAGAATCCCTGAACATAATAACATTCAGGAATAAATATTTCTTTATGTCTAAACAAAATTGCGAGTTTAACACTACGTTACAGCAATAGAAATTAAACTACTTAATCCAGACTGCAAAGCTAAAACTATTAATTCATCCATGTTTACTTCATTCACATTTATTTCAAAACTTGACTGTTCCTAAAATCACACAACAAATTACGAATCATTGCCTGAAAACTCATACGAATAAATCATTGGGAAATGTCAAAGCAAACAAATTTAAATATAGCAAATAACAGTTAGACGCACAATACTGTATCATTAATACTAGCATGACACTAATTATAACTGTTCACCTGTTAAGTGGGTCTGACCAATAGATGCACTGAGCGTTTGATCGATTGTTCTGGATGAGTGGTTGAAACTGGATGCGAATCGGTTCGACGAGTTGGTTACCAATCAACTGATCTCCATCGATGATGTTCAGCATGAGAAGCGGAGAGTTAACCACAGATCCTACACCGTCAGGTAGTCTAACAAATTAAACATCCAACTCCGTTAAATATACAAACTAAACATTCGCAAGCAGGTTTATTCTTATGCTGCAGAAGAGTCATATTTTGATGTCACACGCTCAGCTCTAACAATAACAAGCAGGGTGAGAATTCTTGGGGGTGTGTGGGGGCTCAACCCTCCAAGTCTTTCTTAGGACCCTTATTGTAAAGTCCTTATTACCAGTGATGTAGTCGAGTCCACCTGGGCCGAGTCCGAGTCCGAGTCCTGCTAAGCCGAGTCCGAGTCGAGTCCGAGTCCAAGGGAGTTCGAGTCAGAGTCCGAGTCCGAGTCACTAAGGATCGAGTCCGAGTCCGAGTCCGAGTCCAGTAACATCAAGATCCACTGAAACACTCAACATAATGACATAGAAAAAAATATCAACACTAATTATGCTAATGGTATTTTAAAGTGTAATTTATCAAAATTGAACTTTAAAAATACTGAATTAGATAACGTTTTTTGATAATCTGGCGCAATGAAATAGATACAAATATCCTTACACTGACAAAACACAATTAAGTTCAACAGCGCATCTTGTGAAGTCTCTTATGTTGAGATTTGGGACCAAAAACTGCCACCCATCAGCAATGCCTCTAGGCCTACTCTAGTAAAGGTTCTGAATCTGTGGTTTTGGGAAATGGCGTCTATTCACTGTGATTATATCAGCTACTCCAATACCCCAACACAGACCAACTAAGTGCTACGACCTTGCCTGCACGTTGCAATCCTCCAATTATATAGTAGCCTATTCTGATCTATTAATGGAGATGTAGGCCTAAGTAGGCCTAAACCTTTGTGCCTGATTCCAAGATGAGAGAAGTTCTAATAGCCACCAGCCGCAAGTAGCCAGTAGACACCTCCAACCTCCTATCCTCATTTGTTATAAACATTTCGATAGACTAGAAGTCTATGTTCGTTCGATCAGATCAGCATATTAATGCCAAGTCAATTGAGGTGTCAAAATATCAAACTCGATATAGACCTTTGCATGCCATGAATGCCTGGTATTGTTTGTGCAGGCCTATGATATGTAAGGTTATTATAAGCTCATGTTCAAATATTTCAACTAGCCCCTCCCGTAACCCAACACCGACTATACATCAAATAAACCTGTTATTACCTTCCCTCGCCTTTATTCAGCGGTGCCCAGCCATCCGTGACATAATTTCAATGTCAGGTTGTTTCATTACGAACTTAGCCTAAACCCGCAGGCTACAAGGGTTCCTTTGTTTGAGATGAGTCACTTGATTGATCAAGAAAGCAGACGAAATGTCTTAATTGGTGTGTCAATACAGGTTGTGGCCTGTTCCACGGAATATCCGTGACTCGGAAAACGAGTCACCGAGTCAAATTTCAAGTCCAGGGCTTCGAGTCCGAGTCCAAGTCCGAGTCCTGGCAGCCCGAGTCCGAGTCCGAGTCCGAGTCCGCAGAAAATCGGTCTCGAGTCGGACTCGAGTCTTTTGCCGGACTCGAGTCCTACATCACTGCTTATTACACATCTAAGGTCCAAATAAATCAACATCTGAGCTCCAAGTTATTGTCTAAAATTCTCATACTGATAACAAGGACAAGCTGCTTTGGTTTAACATTCAGAAGATTTGTGAAAACTCAAACAGAGAACACAGATAGTGGCAATTACGGTACAGTTGAAAACTTGAAAGTATAAAATTTCATAAACGGTAATAACATTGAGGCTGACAATCCATTTTATTGAAAACCATTGGAAACAGAAATGAATCCAACTCAACTCAAGATTCCGCACATAGTGAAGCAAGAAGGAATTGTTTACCTGATCGTGTCATCATATCTTTGTGGTAGCAAGTCTCCGAGTGTTCGGAAAAGGATGTAGCTGATGGTAGGCATCTGTCTTCCTACAGAACTGTTCCTCCAATCTACAGCACACAAAGCTACATGGTGCAGGTAAGTTTAGCTAAAGATTATTAAAAGCAATTACCCGGTACCAATGCCAGCTGGGAAATGCTATTGGTGGTAAGATCAGATGGCAAAAGAGAGGACATCAATAGCTTCTCTTGTCTGCAACCTATGCGCGATTTTTGCGTGATTTTTAACCAAAAACTTTAACTTCTCTGATATCATATCACCCGTCATTCCCACTCATACGTTTCGCATAACTATGGCCATAGCAGAATCTGTCCAGTGCTCAACTTCAAAACCACATAATTATATACAAATATACAATCATTGCGTCAGCAGCTCACACAAAATCATATCACCGCAATTCACTCTCTCTGAACATAGACAGTATCACAAAAAACTACCTTCAAGCTATTCATGCTCTATAAGAGATGCAATTTTTTGTAGGTAATGAAGAAATGTTGAGATTACAATTACAAATGTTACTGATCCTACAGGTACGCCAGGACTAAGATATCAAAGCAACATTTACAAACATGTCATAGCCTTGAATATAGACTATTTGAGATTCTCCTCTTTCCCACAGTCAAACAGAAAATACAAAGACAGAATCAAAACCCAGAAATGAGCAACTGTTTGTTTCTATGCTTTCTCAAAAAACCAAAAATCACCTGAATCGGCAAACAGCTTCATTGGCAGCACGACTTTTGTCTCCGTATCGAACATGCCATAGCTCTGGACTTTGTTGTTGTATTTTGGTATCGTGACATGAGAAAGGTTGCTAATGCTGATGAAGTCCAAACCAATAACTGCAAAGTAAAATTATTGCACTTTTTACACTTTGATAATTCAACTGAAGTTCTATAGCCATTTCTGGAGCATGTTTTTCTAAGTATTCTGTGAATTCCTTAACTTCACATAAGTCAACAGCAAAAAGGTACATAATTACTTAAATGATATAATCATTAACACTTTAATAATGAGTGTGTACTAAAATTGACTTGGAAACCAATGGCAGCTTGTGGTAAAAGTGGTAGAAATTTACTCAGTGACAGTCAATTAATTATCATGAATCAGTAAGAGAAGACTGAAAGTATAAGACATAACATATACAAAGCTGCCATTAGCATTGTTGCCAGAAATCAGATTGACAACTATGACAAAACTCCCACACTGCAGTTGTAGGCCTACTGGACACACTTTATGACAGGTCGCTCAGCTAGTCAAGTCTTGGCACCTTTGGTAGGTTCTTCAAAAGTGCAATTAACATATCTAGATACATACTGGCACACATACATAAAGCCGCAGCATAAATCCGCTCAGATTAACAAGACACAGAAGCAAGGATATCCTGAAAATAAAGTAAGCAGAAGATGTACTGCACACATTGTGTTGTTACAACAAATACTTATAACGTGTGTCTCACCTATGTTATCGTGAACAGCATCGAGTGGTTGTGTGAATGTGAACATCATGTTCCTCGCAAGAGTGATGGAATAGACTTCAAGAGCCTTCATCAGCGACATGGATGCATCAAATTCACGATTCAACCTCATCCACTGATCCGAATAGATTGGATTTAGAATCCTACTCACGCAATTTGCAACATGCTGAAAAGACAAATACCATCTTCACAGATAATTACGTTGCTAAGGTTGCATGTCTGGTGGAAGGATCCAGAGTCAAACAACAGTTTACAACAACAAAGGCCGCTGCCATCATCAGAAATTATTCGGTATATTACAGGTCCACAAATAAATTGTGGCTGATCGCCAAACAACTATTCGATTCTCATGCACATTTAATTACAAGTGCACGCAAGGATTTTATTTGCTTCATCCAGACACCAAAATGACACAGCAAAATCACCTGAAAGGAAAGTTTAACCCCCCCTTCCACCCCCGTTGCTAAACATTTAAAATTTCTGTGTTATATTGAATCCAAAATGAAATAATAAGTATCAAGGCTACCTGAACATTGAACAATCATCATCCTTATGTTTGAGAATGTTGGTCATTAGAGTTTCCAGTGATTTGCTTTCAGGTATCATGTAAGCGTGCATTAAAAGGAGTTCATTTTTATCTCAGTTAGCTTCTCAACAAAATTTAATGCAATTCAGCTGAAATGACAGGATAAAAGAACAGCAAAAGCATCATCATTAGTCATTGAATATCCCTTTCCTGCTCAATCAGATTGGATTCGGTTTCTGACTTGATAAAAGAACTGAGACGAGCTGATCTCACCTGAATGAAATTTCGATCTTGAGTGTGAGTCAGATTAAGTCCACTCTGCGTGCTTTCATGGTTGAGAAGATGACAGATGAGACGATAGGCGACAATTAAGTCCATTCGATACATAACAGTCGTGAGTCGCGTCGCCAAGTCGAGTCTCGATATAAGACCTTTCGCAGCGAATGTATTCAAACGCAAGTCTCGCCTTTCAATCAGTTTCAACTGAAATATCACAGATAGAACTTCTTAAATTTATAACTAAAAATGTGAAACCTGTGTACTTACTCTCATTATTCTTCTTCTTTTTTAACTCTGAAGTCTGTGTATGAAATGCAAATCTCAGTTCATTTTCCCATGTACATGTACCGGTAATTGCTTGCAAATATTTTTAATCACTTTTATAACAAACTTATATAAAAACTTTAATACTTATTTAATCTAACAACCAATAAGTTAAAATTTAGCATTCGTTTGCAGGCACTGGTTTAACAGTACCATTCTTGTAAAACAGTATATAATAACAATAATAGGCTAAGTGTTTGCAACCTCCAAGCCATGTGATTGACACAACAAAAGCTTACACGCATTTACATGCAACGAAAAATTATGTCACCTGATATCGAAGATCGGCAAAAGAAACGGACGAACAGTTTGAAAGGTCTGGCTCTCTCCATCCTTCTGTATCATTGCAAAACCTGGAGGCCAGTCCAACCGTTCCATCCGGACATTCTTCCGTCGCAATTCCACCAAACGCAGTTCTCTTCCACCAGATCTGACTGATGTAATTCTTCGGACACGCGTCGTAAACCACTTCACAGCCGCGCAGTGTCACCTCAGCAAACTTGCTGTAGCACAAGTTGCAGCGACGTCCTGTGACACCACTGCGACAGTGACACTGACCCGTTGTCATGTCACATGACCGACCATACGAACCAAACTCATAACAGTTACAGGGAGCGCATCGATCGCCTTGACGATAATGACTTTCCTACAATCACACAGAAATTTATTTTACACCCATTGGCTACAGACCTGAAAAACTGAAAGACCTCAATAATTACATAGCAATATCAATAGGGCCCATAAAGATTAGTTTAATAACATTTATCTCTATTTATTAGCATGCATTTTTAAATGTTTGAATGTAACGAATTATAACTTGTACAATGTCTTTTTGAAAGTCGCAATTCATGGTCTTAGAGTCTGGTTAAGAAGTCTTCTGCTAATTCACCATACCAAAAGTGTATTGCTGTTGGATGGGTTGGGATAAACTTTACCCTTTAATTTAAAACTGTAGACTTGGTGTCGGTGTCTTCCTTGACCTCAGTTTTTGGACCTCAACTTAACTGCTCTTAACTCTCCATGTCTTGGCCGACAAGCACAAGTGAAGCAACTGTAAATAATTTAAGACTTCTTGAATGTCATTATATTTCATGAATGTAATTTAGGCAACTACAAAAGCTGGAGTGATTCGCAAGACCCTTACCTTGCAACGACATTCTCCAGTTGTCTTATTGCATCTTGGATCAAAGCCCTTTTCCTTCGGGCAGTCGCAAGGGCCACAGATCGGGGAGCCCCACCAAGTGCTTGGGCATGACGAATTGATTTGTCGCTCACAGTAATCTCCGTCGTGATGCAAATCACATTGGCAGAAGTACTTGTTTGAAGACAATTTAGATTCAACGCAAGTCGCTCCATTGTGGCACGGATTGTAACGGTCGCAGATCTTAGCACAGTCCAATCCAATTCTTCCTGCAACAATAAAATATTCTTGTCAGATGCAACGTCACTTTGGGTCGTGTGGAGAGGCTGAAATGGAGAATCCAGAAAAGCACACTGTGATGGATTAGGAATGTCGAGTTTAGAAATCTCATCATGGCCCAGAGTCAAGCAGGAGAAGTTGTATGACATTTACGCACCAATCACCATCCATCTCTGTTTTGGCACCAAATGCTTGAAACATTTTCACATTAAGCCTCTGTAGCTGGGATATCAATATATATATATTAGGCCGGCCCTTAGCATACAGCCAAAAAATAAAAATCGTAAAATTTTGTCTGGCACCCTTTCAATCCATGCCAATTATAGAAATAACATTATGTTGAAAAGGATTTTGGAATTGCAAAACATTTAAGGGTGCCCCTGGAGCGCCGAAGTTTATTCTATGATACAAATTTGATCATTTGAATCATACAATTTCAACCAAACTATATTCAACACACTGTCACTAAGAATTTTACAGAGATGACTAAAATACACTCTAGTGATGCAACAATGCCAATGAAACAAGTGTTTACTGTTCAATTATAATTCAGTTATTGTTCACTGTTCAGCTGGTCACAGAAGTAAATGATCAGTTCAGGACAATAAAATGCAGGAATCACTGCTTTCTGCTAATTTGACACGAGATATCTTTTCGTACAGTCAGGGAACTGTCGTCGATGTTCACTGAGAACCTGCAGGAGAAATTGAAGCTGATCCTCATCTTTTGTTAGCTTTTTATTTAAGTCCTGGATGAGTGCCACATCTCGTTCAGCTCTATCATTGACAACAGCCAACCCTTTGAGTACTGCTTGTGCTTCTCGACATGCTTCGTGCTCTCCCCAAAGGGCAGGATCTTTGGAAAGCATCATCTCAGATAGTCCATGCAGACCAAGCACCTGGAACAGTTTCTTGGAGTTGGTTGTACAGAATTGTTCCAGACCGCTGGTGCCAAGAAATGCATCTGACTTCACTCTTTGTCGTTTAGGCGGATGATCTGGGACTACTTCTTCCATGGCAGCGATCATTAGCTTCTTGGAGTCATTGGATACCCTTGAATCAAAAAAGAGTAGGCCTAAGCCCAATAAGCTCTTCAGACAAATACCAGAGATGAAGCCTTAGCTTCTTGCTTGTAGCAAAAGAAATTGTAGTATGTGGATATGTGAGAAGGTTTGCCATGAGAGTGAAGTCATTTAGAGGAGCCTCAACAGCAATTGGCGCAGTTATCCATGCTTTCAGGTAGACAACAACTGAAAGGATGGCAATATCACGTTCTTCTGCAGCAGTCTTCTTGAACTGAGCACGAAAGGCCGTGCACATCTTTATGGTATAGATGATTTTTGCCATCCATCGTGCCCGGTGCATAGCGCCAAGTGGTCGAAACCGAATTCCACGAGAAGGAACACCTCCAAGAAAGACAACTGAGAGCTCGAGAAATTCCCAGTACTCGTCTCGTAGCTGTGCAGTTGCTAAATGTCTATGAGCAAACTCCAAGATATCAGAACGGCGTGGGTCCACCAATGATTCCACCAAATGATCTGACGAGGCTACCTGGAATTTGTCGCTTTCAATGAATTTCCAATGGTCTTGAAACCTCTCGAAAAGAAGAACATCATGTCCAGTAGAAGTTCCAATGGAAGTTTTTCGAATACAGCCCCAACAATTAGTTCCATAACATGGTGTCGACATGCCAGGAAAAGGAGATCTTTATTCAATTCTTGCTATATTAGGAAACATGCACCTGAGCGATGACCTGTGTTGCTTGCTGTGGTGTCAAAGCACAAAGCAAGCATTCTTTTTTACGCATCTGTTCCACTTCCTTCTGTCCCTGTGCACGCTGTCTTCGACGCATATCCACCATGTATGTCAGCTGCACCAACTGAGCCTGGACGTCCCTTCTGCCTTTGAGAGAGTAAAAAGTCTCTGTCTCTAAGAATGGAGATCATTGTGAGAGCGTCTGCATGGGCAACATCAAACAGGTCATCTAGTCTCTCAATAAATTTCTTCTCCTTAATCTTGTGAGCTGTAGCTGTTTGGTGTCTATGCTTTTGAAGTCCTTTCCATTCCACGAACACAATCTCCAACTTGTCAATACAATGCTTTTACCTCTTACAGGTATACCAGCTCGATTCCAACATTATAGTGACTTTTTCTATAGCCTGTTGACTGGAATAACGGACTGTCTGCTTGCCAACTTTGAGTAGATGCATGAAGTATCCAAAAGTTTGACGATACGATGGCAACTTTGCTCCAAGAATTTCAGGCTCATAAGAGCCAAGTAGATAGACACTTGTTTTTCCTTGCGTTTGCATAATTAACTATAAATAATTATTTGTAATATTTTGTATTTACTACATGTATGTCTGACAATGTAGGCCTATGTTTCCTATAGTAGACTAAAATCAAATGTCTTTCCTTGTATTAAACAACTCTTCAAAAAATATTGCCACCTTTTTCAACCAGACAACAAACGTTAATCGAACATATATTTGAAATTGTACAGTAAAATTTTAGAGCTCACGTAATTTTAATAAATAAGTAAGTACTAAATATTAAATGTTGATGCATTGCAAACATTAGTAGGTCGACAGAATGTATTAAAGCACTGAAATGTCAGTTTGCGATTCCAATGATAATTTGGAAGTTTACTCATACATTATTGAAACTTGAGAGCTCGGGGGGCACACCTAAATATTGCCCTATTGCAAATATTTCTAGCACAAATTATTTTCTTCATAATTGAAACAGATTGGAGGGGTGCCAGTTGATTATTTTTAACTTTCATTTTTAAGGGCCGGCCTAATATATATGCATGTGCACGATTAGCATAATGATGAGAAGGAAACACTTGGTCAGAATTAGGGAAATGGATGAAGAGTAAGGGGGCTAAAAGGGAACTTTGGTTAGACTAAAATAATGTGACCATGGGTCAATCAGACAGCATGGAACCAAATATCACCGTCATGTGACACTGCGCCCAGAGAGGAATGAATGCACTCCAATTAGATGCCATCATAGGCGTACGGGAGATTTCAGCATTGGGGGGTCAAAGATTTTACTTCTGCCCGAAAAATAAATCTCGTGGTGGGAAATATTATTTTTCCCAGACAAAAAGTTGAAATATGTCGGAAAAAATACTATTTTTTCGTCTTTTCCCGGGTCTGCTTGCCCAAAAAACTAACTTGCCCGAAATGGGGGGGGGCGTTTGCCCCCTCTGGACCCCCACCTCGTACGCCTATGGATGCCATGGTGAGTGATGCTGAAGGCTGCACAGTGCACACACATCAACAAGGGCAAGAAGTGATCAAAAATCCCCCCAAATGGTCAACAGAAAAATCATATCCTCACAGACTCTGTGCAGTGGAACTGTCTAAGCCTGAACTGATTTTCGGTAGGAGGAAAATTATACAAGCTGTATGATACAGCAGTGATGAAATTAAATGCTTAGTCAATATCAATTGTGGTGCACAACTAGAGACTTTACCTGGAAGGCATTGACATTCGTGAGATTCCCAGATGTCTATACATGAACTACGATCTGATGGACAGATATCTGAACCGTCACATGAATTCATAACGCTACATCCAGTCTCGGCATTGTAACTTTCTGGCTTTGTTAACAGAATCCCAGGACTGCTACCCACTCGAACAGCCTACAAACAATAAATGAAAAGTGATTGTGGAAATAAGTCAATGCAATAATAAAGACAAAAGGCAATACAATAATATTAAAAACTATCAAGAGACAGCTCAGTCCAGCACAAATTCAAAATTTCATGCTAGTAAGTTTGGAAATAACGTGACAAAAAATGAATTCAAATAAAGTTGAGTTTTAATTAGTTGAAGTCATTCTTTACCTTAATGCAACCACTGAAGCCTCCTCCTCCTTTCTTTCCCATTTCGTCTCCATTTAACTGTTTTCCAACAACAATTTGTCCAACAGCTTGACCAACAATCCAGTCTCCAATTCGAGTGGATTTCTGCAAACAAGAAATTAATTAAATTCCCAAAACGCCTGCATTAAATATGATATTTTATGGTAAGATATTCTATATCTCTTATCCCTGATCAACCTGATAACCAAGTGAAAGTCTTCATCAATCATTGGCACTAAAATTGCACAATGTTATAAGCTCATCAACCTGATAAATCACTTGACTAATCAATAGATGTCACTAATATTCTGTTGCACAACAAGACACAGATTAACAAAGACCCATGGTTAGGTGGACAGACCAAATCTGAGATTGTACAACAAGAAATCACAATCGCAAAACTGTTTTACTTGTAATTTCTACAGCGACCCCCTTGGTATTTACAGGTGCTCAATCAAAAGAAAAGAAATTGCAAATAATTTAAAATAACACTAACAGATGAAGAAGCAAGATGGCGTGTTCCTCGAAGAAGGGCCCATTACGGCATTACCTTGAATAATACGGATGCTAGACAGTAGAAAAAGAAAGGGAACATGCTTTGTTCCATTAAAATAAAAATGAAAGGTTGTAACTTTAGAACGATGCTATGCTGCAACATTTAACACTTTTATGACGAGCGTGTACTGAAAATGACTGGGAAAACAAAGCGTTAATAGCCTTGGATAAGTGTTCCATGACAGTGGCGAAGGACACTACCTGATAATGCCCATAATCGAGAGTAATAAGGATCTCTCCCGGCAACCACCTCGTCTCCAGGTAATGCCACGCTCCATCGTTCACCAGAACCTCATCAAACACAACAGTCTGATGCGGATGAACGTAAGAAATCGTACCATTCACCAACTGCAAATGTATGAGAAACGACTAATAAACGACAATCAAAAAACAATGAACTCTGTCCCTGTCCCCCCCAAACAAAGAAAGAATTCGACCATTGCAACTGGCATAGAGATAGTGCATCTATAACTGCATTCCACGCTCAGCCAGTGCAGTTTTGAATACAGTGAACTGCAAATGCATCAAAACAACTAATAACAGACAGTTAAAAAGCAATTAACTCTGTCACAGTTCCCCAAACAAAGAATTCCAGGACTACAACTGGAAGAGAGTTAGTGCATCTATAACTGCATTCCACTCTCTGCCAGTGCTATTTTGAATGCATTGGCAATACCTTTGAAAAAACCATTGTAGTTCACTTGCAGATTTTTATTCCTTTAGTGTCTTGAAACTTTAATAATGCCACAAAGAAATCTTCTAACTGACATAATTATTATCATTATCATTTTTAATTACATTTGCAATGTGCACACTGCACAGGGTCACATTAAATTGTGCAGATAGTCAGATGCCAGGAGAAGATACAGCTAGATATCAAAGTGCTTGAAAGCCAGGGAGAAATAGTGAGTTTTGATCTACTAATGAATATAATATATACTCATTCATTCTGAGAATTGATATAGCACTTATTAAAGGCTTAGAATGTGTATTCACTATTCAATTGCCAAACAGTTGAAAATGTAATTTACCGAAAATGCTACACTTGAAGAATCGTTAAAAAACCAACAAAGCATACTCGTATGACAATGTGAGAAGGCTGGTCATTCATTGCTGTTCCTCCAAGTTCAATGGCCATCAGAACGGATGGACTCTGATGCCTCGTTCTGAATGAAAGCCCGTTATACCAAGGCAGACGAATATTGGCCAGTCCATGGTTCTCTCTCGAGTACAAAAGGTGACCCTCGCTTGTCAAGCGGTAGCCAACTTCAGACTCTAAAAGCACAACCTAACACTTGCACAAGGAGACCACAATAGCAACAGAAGTCCAAAACTCCAATAGCAATAGAAATCCAAAAATCCAACTCCATACTCTAAGAGCACACCCTAACACTTTTACAAAGAGGATGCGGTAACAACAGAAGACCTCAAAGAAAAAATACACCTTTGCTGTTAAAGTTAATTAATAAACCGAAATGGTTCTGATAATTATGGTGGTCTATGGATAGTGGATACGGATAGCAATTCTGAATCCATGCTGACAGAGTACACTTGCCTTGACTGCAATCTTTTCCGGTCCAACCTCTGACACAATCACAGATGTACATACCCCAACCATCTCGACACGTTCCTTCATCAGATCACGCACATTTGAACACAACAACATCAAACTAATTAGGCCTAGTCAATGAGAACAACTACCTGATAAAAGAAGGTAATAACAAGTTTTAAAATACATGTGCTGCTTAAGCAGTCTTGGTATTATTGTCCAGTACACATCAGAAATAAGATTATTACCACTGCTAAAGGTAATGTTTTATGGAAGTCAAATTATAAATCTCAGAACTAAAACAAAACTTTACAAAGGATTCTTTACTAAAAACATTGGAGGAATCACAATAGTCTAGTGAGTGGGATGCTGAACTGAAAGCAGATGGTTAAAATCACAGTAGAAGAGATATTCAAGATTTCTTTTTCATTAGTATTCTTAGAGAAGTCAGCTTTGACTGATTATACCAAATGTAAAGTAAGAGTGGAGTCGAAAGTCAAGGAAGACGACCAGCCATCCACAGATTCCACACTCATAAGGGGACCGTTCATAAACGACATCAAGCAATTATGGATGATTTTTTTAACCCTCCCCTCGTCACGCGTCAACACAAAAGTCATGTGATATCATGTGATATTCCTTCGGGCACGACGTCACTTGTCAACGGCCTAAGCCAAAATTAAGGAAATGAAGCTACTAATATTTCATGCCAAAGACTGCTTCTTCTGCTAGCTAGACTATGCTTTTGGCTGAAAGCAATTAGTCAATAAGTGCATGCTTATCAAACCATACTAATACAGTTCCACTAGCAGGTACTTAGTTACAGCAGATGCACAGAGCCTACTCAAAAATATGGCAATAACAGCTTTTAAAAGTTATAATGGGATACTTAACCTGAGAGCAAAGGTTCTTACCTCCATTTCTACAAGGAGCTGATTCACAGAAGGATGCTTTCTGTGGACAACCTTCGAGAGTGTCACTGTTCCATGCATGATCATTCATATCAATCAACTTTCCGTCGACGTAGAAGTCACGCATGCAGCCAACAAAGTGCACATTGCGCACTTGGTATTCAGTGGGCAGTGACGAAGGTAGACTGCCAAGTTGAAGTGGACCAGTGAGGTCAAGGAAGCGGTGACATGTCTCAGTTATGTCGGAACATCTAATATCATGTAAACACATAAAGTTGATTTATCATTGTTTAACAATCATCTTCTCTTCATCCTATAACTTAGTACTTGTTAGACATCAATGGCAATATTGACGATTTTTTAGTCATACAAGAGCAGAACCATATCGAACACCTCATCTCAGCAATAATCTTTACATCAATTTCAATTTTCCATCTTCCACCCGGTTAGATACTCAGCATCAGTAATATATCCAGTAATACTCAGTTTAATATCCAGCCCTCTAGCGATCACTTCAAGATTACAGCCCAGCTCTTCAGAAATCTTATTCTGATTTATTCAACCTCTTGCCTTACAAGCTGCTCAACCTGACTACAACCCACTGAACATCTCCTCTATTTCCTTTGTTTTATAGTCTTCCATAAACATATGTTCTTCTTGCTGTAGATAGCACAACATACAGTTGTAGTACGACAAGAGATAGTATCTCTTGAGTCAGTCTGGACAATCCTTCGGATTTAAATCACTTAATGCACCATAGGATAACTCTTGGACTTTGCATTTCAGTGGGATAATGTAGAAAATAATACTTACGAAATTTTCAGTTTACAATACAGCTAGGAACAGCAATGAACATAACCTACCTTGCATCAAGAACCTGTGATGATCTTGCAGCACATCTCTGGTCATGTAGATCAGAACCATACAGAA
Organism: Lumbricus rubellus; assembly: GCA_945859605.1. Lineage (NCBI taxonomy): Eukaryota > Metazoa > Annelida > Clitellata > Crassiclitellata > Lumbricidae > Lumbricus > Lumbricus rubellus. The sequence goes on from OX243813.1 coordinate 32,206,798, forward strand.
TCGACAAATGAGTATCACATGAAGAACCAACCGTCAAAGTCGCCGTCTAAAAGCAGTTTTTTTATCATTGTTATCCTCAGCTCAGCTTACATAGTACGGTAAAAACGAACAGACCAAACGACAGAATATATTTCAATATGAATGAATTAAAATGTTGATATGCTCAAAATCACTTTCTTTTACTACATTCTGAAAGCACAATTGCTAACAGAATTAATTGCTTATTCAATTGGGAAAAAGAGATTAAATAATTATTTAGGGTAAGCATTGGCAACATTTCCAATCATTTATAGAAATTTCTCATTAATCTATGCCATAAACACTCAAACTTAGCCGTCTACCAGATCAAAAATAAGGGAACACAGAGATAAATAATAATAAAATACATTTAGCATAATCCTTTATGGGCATGTGCTCATGCTTTCCATGCAAGGTAAATGCTTGGTAGGAGCATAACCATGGCAACAAGAGTTCAATCACGCAATACATTTTTGTCAAGGCAACACGGACTCAAATGCACATAAAGACAAAATCTTCAAAGAATCAAGATATCACTGGATTTAATAATCATGACATCAGTACTATCACAGGAACCCAATTTAATTTTACCCATTTGAACTATCTGCATCGGATCAAAACTTAAATAAACAACAAATAAAAAGTCTAGAAAGTCTCAAAGTGGCTTACTCGGTTGATATAGTCGACAGTGACTTGGTGCCACTTGCCATCGCTGACTCCACCGTCTGTTTGAGCAGTAACGTGAGTCGTTGTTGTTCCCAAAGAAAATGAAAAGACAACTTGACTGTTTACGATTTCAAGGCCGATGAAATCGTGTTTGTTGTTGTAACGACCGTTGTACAACAGAAGACCATTTCGTTCTCTTGTTGCAAAACTTTTAGAAACAAAGACATACGAATGAGATAGAATACAACCCCATTTACCATGTTGCATTTCCAACACACCATGTATTAAAAGACCAACCGAAATGACCACAGATCATTGTGACGGATAGTGTCAAATTTTCCAATGGAGAGAGAAAATACCAAGTTATTCAAGTAAGCATTTACAATGCCCCAGAGGTTCCTGATTAGTTTAGCTTTGTATGCAAATGCATCCACAATACGGATGCAAGTGTGTTAGTCTTTTGTTCTGTATCTTTAGAATGTAGATAATTATAGATTGAATACAATATTAGTCTACAGTAAAACAATGCAATGCGATAAAATACTATTAAAATATTTAATATTCAGAAGGGCTCTGGGAAAGACTGAGAAAATGTGTCTCTATAGACTAAAGCAAATTAATTAAAATGGCTTTAAATTACAAAGACAACAAGCAAAAATTTCATGAACAACTGATGTAAAGAGGTAAGAAGAAATCATCACCAGAATAGTAAATTAACTATGTGCTGAATAATGCTATTTATAGGAGTATCCAAAACTTCTCAATGTTCAACAAAAGGCTACTACATCACAAAGATCAACTTGAATCTTGGCCAACATTTTAAAAAACTTGGGCAGCCATATGTGACCCGTCATAACAAAATGAGTCACTACGCCCTTTTTGAGTATTTTGAGTTATGTTTTCCACGTTATACCATGTTTAATTACCTTCAAAATGAGCTATTACGCTTAAAAATCGACCAAGTGCATGTGGAGTTATTTTATTAAGACATTATAATGTAGATTCAAAAAATGGAAAAATGGAAAAATCAATAATTTGAAGGTTGGACACCTTTAAAAGCGATTTGCAGCGTTCTGCATTGTGCGACTTACGACTCATTTCGTAATGACGGGTCACATATGTGTTGGTTCAAATCCAAATAAGTCAAGCCCACAGATGTATTTCTTCAGTAAGCACAATCTCTTAGTCATCCTTCTCTCTGAAAGTGACCATCTTGCAAAGTCTGACCATTTAAATTGCATGAGCAAAACAGAAGAATTTTCAGATTGCTAAGAACCTCAATCGAATCGTGAATCGATGTCGACGTTTAAGAGATGGAAACAGAAGAAACGATCCATTTGGAAAACTTCGAGTCCTCAGTTCACAGAATTTTGTCCTGTGCTCCATCGATGCACAGTCTGTGCAACCGCTTCCCCCAGACGCATACGATGAGGAGCAGATCTCACATCGAACTCCACCCCGAATGAGGGGGGAACATCTTGACGGTGATTTACAAACATTCTTTGGACAGGACGTATATTTCTTTGACTGAAGGTCTATTTCACAGTGGTCTCCTGCAAAAACATATATTAAATATGCAAGTTTCAGCAAACAGAGACATATTCATAAATCCTCTGTGTGTTCATTTGATCATAATTCAGTGATTGAATGACCATTTTGTTCAATTGCACAGTACCAGTAAATCACTGATAAAGAAATATTCCTCAATTCATTCACCTTTTTGCATGATTCTGCATATGGCTGCAAGTACTTGCTCGCATTTTACATTCATGTAAAATACATATTTGTTCATTATAGAGGCAGAACATTCAGAAAAAGAAATTACTTGATGACAGTCATAATGTAAAACATGATCAATTCTTTATTGCACTGATGTACACAATGTAATTAAATATGGGCACATAATTATGTAGTAACAGATCGTATTGTAGAGCTGTACCCAATAGCATTCTAACTAGTCAGCTGAATATGAATAGCTGAAGACACTCTGAATATGCCTAGTATATAATAGCAACAGCAGGACAACATAGTTAAATTAGGTGAGTGAGGAACTAGCCAACATGGTGTATCATGTGTATTATCTTTATAAAAATGCCAAAATGTAGTGCTACAAAATGTTTCAGTACATCATCATCATCATCTTTCATCATCGTCGTCGTCGTCGTCATCCTCCTCCTCCTCATCATCATCATCGTCGTCGTCCTCATCATCATCATCATCATCATCATCATCATCATCATCATCATCATCATCATCATCATCATCATCATCATCATCATCATCAACAACAACAACAGGTTTCAAGCATCCACTTCAGAATTTTGCTTTCCCAAAAGAAAGTAATTTAGCAAAAATTCTCTATGATCCTCTCACTCTTCTTCCTTCCATAAACAATTTACCTAAAATCTCTCTAATCCCGATTGTGAAAGCAAGTAAGATTAGAGAGGTTTTAGGTACATTGTTGATGGAAGGAAGGAGAGCTTTCACAATCAGGATATCTAGCAACAGCTCTTCACTGGCAACTGACTCAAATTAACATTTCTATGTGCTCTGGTTTCAACCATCCAATTCAGAATATACTATGCCACTTATAATCTAGATTTTCATGTAATTGTATGCGCATATCCTATAAAGATAAACCAGAGGGCACTTTAAGCAACTCAAGCAACTCAACTTCAAGCAACTCTGCTTGACCTATAGGTCAAATCTGGAACCTGACCTGTAAATCCTTGGGTACAAGAGCATGTGTATCCACTTTCATACTGAATACATTTGCCATGTTGTCCACATGGGTTTGAGTAGCACAGGTTAACTTCAGTGTCACATAAGTATTCTGAATTCATTCCTACAACCAAACAAAAATTAACCATATGCATTATTATGCATTCACGATCTGCAACTGACTTAAAAGTGCTTAATAAAAATTCTAACAAGCAGAGTTGAAGGAAACACTGACCGTCATTAATAAAAACTTAAATACCAAATGTAATGAACGCATAAATTAAATTATTCAAGCAATAAAATATTAATAGATGTGCAAAATAAAAAAATTGATAACAAATAAAAACACTTGCAAATGTTTTAAAATTTAGCATGGTTTCGTTGATGTAACAAATGCAAAAAACACAACAACCAGCAGAAACAAGTGCAAAGACAACCTAACTTTCTGACAGAAACACTTCTCTGACTAACTGCAAGATAATCAGACAGGTGGGTCATTGGGATCAGTGACATCTACCAATGATGAGTAGATGCCAGGTAGAATGGGAGAATAACCTTCAATGGTTGCCAGAAATCGGGTTTAATATTTTTAGGTTTTAACATAAACTGTTGATTTCCAATAATTATTAAATATTTTTAACATAAACTGGGGTTGTTGTTGATTTCCAATAATTATTAAATATTTTTATCCTTACTCGGGGGTTGTTGTTGATTTCCAATAATTATTAAATATTTTTAACATAAACTGGGGTTGTTGTTGATTTCCAATAATTAGCGGGTGACTTACGAAGGAGTCTCTTATATAAGTTGGCCAATTCAGAGTGATTATTCAATCACTGATTGGGATAGCGTACAATGCAGTTTCTGATGGAATTATATACCTGTAAAGCCGAGAGGGCACCTGCATTCAAAAGAACTGTGTGGCTGCAGTGGACGGAATAGCATTGTGTCTGAAGAGATGACGGATGAAGCGTTTCCAAATCGAAGTGTTGAAACACACTCCTCAAAGTTTAAGCAAGGTTCCCTTAAACACAGATTGTCATCAAATGGCAGAACCTGGAAATAAGAATATAAAGCTGAGTTAAAACTCCTGAAGATGAATTCACAAGAAGGATTGAAATTTACTTATTTATATTATTCATACATTATTGTATAATTAATTTAAATATATATAATATACATATAAATAATATTATATAAATATATCTATAAATATTCTATAAACAAATTTAAGGAAAAAATTAATTCAAGATTGCAAACATTCATGCTTTGCTAATAGCCATCACATCAAGTAATGATAGAAAATCATTCACAACTCCACATTTAGCCTTTAATAATTAATTACAATAAACATTAAAACCAATAAGTCTCACTGATTTCAACTTGTAATGTTGTTTTAATGTGCACAATGAGGTCATCACTACACATTAAAATACAGGATTAACTACCCAGCTACTTAATTTTTAAGCCCTTTTCCCCAGATAACCTTATAGTTGGCTCAAATCCAAGGTTACCCCCTCATAAGGTTTTCCTCTGCAAGGGCACCAACACAGTGGTTGATTGATTTATAGCTCTATGCTCTTAAAGATATCAGTTTCGCTTTTCTGACATGAAGACTAAGGAGTCATAGAAGAGTGGCAGAAATGGGCTATAACAATCAATTACTATCTCCATTCCATAACATATTCACCACTTTTACTATCATGCATGGCTGAATGCCTCACAATGTTCAGAGTATATAATATAGGCTACATAACATCTGAATACTCCTGAGTATTGTTCATTCCAGTTTCAAACTTGATTAAACAAGCATATAATTATACAAGAGGACTCTAATAAAACACTGCATAATTATCATTAAAAAAGACAACAGCAAAATAGCAATGATAATAACCATAACGACAATTAACATGAAAACATAATGAACAACAAATATGACATAACCTAAATAATATGAATAAAAGTGAAAGAAAAAATTGATGTCAGCAAATTCAGCACACAGTCTTTGAACGAAGAGTCTACCTCTAAAGTTGAAAGCTTGGTCATCAGCATTCGTTGGAAGTAAAACCTCTCCTTTAGAAACTGTGGTTTGTAGAAGACGTCTTGACTGTATTCAATCCTCTGCCTCACAGAGAAGCTGACGTTCAGGATCTTCTCCTCCGCGACCTCGTTGTCTTCCTGAATGTTGACGATGAAGACGTTGTCTTCTGTGGTTGGGACGATGGTTGCAACAGCGCTGACGAACAAGTCGTACAACGGCGAGAGGAAGGCGGATCGATGCATGTTGTTAATTCTCACAGTTATGCTGCTGTTCAGCATCTCTTCCGTGACAAGACGAACAAACAGTCGACAAGTCGCTCGCACTTCATTTTTACCATCTGCAAGCAACGCATAATAGAGATCTTTTGTATTGTATGCGCACTTGTTATAGCGCCCCTTCAAGCTCTCTCTTTCTTTCTACTCAAATGCAGACCGGACACTGCACCGGAGTTTCACGCCAAAGCACTGAGCAATTGTGAGTGAAGGACTTGCCCAAGGTTCTTACGCGGCGAGGTGGATTCGAACCTCGAACCTTCCGACTCCAAGGCAGCGACGCCACCACTACACCACCGTGCACCACAATTATATATACCATACATGCCTTTTCCATGGCTGGCCCTGGGACCTGGAATGAATTCCTACTAATTTTCTCAAATGCCCATTGGTCTCTCTGTCTCATTCTTGCTGTTCTTAAGAATGTCCGATTCGATCGAAGTTGGACTGGGAGTGCTCCTGATTAGCCAACCTTGAAGGAGTGCCATGTCATAGCGATGTAATTTAAATAAATCAAATAAATATATAAATATGTATCACACAGATATGCAACAATTAATTTAGTATGTTGAAATTCCATACAATACAAAAAAGTAAAACAGAATTATCCAACCTCTGTAATGAAAGTGCTCACAACTTTATAAACATCATCTTTAAAATTTGACACAGACTCATAAATTTGTTTAAGACATGATTTAAAACTCCTAAACTCCATTCAAAACACGATTTAAACGTTTTGATGTGAAACCTCACTGCAGGAATTCTGTCCTTTTTATTCTTAAGAATTAATGCAATTTATTCAAATGTTGCAGTTTGCAAAATACCCACATGGCCATAGATTCCTGGAAAACAAAGAGTTATTTAATCAGTATATTAAAGTAAGCTCTCTTGCTTACACATTGTTTAATAGCTAACCTTAGCCTATATGTAAAGTTATATAATGTATAAAAATTCATATCGCATAATTTATTTCCCGACAAGACACCTATTAATTGAGTTAGATCATATGGTAAAAACTGAATACAACTTTGTATAAAAAAAACCCAGTCATTCTAAGGAATAATGTTACTCTTCGCACATATAGTCATATACGCTAAATGAAATGGTAAATATATTACGGGCGAGTTAAGGTGATTGTGTTTTAGAGTATTGTTTGTAAATGTTGAAGATCATAATATATGTATTGAGGATCAGTTTGAGAGAAAGTGGAGTTTGTTTTGGTTTTCATTGCAGCAAATCATTGTTCTGGAGGAGACTAAATCCAGCCCTGGAAACGCGAGCAGAGTAGACAACAGCTATTTCCAAAACAACTGTCGCTGTCAGTCACAGACAACAGCTGATGATGGAATGAATAACTGCCAACTGAGATGCCCCCCTCTCCGTCTGGCCAGACCCCTCCGCCTGGCCAGACCCCTCCGCCTGGCAAGACAGTAACTAAAGCATGACGTCCAGGAAGGTTTTATCTTTTCCCCTAACCCTCTTTCTCAGTCCCTCTCTCCTCATCAGTCTGGCCTCAGCTGGTCACCTAACAAGACAGCGGGGCAAGCCAGAGACAGGTTCCCCTGGAAAGGATATACCCAGTTGAGGATGAAAGCATCACGGTATGGAGATATACTTTCACAGCTGTTGCCCTGATACTTTTCATGTAGGGGGTCTCGCACTGGCCAAAGGCACTGTTTCATCAACCGGTAACTAATATACTACTCCCTCCTCTCTCTGAAATCCTCCACCTCAGACTCCGCCCATTAACCGGGCAGCACTAAACTCCTTCAGTCATTAAATTCCCACAACAGTTAACATAAAAGACCGGCCAAAATAGCCACCATAAATACTGACCGACCCTCTACAGCAATTAATGGCAGGCTGCTGCTGCTGCTGTTGCTGCTGCTGCTGGACTTCACAGCAAGATAACTTTACAGCCTGAACTTCAGAGAGCACCACAGGTCACACATCGCCTGAGGCTAAGCAGCAGGTCAGCTGCAGTTGGGATTAAACGAGTTCTGTTGTCTGCATACCTGCACAATCATTCTCAACAAGCAGTTGTAACTTGCAGAGATCACTTTCCAAAATCACCATTTAATCCTTTAATAAGGTTTCACTTTCTATTGCAATTTAAGATTGTTCCAGTATCATTGAATAATTACCACTGATTAATTACCATATGATAATCTCTGGAAAATTTAAAGACTGCATAGAGCAAGTTATTCTGCAGTCAAGGAAAGATGTTTGGACCATGGTATGCTTAGTTTATCAGAATCACTCAAGACATCCAATGCACACTTAATTAACCAGTAAGGTAAAGCATCCCATAATATGGGATGCTTTGGGATATATTATGGAATATATGGGATATATTATATCCGATATAACCTTCAAGAGACTCACATTTCCCATTCCTCAACTCTTGAGCTGTCAGTGTGTGCAACACAAGGTCTTAGACTGTTAGACTGGAGATCAAATTTCATCTACCAGTATATAGACTTATGGAGGTAGAAATTACTCAATCTTGCTGATCATCCATTAACAATGATTAAATCATTGTTAATGGATGATCAGCAATGATTAAATCATTGTTAATGGATGATCAGAAATGATTAAATCATTGTTAATGGATGATCAGAAATGATTAAATCATTGTTAATGGATGATCAGCAATGATTAAATCATTGTTAATGGATGATCAGAAATGATTAAATCATTGTTAATGGATGATCAGCAATGATTAAATCATTGTTAATGGATGATCAGAAATGATTAAATCATTGTTAATGGATGATCAGCAATGATTAAATCATTGTTAATGGATGATCAGAAATGATTAAATCATTGTTAATGGATGATCAGCAATGATTAAATCATTGTTAATGGGTGATCAGAAATGATTAAATCATTGTTAATGGATGATCAGCAATGATTAAATCATTGTTAATGGATGATGAGCAATGATTTAATCATTGTTAATGGATGATCAGCAATGATCAAATCATTGTTAATGGATGATCAGCAATGATTAAATCATTGTTAATGGATGATCACATTTATCAGCAATGATTACCCGGTAAATCATTGTTAATGGATGATCAGCAATGATTAAATAATTGTTAAGATCAACAAGAGCAAGTAATTTCTACCTCCATAAGTCTATAGATGAATTTTGATCTCCAGTCTAGGAGATTAGTTTGCGTCTATCTTACTCTTGACACCAGATGTCTTGGTTTTGAGAAAATATTAAATTTTCATATTTTCTCACAAACATGACATCTGGTGTCAAGAGTAAGAAAAATGAAAACTAACCTGCTGTCATTGACCTACATTCATAAGTGAGTTACATGACAAGGATTATTTTGATACACACTGGCAGTGTAATAGTACAAAAATGGCAGTATATCAGCCAAATGCTACTTATAACTGTCCAGCAAGCAAAGATTGATACAAGTCCTGAACAGGTGTAGCGGTCTACGTCAGTTATACGATCGGATTGGTTGAGAAGTGGACAACTTAATGAAAGCATGCGAAAGTGATCAAGAACTGCTTCACCCCTAAAGGTTTAAATATTATCTTTCTTTAGAAATGATCCGGACAAAGTGTATGCCTAATGATTATCACAAAAAAACTTTGAATAAATTCTTTGTTCATAACAGAAAAACAAAAGAAGTCCCAATAATAATGAACATTATTGAACGTGCTTTAGGAATATAATACCATCAACTTTATTGTATTAGCAGCAGTGAAAGAAACTCAAATACCAAGATTGCTAACCTGTAACGCTGACCAGAAATGTTGCATTTGTGGAGACGTCAGAATTCAGTCTAGCATCCAACCGAACATTACCCGTGTTCTCATCAAGGTGTAGCAGTTTGGCCTCGTTACCCGAAATGAATGCAAACTTCAGCCTATCGCTGACATCCGGGTCAAATGCTGGGAATGTGCCAATGCTCTCAGTTGGAAAGCTGTCCTTGTAGTTATTAAACAGTATCGTGAAATCCTTCATGTACGGCATGTTATCGTTAACGTCCAAAACGACGATCTTCACGTTAGCGTCTGAGAATAGGTGAAAAGAACGCGCCCGAACAACGACGGCGTATGTTTTCTTCTCGCTTTCGTAATCCAACTCGACAAGCGAAGTAATCACCGCGGATTCCTGATGCTGAGTGGTTAAAGAGAAAGACTCCGCATCTGATCCACCGACTATGCTGTACTCCACGGCAGAATTGCCACCGTCATCCACGTCGACTGCGTGAATCTCTCCAACCACCGACCCAACCGGAGTGTTTTCGTTGACGTAGAGTATGATATTTGACGTTTCAAACTGCGGACTGTTGTCGTTGATGTCCTCGATTTCTACCTCGATGTTCACAGATGTGGACTTTTCCGGCACGCCACGATCGATGGCGTAAGCAACCAAGGCGTATCGGGGCACACGTTCACGATCCAGTTCCTTGGAAGTTCGGATAATTCCGAGCGTTGGGTCAAGCATGAAGTCTCCGTTTCCACTGTTTCCACCCTCGAAACTGTACCTGATTCTTCCGTTCAGTCCAACATCCTCGTCAGAGGCAGAGATGGAAAGTACGCTCGTTCCAACAAATGAATCCTCCGAGACTTTCCCAGAGTAGGACGGCTTCAGGAAAACAGGAGCATTGTCATTCACATCGACAACAATCACCTCGATGTCGGTTGTGTCTGATTTCGACGGACGGCCATTGTCAGACACTGTGACAGTCAGCGTGTAACCAGGAATTTTCTCTCTGTCCAACGGTGTCTTCAGCACGATATCGCCGGTCCGACTGACGATCTGAAAGGCATCGTTGTCTTCTATCGTGTACGTCAGCCGAGCGTTTTCCCCAGAATCGTCATCAACGGCAGTCACCTTGAAGATTCCTGAACCAACCGGGGTGTCCTCGTCAATTCTAGTAACGTACGGTGAACCTTGGAACACTGGTCGATGCATGTTTGCATCCGTCACGTTAACGTAAACAGTTGCTGAGTCTTGATGCACGGAATCGGACGCTGTGACGGTTAAAACGAATCGATTCTGTTCCTTAAAGTTCAACGCTCGTGTTAGCAGAATCAGTCCATGCCCCATCTGACTGACGATGCTGAAAGTTCCACGAAAGTTTCCGGATTCGATTACGTAGGTGATACGTCCATTCTCATCTTCATCAGCGTCCTGTGCCGACACCGTGACGACTGGTGATCCTGGCAGAGATTCCTCTGAGAGAAGTTCCTGGTAGATTTTTGGGTTGAAGATCGGCGCATTGTCGTTCACGTCTCGTACGATGACGTCAACGGAAGCAGTGGCCGTGCGAGGTGGCGATCCATGGTCACGCGCCTCTACCCGAAAACTATACCTTGCATCGGTTTCCCTATCAAGCTCTCCAGTCGTCGTAATCGCTCCAGAACTGGCGTCGACAACAATCGGCATGGCGGCCGGAGCGTCGTGTATTTCGTAGGTGATCGCCCCATTCTGTCCCGAGTCGCTATCGTAAGCCTGAACCTTGAGGATTGTTTGACCCACACTGACGCTCTCCACCACCGTTTCCTGATACGCTGATGTGTAGAACTTCGGGCTGTTGTCATTCACGTCAATAACTCGAATGATAGCGTTGACGCTGTTGCTTTTCTGAGGTGCGCCACCATCCTGCGCTCGAATGTTTAAATGATACTCGGGACTTACTTCAAAGTCGAGTGGCTGTGTCAGCGACAGATCTCCAGAAATGGCATCGATTACAAACGTGTTTTTGGTGTTGCCGCCAATGATGCTGTATCGAATTATTCCGTTCGCATCGGAATCTTTATCCGTGGCTCTGATTTCCGCTATGATTGGTGAAGTTGTGTAGTCAATGTCCTCAGGGATCTCCACGGTGTACAAGGTTCTTTGAAAAACAGGTTTGTTATCATTTTCATCCAGCAGAATTATTTCCACTTTTGCGGATGAACTTTGTCGTTCAGTAGCAATGGCTCGGTCAATTGCGAGAACTTCCAAGAGGTAAGCTCCGTTAGTTTCACGATCAAGATGCTTGGTTGTAGTGATGCTGCCCAAAGCCGGATCAATCCGAAACACGCTGTTATCCTCCGAAGGGTTGCTGATGCTGTACTCGATCTCTGCGTTAGTCTCCGCATCTTCGTCACTCGCTCGTACGGTAAGAATCGTCATTCCAACGCCGATGCTTTCAGAAAGAAGAATGCTGTACAACGACTTCTCGAATTTGGGAGAATGGTCGTTGATGTCCGTCACCAAGATGGTCAGCATTGCCATCGCGCTCTGAATGGGTCGTCCTCGGTCTTTGGCGATCACCTGGAAGTAGTGGACTGCGATGCTCTCCCTGTCCAACGGCTGAACAGTCGCGATGTGACCGGACGTTGCGTCCATGCTGAACATCATCTGACTCCGGCCGTCTTTCATCGCCAGCAGAGAGTAGGTAAGCACTCCCGCGTCACCGGAGTCAGGGTCGTTTGCTGTTATGGTGTCCACCATCAGACCAGCCCTCTGCTCCTCAAGAACAGCTGCCAGATACTTGGTCTGTGGAAAAGAAGGTGGTGTGTTCATTCGCTTTGAGCGTTTCTGCCTGGTTAAGAGTGAGACAGCAGCAGATTCTTTGACGCTTTCACCAATTTTGTGGTCTTCAGCTTCTATGACGATGCGCAGTGGGTAACTCCCAGAAACCAAGTTCGTGGAATTGGGGCAGGTCAGGTGAATATCCAAGGACACAACATAAGCATGACTTAGGCAGATTTCATCCTTTAGCCACATGTAACCTGTGTTGGCATCAAGAAAGACATTCGACTCAGTCTTTGTCTTCTGGTGAAGCAGCGCCTGACAATGTGAAGTGACAGCCAAAGGTAACAGACTGTAGACTGACAACATGTGGGTATTTCCAGGAATACAGAGAAGCCTTGAAAGAACATTCATCGTCACATGTTGAGCCTTAGTTGCTTCGGTCAACATATTAAGTTGATTATTATTCAGCTGTACATTGGTGAGTGACTGATAAGTGTGTTCATGAGAACACTGACAGTCTCCAGCATTGGAACTTAGAACAATCGGAACACTGATTCTGATAAGGAACAGTTGGTCATCATGAGACATCATATCGATCCAAAGTAATGGAAAAGATTTACTGAAAGATTGAATCTCATGGCAAGATAAAGATTTTAACAACATCAGTTTTCCAGTCTGAGAGTCGAGATTTAAAATTCTGGTTAGGAATTCATCTGATGTGTCTTTGTCCATGAGGTAAGACCACTGGTGATCACTGTTTGCCTGAACGCTGAAGAATGTTGAACCCATTGAAGCATCCGATCCTGACATCCTAATAATGAATGCCGATAATTGTGAGGGTAGAACAATGAAACTCAGCATCAATATACAGGTTCCAAATGAACCAGTCCTGTGCTGCAAAACATTCCTACAAAACACAAAGTTATTCAGTTAGTCAAGTGAGTTATTATATTCACATTAGCTAAGAGGTAACTTGCAATGCAATGTAATAGAAATGAAATAATGACACCTAGAGAAAGCTAAATGATAACAATCCTGACTTCAAAATGAAACAAGCACAAAGTCTGATAAACATCAGCCTCAGACAGTCAAAAATGCAAAGAATATACTCTCACATTTTCGGAAATTTCACAACCAATAATAGAATGAAGCATCAACCATAACAATGATTGGCATTGTCACAATGATGAGACAATTACTTATGTCCCTTTACATTAACTGTCAAAAACAACTTTCATCTCACCCCAAGAAACCCGAATTCCCCCTCACCCCATGCACGGGGACTAGATTAAACACTGGTTGATGAGCTACAGGCCATTATATACCTAATTACCATTTAAGAAAGCAGGGTTTGATATACCAGCAAGGCTTGCTTCATCATTAAAATGATGCCCTGCTAAGAGTCTTTAAACCTTTGTTCCATTTTAACTCACATGCATGTTGCCATGTTCACACAAACCTATTCAAACCTATTGGCTTAATACACTGAGAAAGGAAAATTTATTCTAAGAAAGATTTTGCCGTAATTATCGATAAGTTAGACAGATATTCTGAAAATAAAATGGTGCAGTTTCACAGGGTTCATTCATGTAACTTAACATGTCCCATTTTCACTCTCTCTCTAACATGAGGAGTGCAAGATGGTGTAGTTGCTACCGTGCGTGATGGATGGTCAGCAAACTTGGTAAAGCACTTTTGAATAAACTGGTGTCGGGCTTGGCTTTCAAATGGCACTTAAATAAACACTTGGGTCTACAATAACGATTGCAAAGTGTTGCATCTGGTGACAACTCAACAGCTGAACAGATTTCCTGCATAAAATCTTTTTGCACCCCTCAGCTGCATGGTTCAATTTGGATGTATTTAAACAGCAAACAATCTCTGGGTCATTCTGCCCATGATTTGCCAGTACAGTGGCACTCGGTTCTCAGTGAAAGGAGTCAATCAATACCTCCTACATACCCCATGAGTCATAGATTACATTGAATCCAATCACATGAAATAATTATAACTATTCCAGACCAAGAAAATTGAAGCAATATAAATTCATTTTTTCCAATGGAAAAATACGAATTCTTAGACCATTTTATCTCACGTAAACCTACCAAAACTACTAAACACTCATCCATTACACAAGCTCAAATCTCTACAGCAACTCTCACTAATTCAAATAAACGTCTTACTAACTAACATGAATAATGAAAATGCACAAGCATAATTCGACTTCATTACGGGATGCAAGAAGACTGTGTTCACAAGCCATCCTCTGTGCACCAGCATAGCTTGGCCGCATTACAGCTGTGATGTACATGATCAGTTTCAGTTGTTCAGGATAGGTGGGTGCATTGCGTAGTTAAAAAACATTGCTTTCTTTTGTGTAAATGTCTGAACAATCGCGCACCATGTTAGACAGCATATTACCGCTGTTGTTGGATGTTATCTGTCAATATCTGCTGATGTATTTGTGCCAGCAACTGAAGCTAAAATAGGTGATCGGGGCCTTTCTGGTGGCTGGCCCATGTGGCCCATGTGCCTAGATTAGTCTTCCCCCAGATACACAGGAGGTGAAACAAAGTAGAAAATATACTTACTATGTAACGTTTCTACTACAATCATTAGCACTGACTAGCTAGTTGACAGTGAAAAGCATGCCTCCTTCAGGCTCCTTGAAGTAGCTTGCTACTGACAACATTGTATTAGCCATCACACTTACCATTACATAATAAGTAAATACAAAATTTGTATAAAAGTGATCATTTAATGATCACTTTTATATAGCACCTCTGCAGGAGAATTCTTCACAACCTGACTTTTTTACCATGATCGAACAGAGACGTCTTCAACCACTTGTGAAATAAAGGCAAAGGAAAGCGCATAAATGACATAACATATCTGAAATAATATCAGTGGTTTCGTACATCATAGAAATCACCAACAAGACCATCCAACGTGTCACTTAAATACACTTTGCACAAGCTCATGCTCGGAACATCCCATTTCTTGGGAAAGCAACCCTTTAAACTTTTTTCTTGGAGAGGCATTCCATATCTTGAAAAGACAAACCTTGAAACTTTCCATTTTTTGGAGAGGCAAACCTTTAAACTTTCTATTTCTTGGAAAGGAAACCATTGAAACTTCACATTTCTTGAAAAGGTCATCCTTGAAAGTTCCCATTTCTTGGAAGGGCACCCTTGAAACTTCCCATTTCTTGAAAAGGCAATCTTTAAAGCTTCCCATTTCTTGGAAAGGCAACCCTTGAAATTTTCCAGTTATGGGTCCTGTAGGTCCATACTTAGGCTACTACTGAGAAGCTACAGCAAATTTTAAAAGTATACTTGCAGAAACGTGTCATTTACTGTCATAGGCCATCCTCTAAATCATTGCTCCATCTTCCCATCTTCATATGTAATATATATATAAATAGCTCATATTTACATCTATTATATAAAAATTATATATTATCAAACATAGCCTATACATAGATTCATACTTCAATATTATTGTCCAAATGCTGGCCATTCCAAGTAATCCCCCTATAATCAACTGAAACAGCATTCTAGTTGTCAAAAAGATATGGCAAAACTTTACAGATTTAATAGGCCTACCAAAGTATACAAACACAGATCAAAATCTAATGCTGTCACTACTACCAACATCTTTCAATAACTTGGCTGAGGTGGTAAAGAAGAACTACGGGGGTTTAACCCAGGTTGAGAATTGCCAGGGGTTTGGATTTAATCCCCAGGTTTTCTTAGAGCCCCATAGTAAAGTCTGTTTTTCACACCGAAAATTCCAAGTGTATCATAGTCCAAGACATTCGAACGCTGCTCCAAAAGTTGTCTTTCTGGTCCCAAAGGGGGTCGTATGACTTTCTATGCGACATACGGACACTTGTAGACTGCATTCATGGCCTGAATAACTTGCTTGCTTGCATTTCTTATCATCGAAGTGAAAGTAACAGCACCGCATACCCACACACACAATAATTCCCACGTGAGTAAATTATGATAGCCTACGTCCGACATGCAATCTCAAATATCGTATGACAATGACATCAGGTGTTCATCAGATTTATTAACGTCTCCTCGGAAAATCATAGGCCAACAATTCTATTAGGTCTGCTCGGATATAGGCCTAGCAGACAATACTTACATCATTTTCACGTCGTTATATCCAATCGTCGTAGCCTGATGAATTTCGTCACCGATAAAACACTGAAACCAACATTTTCCAATGTCGAACTCCGTCCAGAATGATCAGCCAAATCGAGATCAACGCCACAGAATAAAACCACTTTAATTAATCAACCGATCGAACACAGACAGGGTATTATAATAGGCCTACTTGCATCCAAAACCACGCAGAAAACCTCGTCTGCTTAATTATCCAGCACAACCTAAGCGTACAATACACAGGAAGAAAGAAGACTCAGTCGACATGGGATGATGGGAGAGAAGAAGGTCTACTGGCTCGAACGCTTTTCTTCTTCTTTGAGGATACCGACGGTTATGAAGTTTGCGCCTCTGCCACTATAATTAGACAAGCGGCGTCGGCGGCGGAGGAGGAGGGCCATGAATGACGGACGGGTCGAACAGGAGGATAAGGATGAGGAGGAGGAGGAGGAGGAGGAGGAGGAGGATGACTTTGACTGATGTTGTCTACGTGAGTGATAAACGACGGCGACGGCTGTTTCCTGCTTCATGCACTCAATACTCAATCCCATTCTTTCGAGGCTCTGTCGAAACAGCCGACCAAAAGCCGAAGTGATCTTTCCAATCGAAAGCCTCCACTATAATCCACTCTAGGCCTACTGGTGATGGGCAATAGCTTCCTTCCACATGACATCTAAGCTTATTAGGCTACGATAATATTATAGGCCTATATAGGCCTATTCATCTATGTAGTAAACGATCTTACTGCCGTAAAAAGTCAACCTAAATGAACTGCGATTTCTTTATAGCCTATAATTAATAACTTTTGGTTTCTCATAAATTCATAATAGGCTAAACGGGTTATGGAAAAAAATCCGAAACGATTTGTAGGCCTGTTGATTGGCATAATCACCTCTTCCTAGTTGATATAGGCTAAACGTTGAACACTAATATTAATGTAGACATTCTGTAAGTAGGTGGTAAGCCTACTTACAAGTCTTATCAAATGACATGTGTAGACTGTAGAGTGCACATTATGGAAAAGGACATCTAGGCTATTATGGACAAGGCGGTTTAAGGCGCCGTTAGGCCAATCCTCTATAGAAAACACACACAGACATAATTTGAGACATTATACGTTGGCTATAACGGAATTACGGTACGACCACGTACACGCCTCTATGAGTAGAGAGAGCTTTAAGGGCCGCTATAACAAGTGCACATACATACAAACAAACAAACAAACAAACAAACATTCAGACATAATTCTGTCTACATGATCATTTAACTTAAATAAGCTTGGTATAGCGTTCGGCTGCTACTCAGAGTAGTTAGGAAATACTCGGTAGGTGGCATCGGTGTTTGGTTCGCTACGCATCAGCCTCGTGTATTTTACTTACAAGGAGCGACAGAATCGCTCGACCCACTAAAAACAAAAAACTCTTTAAAACTGATGAAAGCAAAAAACTGTTTGAGCTTACGACAAAAACGCCATGCAATGTTCATAAGAGCAAGGGTATACATTTCATGTGTAGGCTACCGTACAATCTCAGTGACGCAGTGTTGGCTGTAGGTTTTCCAACAGAAAGATGTCAAAGACAGCAGTAGAAGAAGACTGGCATAATTGTGTATGAGCGACATAATGTTAGACTTCCACTGTTGGGTAGGCTATGTATGTGCATTGTGCACCTGCTATAGCGCCCCTGGTAGAATCTACTCAGAAGCGCTCCCAACTGTAGCTTGGACACTGAATAGGAGTTTCACGCCGAAGCGCTGAGCAATTGCGTGTGAGGACTTGCCTACAAAGAGGCTTGAGGTGAATTCGAACATAATTTATACACGCATGTATAATAGTTGTATTATTGTATACATATATACATACATAGCCTACATATACATACATACATACATGCATACATGCATACATACATACATACATACATACATACATACATACATACATACATACATACATACATACATACATACATACATACATACATACATACATACATACATACATACATACATACATACATACATACATACATACATACATACATACATACATACATACATACATACATACATACATACATACATACATACATACATACATACATACATACATACATACATACATACATACATACATACATACATACATACATACATACATACATACATACATACATACATACATACATACATACATACATACATACATACATACATACATACATACATACATACATACATACATACATACATACATACATACATACATACATACATACATACATACATACATACATACATACATACATACATACATACATACATACATACATACATACATACATACATACATACATACATACATACATACATACATACATACATACATACATACATACATACATACATACATACATACATACATACATACATACATACATACATACATACATACATACATACATACATACATACATACATACATACATACATACATACATACATACACACATACATGTATACATAAGCTACATGGTATTTAGGGGATATGTTAAAATTAATTTTAGGGTTGAGAAGCTGAACTCACAATCACCGGTGTGATTTCCATGTTCAAATATTCCTAATGAAAAGCAAGTCGTATGGTGCCACACACGAAATCAGGTCTAACTTCTATATAATACTGTAGCCATGTTGGTTGCAATTGAACCTGAGTTTTAATGGTTTTCATGTGTCACGGTGTGCAATATCATTTTATGTGAGATCTGCTGCAACCGTAGCAATAGAAAGAAGTTGTTGGCAACACAGTTGTTGTGTTGGCGGACTGACTGTGTTTTGCTTGCAGTCTGGGTTTTAATTTAAAGGGGAATCACTTCTATTGCGCCGCTGCAGCCTGCAGATGATGGTTATGACGTCGACTATACCCCGGAGGAGGAGGAGGAGGACGAAGAGGAGGAGAAGGAGGAGGAGGAGGATGCATGGGTGTTGGCAGAGCACAGCACAGTGGTGACATCTAGCGACGAAGATCGATGACGATGACTATGACGATGACGCTGAAGATGACGCTGAAGATGATTTCTGTCTGTGGCAGCGTCACGGAGGAGGAAGAAGAGTGGGAGGATGGAGTGTTATGGAAGGAGGGGGAGGAGGAGGAGGCTTCTGCTGCTGCTGCTGATGCTGCTGATGCTGCTGCTGCTTCGGGTTCTACGGTGGCTGGGAAATGCATGTTTGTTGACCGTGCGAGCGGGTAAGCGTCGGATGCTGTGGTTGCAGCGGCTGCTGCGGCGGGCACCTGTTTCCCTTCCCATCCATCTATCTCGAGTTCCAGCCGCTAATAGAATAGTCCTGTTGTCCGGCCAAAGCCTCGCAGCCACCGATCACACGGTGGCCGCCGCCCCGGCCCCACCCCTCGGCCCCACCCGATGGGCCGCCGCTGTAGAATGCACTTAAGGTACCGGCGTTAAGCCATTACAGGGTGTTTCATACGACGGCGCTCACTTCTTACATTCCCTCCGTCCGTCCGTTCGTTCGTCCGTTTGTCCGTTCGTTCGTCCACCGTGCGTGGATTTTCTTCGGGTGACGACGACTACCACTTTTAATACTTTCGACACACAGCTGGACAATTATAACGTCTAACAAGAGATAAATGCCGGCCAACCATCATAATAAAAATAATGAACTCAGTTCGAAGAAGATGATGCACGACACGCGTGCATCAGTGCACTACTTTATTAGACATACGTACGTCAGTGCACTACTTTATTAGACACACGCATACATCAGTGCACTACTTTATTAGACACACGCATACATCAGTGCACTACTTTATTAGACACACACGTACATCAGTGCACTGCTTTATTAGATATACATGTAAGTACATCAGTGCACTACTTTATTAGCCATCGCTGTCTGCTGCAATTCTCCCGCACCTCCTTATTCGGCTGGGTTGTGTCTGACTGCATTTAACAGCACACAACACTCAAAGGAACAAGGTTTCGGTTTTAGCCTTTGAAAAAGGCATATTGTCGGCTCTTAAGGAATCTCTGAACATTTGGAAAGTATGTCTAATGAAATATGCCGATGACATTAATTTAATCGTAATGAAGAAAAACAATATAAGACAAAACGAACATCAAGTAGGGCCTATAATTATAACAGTACGGTTGGCATCGACATTCAGTTACCATAATGCAACTTTTCAAGCGGACATTGATGGACAGAATAGAAAATATCCGCATAGCAAGAGACAAGGATTGTCCACCATCATCATTCTGTTCCTCCTCCTCTGCTTTTCCTTTGGCGTCAAATGGTGTCTTCATCATCTTCATCATCATCATTATCATCATCATCATCATCATCATCATCATCATCATCGTCATCATCATCATCATCATCATCATCATCATCATCATCATCATCATCATCATCATCATCATCATCATCATCATCATCATCATCATCATCATCATCATCATCATCATCATCATCATCATCATCATCATCATCATCATCATCGCCGCCGCCGCCGCCGCCGCCGTCATCACCACCACCACCACCACCACCACCACCACCACCACCACCAACATCATCATCATCATCATCATCACCATCACCACCATCATCATCATCATCAGCAGCATCATCATCCTTCTTTTCCTTCTTTTCGCCTTTACATCCTTTTCTCCTTGGTCTTTAACTATTAACCAATTTTCCTTTTAGCAGCCTGTGCTCCTAATTCAAATTACAGATGTCACTAGAGTATAAGCTCTGATTCAGAAATTATCAACTACATATTATAGTCTTTCAGTGTAACAGACGTCCTTCTTGAATACATATATATATATATATATATATATATATATATATATATATTATATATATATATACTGGTACGGTTACTCACAATTATATACTTATACATAGTACTTATGGATATATATATATATACATATTTATTTATATATAAGAAGCCAACCATGAAGGCAGAGGTGGAAGTATAGAAGGAAGAAGGATTGACAATTTCGGACTGATTGATAATTGAGATGTTCGTCGTTGAGTCACAAGGAATGATAGGCGGATGAGTGTGTATGTGTGTGTGTGTCTGTCTGTCTGTCTCTGTCTTTGTCTCTGTCTCCTGTATGTCTCCTGTCTGTCTGTCTGTCTGTCTGTCTGTCTCTGTTCTTGTCTTTGTCTCTGTCTCTCTCTGTCTCTGTCTCCTCTCTGTCTCTGGTCTGTCTGTCTGTCTGTCTACCTCCGTCGCCCCGTCCCTCCCTCTCTCATTCTCTTCCTCTCTCCCTCCCTCTCCCTCTCTCCTTCTCTCCCTCCCTATCTCCCTCCCTCTCTCCCTCCCTCTCTCCATCCTTTTCTCTCCCTCCCTCTTTCTCTCTCTCTCCCTCCTTCTCTGTCTATATGTCTGTATATGTACGTCTGTCTGTCTCTCTCTCGCTCTCTATCTCTCCCCCAGTACATTACGAGGTCTCTTTCTTTCTTTCTCTCTGATTGACGGATTCACTGGCATCTATCCATTCATGTTTACTATAATATAATAGTTGGTTGTTGACTATAATAAGGCTCTCATAGCCGATTGCTTATGCTGACTGTGCTGAGTACTCATTACTCAAGCGGTCAGACACTGAGAAGGTCCGACAGACGCACGGGGAAAAGGATAAAGGCAGATACATTGTACAATGTACATGTAGGACTGAAAAGATAAGCTGAAATGTTAAGGGAAATTCACGCTGATACTATTATGCCTCACCATAGTGCGGCAGGCTCAATAATTATGCTGAGTTATGCTCTGAGGGTTTTACATTCATGGACAAAGATGTTGTGATGTTCACACTTGTGGCTGGTTTGCTTTACTCGTCATCTTCATACCGTGAAATTTGTTGGCGCTGGTGGGCGAAGAAAGGCTGCAGGCAGCTGTATCAAATCGACTATGTCCATGAGGATAATATTTCGTCATTTGAGCAGTTTGTTCAAGAGCAGACGAGGCACGTTTTTGCTTCGATTGTGCTCAACGCTGAGCACTGCTATTTCCACCTCTCCCCCGGAGCGCTCCCTTCGACCAAGGGCCCACGATCAGTTCTGCCGGAGGTTGAGGTTCGAATGCCAAGAACGTTTTTTAATTCGTATTCTATACTGTGATTATTATTCTTGTCTTTCAATGTGTACATGATTACGTAAAACGTCGTTTGTAACACAACAACTGAGAATTGAAGTCGATTCCTACTTACTTACTCACTCACTTTCCTTGTCTAAGTTGTCTTCAATCTCGTTCCTTGTCTTACCGTATACCTTTCACTGCCATGCATTGTCTGGCATCATCACCTGCTTATATGTATAATACATACATACTGTATACACAATAATAATATTACCAGGCACGATTATGTATTTTACCGCATGGAAACAGGTAACGGCCGTCTAAGGTGAACGGTTGTTATCGTACCTGGGTTGCAGCTGAAACTGCTGCTGCAGCCGGTGCTTATTGAGCGCAGACAGTCGCAGACAATGGCCGCTTAGACAAAGGGTCTATAGAGTTGCTGGTGGATAGTATTGCAGTTGTATTGAAGCCGTAAAAGCTCTCGACGTCCACTGGACCATGTAATTACTTAGCCGTCGCTCTGTCTCGCCGTTCGGCCAACGTGTGGCCCGACCATTGTACGACCGTCCCGTCGATGAACAATTGTCTGGTGGCATTGTCCAGCGATCTCCTCTTCATCAAAAAAAGAGAGAGGGAGAGAGGGAGAGGGAGAGAGACGACCGATATACGCGTAGGACAGTCTCTCGCTCAATCGCTCGATCGTCATTCGCTTCCTCCTCCTCCTCCTCCCCTCCTCTTCCTCTTCTTCCTCCTCCTCCACTTCCGCCTCCTCCTTCTCCTCCTTCTCCTCCTCTCCTCCTCTTTCTCTTTCTCTTCCTCCTCCTCTTCCTTCTCCTCTTGCTCCTCCTCCTTCTCTTCCTTCTCCTTCTTCTCCTCCTCCATCTCCTCCTTCTCCTTCTTCTTCTCCTCCTCCATCTTCTTCTCCTGCTATCCTCTTCCTTCACCCTCTCCTCCTCGTCGTCCTCGCCCTCGTCCTCCTCGTCCATGTCGTGGTCCTCCTCTTCCTCCTCCTCCTCCTCCTCCTCCTCCTCCTCACAGAGTATACCTGCGCTGACATGCAATGCAATGATGTAAACAAATGCCCGGGCGAGGGAGGGAGGGGTCGGTTATTAAATTAGGCCAGAGGACTGAACATGTTCTAGGTCTACAGTTCGGTACAAGTATAGGCCATAAATGATAAAGCTGAAGCTTAATGCAATTACATTGGCTTAATGCCGTATGGCAAATGTCTGCGCCTACATATAGGACATGTATAGTTTTGTATACTTGCATGGGACCTATCATGGCTCATCGCTATTACTTCGCTTAACATGCATTGCATGATTAATTATTATTATCAACGTCATCGTAATCTGTTATCATCATCATCGTAATTATTTCCATTGAAGTACTTAATATGATCCTTCAGGAGTGGAAAAATTATTTCGACATTGAAACAAATTAAGTTCTGGGACAGATAGACAGTTATTTTTACGATGCTGATGATCATGATAATAACGATGATAGTGATGATGATGATGATGATGGTGGTGATGATGGTGATTATAATTATAATAATAATAATAATAATAATAATAATAATAATAATAATAATAAAAATAGGTAGTTAAGAGATAAGTCCCTGCAGAGGGATCCTAAATACCTCGGGGCAAAGACAATATTTAAAAAAATAATAATAGCAATAACAATAACAGCAATAACAGCAGAATGTGCAGATCCATTGGTTGAGGACGCGTATATACACTGTGTCCCAATAAATCGGGCACCCTTTTTATAATGTGAATAAAACTGGTAAATCTTAATCGATTTTCAAAATTTCAAAACTGTTTTTATCCTGAGATAATTATCTACAAATTGGTAATTTATGAACGGCCCTCACTAAAACATTACGTCATAATGACGTCGTTAATTTACATATCGAAACCAAATGTCAACAAAAATCGTTAGAGAATGGCGTTCAGCCAAGAAGACAAAATTGTAATAAAATTGTTTCGGAAAAATAAACATAAAGGCGCAAAAAAGTTTATTCGAAAATTTCCGGACAAGGGATGGACAGTGAGCGGTCTAAATAAGCTTCTAAGGAAAAATTATTTGACCGGTTCGTCGGAGCGTCGCGCTGATATAAAAGTTGTGTTCGGTACTTAACATTTAAATTATTTGATGCAAATGACGTAATTGTGACGTCAATATTCATGCCAGAAACTTCATATTTGAATCAGTGTAAGATAATTATCTCAGGATAAAAACAGTTTTGAAATTTTGAAAATCGATTAAGTTTTACCTGTTTTATTCACATTATAAAAAGGGTGCCCGATTTATTGGGACACAGTGTAGTTTGTGGATAATGATTTCGAACTCGTCTCTTCCAACTGAGCTGAAATCTCACATCCAAAGAGAATGGGACACAGCCCTGATCTCGCATACATTTCAAGGACTGTCAGAAAGAACTAGGCTACCGATTCTGCTTCTAAATCACGATTGTATAATAGCCGTGCATTTCCCACATTCAGGAGACTGGCTGCATGCACTTCCCATTACAACGGCTGAATTAATTAAGGATGACCGGAGAGGCATTCGTCTGTTTGTACTGTGCTGTGTGAAAACATACGTGTAGGCTAAATGTGGTGCCATAGTAGAACCCTTAGGCCATCATGGATTCTCTTGCTCGAAAGGTACTGGAAGACAACAACGGCACCGTTACAATAAGCCTAGGTGTAACTTCCTATCTGAATCGTAAACAAAAGGAGTATAGGCCTAACATAAAATATTATGAGGTAAGATGGGAAGACTTTTACTACAGGTTAACAATACTGTGATATTCGCATAGAAAAGCATGTTTAAAAGCATGTTAAAGGTTGATAAGTATTGTCATTATTGATCAAAAAGTGTTCGAGGTGTCGAACTTACCCATCCTTACCCTATAACGGATCTCGCTGCAGCGGGAAGAGGTTACGGACAACGACCTCGTATAAATAATATTATTATTATGGAAGAGCTTCCTATGTTGAACTGCCCAGTGACGTTGAAACTGCGGAAAGAGCAGGAAACAAAAGTATAACATAAAAATTATGGGGTCATAGCAGTGAAAACACACCACGTCATCAACTAGCCTATACTACTACTACCACTATTACTACTACTACCGCTGCTGCTGCTGCTACTGCTACTACTACTACTACTGCGGTTGCTATTGTTGTTGCTGCTGCAGGTACTGCCACTACTACATATACTATTACTATCATCATCATCATCATCATCATCATCATCATCATCATCATCATCGTCGTCGTCGTCGTCGTCATCATCATCATCATCATCATCATCAATATCATGGTGAAAATGACGGTATTTGCAGATGTTGGGCAATTTAAAGTTGAAATATTCTTGAAAAGGAAAATATATCTTTAGATGGCAATTATAATTATCGTCGAGAAAATCAATCAATCAGACCAGATCAGCTCTGTCTCCACCTCTCTGTCTCTGTCTCTCCGTCTCTCCCTCTCTCCTCTCTGTCTTTGTCTGTCTGTTGCTGTTTTTGTCTATCTGTCTATGTCTCTGTTTCTGTCTCTGTCTCTATCTGTCTGTCTCTTTTTCTGCCTTTCTTTGTCTCTGTCTGTTTGTCTGTGTCTGTGTCTGTGTCTGTGTCTGTGTCTGTGTCTGTGTCTGTGTCTGTGTCTGTGTCTGTGTCTGTGTCTGTGTCTGTGTCTGTGTCTGTGTCTGTGTCTGTGTCTGTGTCTGTCTGTCTGTCTGTCTGTCTGTCTGTCTGTCTGTCTGTCTGTCTGTCTGTCTGTCTGTCTCTCTGTCTCTCTGTCTCTCTCTCTGTGGCGCTGCTCAAACAGCTTCGTCAACTTTATTCAGACTTGTCGTAAGGTTTTTGCGGCTTCACGCAGGTAGCAAGCACTCTGCTCAGTGATGCGTTAAACGGGCCGTCCGTCAGCACACGACGCCAGCCCAGAATTTTACACATCATTAGCTATTACCGTAGGTTGCTATGGCGACCAGGTAACGGGTCGCCAAGGTTTGTTGATACAGCATTGTTGTCGTTTTGTGCTTCCGTGTGTGCGTGTGGGTGCGTGTGTGTGCGAGCGGGGGATCGTGCGTTCGTTCGTTCGTGCGTGCGTCTGCCGTTGGCGTCTTCTCTTTCACCGTTCGCAAAGAGGAGAGGAGGAGGAGGAAGAGGAAGAGGAGGAGGAGGAAGAAGAGGAGGAGAGGAGGGGTGGGTGACGATGGGACCATTGACGCCGGTGGCGGCGAAGGCGAATATTTACTCAGAAAACGGCCAACAAAAGGACTACGTGTTCGGAAGAATTCAAAGTAATGGACGGTTGGAAGAATGGCCGACGATGGCGACGACGACGGCGACGCCCGGCTATACACGTGAACAGGTGCGATTTCTCAGGCTGCTGCTGCTGCAGCCTCACTCCTCCCCATCTCTTCCTCCTCCTTCTACTCCTCCTCCTCCTCTTCCTATTCCTCCACTTCCAATTCCTTCGCCCGTTCAGCTACCTGCTTCATTTGTCTTCCATCTTCGCGTCCTAACTACGCAAACACACATGTATATCGAAAGCGATCATTGGCTGATGAAATTGCAAAGCAGCTTCGCGCTCAATCCTAAGTGCGAATCTGATTGGTCACGAATGGGACACGTCAGAAAAATATGGGACCAGGTAAATGAGGAAAATTAATGGTGATGAGGATGATTTGGTGCATGGAATCTATGGATCGGACAGTATACACATCTAATCCCACCACAGCTAGAGTTCCTATTATTGCACTGATAGTAATAATATAATATTAACTAACGAATTGTCAGGTTGCTGCTGACAGGTTCAGCATGACTCACCATAAAGTTGGCTGGTGCCTGGTTATAATAATATGCACAATAGAAGATCAATTTTCGCAATGTTTCAGGGTAGCAATTATATGCCAATCACTGATGACAAACACGTCCAAACCTGCGACTCAGACGTATACGCATAGGCATAGGCATGCTGCAGCGTAGGCTACGTTAGAGATGGTTCGCTGAACATTCGTCATGCATCGCTGATATGCACAAGGCAAATAGCTCTAATTATACAGTACGCTTTACTATAGTAGGACTATATGAATCATAAAAATAAAACACTAAGTTAAAAAAAAACAAGTTGCGGAACCTTTCAGATGGTTTACATATTCGAGTCATACACAATGTATTTTAATGTATTACACACGTACGGGTTAGTTTTTGAAAATTGCCATTGCAAACATAATTTCCTGTTTTTGTTTTTATTAGATAAGCCCAGGGCTTAAAGTGTGGCAGGACGGTCATGGACGGCGTCCTGGCACTTATTTTCACATCTCTGTGCCGTCCTGCCACTTATTTGGCCAGCACACCTGAAAATGTAAGAGGCGTCCTGGCACGTGCTTCTTTTGGAAAGGTAAGGGGCGTCCCAGCACTTTTTTGTAAACACTTTAACCTCTGGATAGGCCTACCTTAAAACAGCCAACTTCAACTCCCATACAATTAAAATAATGTACGCAAATCCACTGGGTTGTAAGTCTTGTAACCACGAGTATAAGTTGTTTATAGTAAGTTAAGTAAAGTTTTTGATGTAACCACGAGTATAAGTTGTTTATGCTAGAAGTTTAATCAGTCATTAATCTGCGTCAATTGTAAGTATAGGCCCTATAGGCCTAAACGGTTAGTCTTCCACTGTAAGTAGGCCTATACAGGAGTTGACTATCTTTTGGCACCACATGATCATAATTATGACACGTGTGCGACGTGCGTCCCTCTGGTGCAGTCTACATTCTACTCCGTGAAAATCAAAGCAATGACCAGACGTATAGCCGCACTGTAGCGTGCACATGTAGGCCTATTCATAGAACTCCTCTAGAGCAGCATAACTCGGACATAAATTAAATTATAGGCCTAGGCCTACATGCGAAAATACTTCCGCAGCCGCATTTACAATGTACAAGCAGACATATGTGACCATAACCAGTCTTTATTTGTTACTCATCTATACCTAGTCAGCCGATTCATTCAAATTAAAATCGTTAGTGCTATTGATTTCGTAAAAAATAATTATGATAAAGTCTAATTTTCTAGGCCTACGTCTGACTATCCATATAAACACCTATCTCGCTGTTGGTCTAGGCTATATGAAACTCACAGTGTAATATAGGCCTATAGTCGCCTATAATATTATTGTAAGATTTATCGCTTGAACCCTTGAACTTGCGATGGTTATATGCCATAAAGGCCTTAGACATAGCCTACTACATTAAGTTTATTTCTGTTAGACGAGTAAGAAGGCTCAAACAGCCTTTCGTGCGATATAATTTTGATGGCGATATTTGTTGACGGCCGCGGTTAGGCTGACGTTCAGTAAAAGGTTTCTGTGTACAGAAGAAGTGAGTCCGCGTGCGAATAATTTCTTTCAGCCGGCGACAAAACTTGACGGCGCACAGCGCTTAATAACTCCCACCGGAAACTGCCACATCTCTGCCGGAAGTGGGTAACCGAACCTCAAATACGGGCCTAAGCACAGACCACAGCCTACGCGTTTTTAATGGAAGGCTAGGTAGGCCTATAGGCAGAGTAAACGACATTAGTGACAGAACTGATGCAAACTTTTCATTGCCTCATAGCAATTCAACCAAATTTAAGAACCTATCAACAGATTACAGATACATAGGCTACCATAAAGTCTTTTGGGACAATAGACTTCTAGAAAAAAGAGAGGCGTGAATAGAAACTATAATCTTTCCCAAATACACAGAATGCATTTCCAAGGAAGTGCAAATAAAACAACTGACTTGACCGATAGCGAATACTGTTAACAGCATCTCGTGCAAAATTCGAAGGAAGTATACAAACAAAGATAACGACTGTGTAGGCTACAGGCTAGCTAGACATAAATGACTACCAACAACAAAGACATAACAAGACAAGAACTATTATAATACACACGAGAGAGTATATTTTACAAGTGATCGCAAAGAATGCAGGTCTTTCATACATACATCGGCGCTAAATGCATGCAGTCAGAAACCGATGATGATGATGATGATGATTATGATGGTGTTGATGATGATGAATTGATGATGATAATCATGATGATCATGACAATCATGATGATGACTTGTATGATCATGATCATGATCATGCAGGCCATTGATAATATAAAATATACAAAATGCCAGATATATTGTACTTTGTGAGTATAAGAACTAATATAAGTTAGTATTCGTTGTTCATCAGTAGATGGAGATAAAAAGGTAATTAGTAATTAATAATTAGCAATTAGTAATTAGCAATTAGTAATTAGTAAGGTCCTCCTCTAGTAATAATACGCATTTGTATATAACACATACAAATTCCTATCACTGCTGGCCATTGGCACATGATGTGGCAATAGCTGCAATATTGCCTGGAAGACGACGGTCCAGCCAGCGTATACGATTAGTTTCCGATAACATTGCATCAGCATCAGCAGCATCAGCAGCAGCATCAGCAGCATCAGCAGCAGCATCAGCATCAGCAGCGAAGGCGGAGTCTATAGCAGCCTGGATGAGGATGAGGGTGAAGATGAGGGTGCTGCAGTGTATCGTTATCCGTGGCATTTCATAACAGAGTTCAATCAGGACCTGTTTCGATGCGCGATCCCCAGACGACGAGGCGGCCGACATCTTTGTAGCATAGAAGAAGCCTAAAGTTAATAAAACTCTTGTAATAAATGCCAACATCAGGACCCACCGCCACCGCCACCACCGCGTGATGGTCGGTCACTGCAATGGTGGTGGTGGTCGTGGTCGTGGTCGTGGTGGTGGTCGAGGTGGTGGTCGAGGGTGGTGGTGGTGGTCGTTGGTGGTCGTGGCGGGCAGCGAGGTGTTAGCATTCCAATGACGACGTCTTCCGTCCTGTCCCCTAATGCCACGTGGGAACATCCCGATGACCACTGCCAGTACATTACGTGGCAAGAATCAATGGCAACGCTAATTCAGAATATATATATGCATATCTATATATAAATATACATCTATGCATTTGAATGTGTATATATATATATATAGTTATATATACATGCATATTCATGTATATACTATAGATACGCATATGTACAGATATTATATGCATTTACTATATTTACACAACACACACACACGTGTAGACATACAGAAGGCAAATAGGCCAACATTTCCATAGATCAGTGAGTGAGGAGTGAGTAAGTGAGTGAGTGAGTGAATGAGTAGTGAATAAATGAGTGCGCGAGTGAATGAATGAGTGCACGAGTGAATTAGTTCATGGGTGATCGAATGACGTCTTATATGACACTTTTTATACGGTACTTAAGATTTCTATCAGTATGCAGTGAAGGAGCGATCAGGTTAACCATGGTAAAGATACTAAAGATATTTTCTGTCGTCTCCAACAGTTTGACTTTTCTTCTCCGGCAATTGTAAACTTGTGATAAAAATGAATTGTTATTTCTTTCCTGAATCCGAATCGCTGAATATTGTATTTGAATGGAGTCAATCGACGTCCTGACCTCATCTCTATCCATTCCATGCAGGCCGTAGATTCCTTCGCTCTGCTACGCATGGTGACCTAGTTGTTCGTATGGCTCGATCTTCCACAGTGCTGCATAGAAGTTTTGCTATGATCGGTCCGTCTTTCTGGAATAAGTTACCTATTAGTCTCCGTAATGAACTTCTTTGTCTTTCTTTGCCCCTTTTCCGCAAGCGTTGAAAACCATTCTCTTTGATTGTTGTTTGGTGTCAAGTCGGGAGCGCCTCTGAGGAGTTCTCTTGAAGGGGCGCTATATAAATATACGATTACAATTACAATTACAATCTCACTTATCCAGTGATTACTATAATCCTAATCGTAATCTCCAAACTTCTAAGGCGTCACTCGAAAGCCAAACGCAGGGCGTTACTTATTCACGAGCGCTACGTCTATATATTTATATATACATGTATACTGTCAAAAGGGTTGTTCAAAGGAGTATTCCGAAGGAAGTCACTTGCATGTTTAAGCGGTGGAAACGCTTTGGAGATGCATGTTGCTGAGCCGTTCAAGGTCTACCATAGAAGGAGGGAGGGTCGGGTCTGACCATCACAGAAGGAGACTGCAGCGCACCCTGGTGACTGCTACCATGAAAGAGAAAGCCACCTGGCGACGAGTCACGACAGTTGACCGCAGAAGCAGCGGAAGCAAACCGTACGACCATCAAGCAGACCGGAAATAAGAGGCGCGCATGCGTGGCTGTCATGCGTAACCGGAAGTAGCCACATAGGTGGATCATATGGAGAGAAGGAGGGGAGGCGAAGAAGAAGCGCGGGAAAGTTGGGGTAGGATTAACGGGAACAACGATGGGGGTCGGGTCGGTCGAACCCTTTTCCCCTTCCTCAATCCCTCCCCATCATGAGCACCATCACCTTTCAGCAGCAGCAGCAGCAGCAGACGTCACTGCATCTCTCTCTTTTTAAACGACGATAACAAAAAAGAAAGAGAGGTGTATGGTGAGGAAGGGAGAGTATAGGTGAGGAGTGCGGAGGGAGATATGGAGGGAGGAAGGGATTGAGGGAGGGAGGGATGAAAGGATGGAGGGAGGTTGGCCGATTGACGAATAAGATGCGTCGACAGCTATAGTCTTGCTGCTGTGACAGACAAGGAGAAACTTAGCGGTGACTATGGAAGACCGTTGTTGCCATAATTAACGGAACAGAACAACTTAGGCGATGCAAATAATTATTTTCTGTTACAATTTATTTTATTTTAACGTCTATAAATAACATGAAATATTCTATTTTTAATTCAATTTTAACAATTTTATTTGCTTTTATTTGATTAAATTTGAGCCTTTTGGCCCCATAATGTCCTCCAACTAATAAAAATTGCCCTCGGCGTCCTCCAAGTCCAACTTAGAAAAAGTGGCCCTAAAGTTAAAAAAGGCTGCAGTGGAACCACTGTTATGTATACATGCATGCATTGCATGCGCATATTTTACAAGCACAGAGTTAGGATATACTTTGTATGATGCAATGTGTTATAGGTGTGTCAGATTGGGGACTCATATTATGATTGTGAGTTGACCGGCGTGCCATAGATGATAACGACGTATGTAAAGAGGTGTAGCCGTCCTCCTCCTTTTCCTCCTCCTCTTTCTCCTCCTCCTCGTCCCTTCCTCTATCGATTGAGCGCCGTCGTTGTCGTCGTCGTCTATTGTAGATTGACGCTCATCGCCATCATCGTCAGCTGCTGCTGCTGCTGCTGCTGCTGCTGCCTCCTCCTCCTCTTCTCCTCCTCCGCATCCAGCTGCTGAGGAGGCAGAGTTTCTCTGTCTGCTCACTTCACCCATCAGTCAGTCACAGTCGACGACGACACGGTCACGAGCACGACCAGCAGCAGCAGCAGCAGCAGCAGCAGCAGCAGCAGCGATGGACACGCATGACTACCGTTCGTCTGTTCTCGATCCTCTTGCCTACCACCACCACCATCACCACCATCACCTCGCTGGTGCCGTTGGTGCTGCTTCAGGTGGTAGAATAATGTGTCCACCGTCGCCGACGGGAGGTTGCTACGGACCCTCTCCAGGGAGCAGAGGGGGTGGTGGAGGTGGGGGAGGAGGAGGGGGAGTGGGCGGCTACCCCCCGCTTCAGCCTCTGCCACCGATCGGAAGCGTTTCGGAGAAGTTCGTCAACGGAACTTTCGGGTTCATGACGAGCGGAAGTCACGTGTCTGAAATGGATGGATCATCCTACGGTGGCGGAGGAGGAGGAGGAGGCGGAACAGGGTACAAAACGAATGGAATCCATCCTCCGCAATCCCATCCTCCGCCATCCCATCCTCATCACCATCATCAGCATCTCCATCACAGCATGACATCGAACGGCGCTGGAGGGGGGTTCGTCCCAGGTCTCGGGGTCAGTCCTTCGAACAACATGTACATGGGGGTCGGCGCTGGAATTACGAACGGCGGTCTCTATGGTCACCAGGGGCAGTCGGCGGCATCGTCCCTCTACGGAAGCCCGGCCTACGGGCATCTGCCGGGAACACACAAACAGGACAAGGGCCTGTTATCCATGACGCATCAATCGGCGCACCCCTACGACCCGTACAGCCGCGGTGGGCTGCCCCTACCAGCGGCTGTTCCATCGTCGTCGTCGCGTGTCCTCCAGCCGTCGTCCAGTCCCAACCCGTACACTACGAACCTCTTTTCGTTGCACTGCTCGCCCCCTCGCGGTGCCAGCCTTCGTCTCGGACCAGGAACGCTAAGAGACCGATCGTCTCCCACAGCGGGTCTCGATGGACTGTCCGGCAAGGGCGGTCACCACCAGCATCACCACCAGCACCACCACCAGCAGCACCACCACCTGGAGATGGAAGAGATCAACACGAAAGATCTGGCGCTGAAGATCAGCAGTGAGCTGAAGAGGTACAGCATCCCTCAGGCGGTCTTCGCGCAGCGGGTCCTCTGCCGCAGCCAGGGAACACTCAGCGACCTTCTGAGGAACCCGAAGCCATGGAGTAAACTCAAGTCCGGTCGAGAGACTTTCCGACGGATGTGGAAGTGGCTGCAGGAACCTGAATTTCAGCGCATGTCGGCGCTGAGATTGGCAGGTAAGCTAACAGGTATACACAACGAGCAGTTTCATCTTCATTTAAATAATATTATAATTATAATTAATTATATATAATTATATAATAATTATAGGCAATTATTTTCATCTGATCGTCGAATATCATGTAAACACCTGATTGCTTCCCCATTGTCCATTGTCCATTGTGCGAAACTGAGAGGGATGAGAGAATATCATGAATATCCCAATATAATGGACTTTCTACAGCAGCAAGCGATCTGCTGGAGGTGTTGAATGCATTCTCACGCCTTGAAAGCCAAGCAGTATCAAGGGTGTCCAGTCAACATTATTCTTTATAGTCTGATTGGATCAGTAGCATTATAGCTGATCCACCAATCGACTAAATTTAAAGAACATCATCAAACTGCAGTCATGTAGGTTGTGTGTGACCAGCACTCCTCGGTAGTTGCGAGACTTGAACGAAGCTTGGACATATATAGTACGACAATTAATACCGCGACGCTTAATATGGCGACAGGACAGTTAATCTCACGGACTACTTTCGTTAACTTGCTTTTCCAATGCTGCTCTCCAGCGCATTCAGTCAACCACCTAAATCAAGCTCCGGTTTGCCTTAACATTCAATCTTTCCGCGCAAAATAGCCTATAGAGTAGGCCCTATAGACTCTTATATATAGAGAGGCGAATTGAGGGTCATGAACTCAGCTTTTCGACGACGTCTCTGGTTTTAGAATTTAAAAACTCAAATACTTGTTGCATTTATCATCACAATTTCGCCTGTTGTGCTCTGTATTTTAAGCTAGTCATTTAAATATTAAAGGAATTGTTGGGAACCTTATAAACGGCACATAGATCTATTGCGTGTTTTATGCGCTATAATAGCTTCCCCATGATTAAACTGTCAATATATCCATTATTTGATTTTGGTGCGTCAAGTGATTTAGCTGATCCGAAAAAACGATATCATTCAGGGTTTTTCATATATATCTTTACTTAGAAAATGACTATGCTGACTTGGAGAGATAAAATTTTAATAAACTTAACCTATATATAGGAAGAAATGCTAAAACAAGGACGCGGCGAAAATGTGTGCAACTGGGCAGAATTCGTAAGAAAATTTTGCGACTGCGAACCTTGATTGAATCTGATGAACGAAGTTCCGACGTCTGTAACAATTCGTTAGAAAGCATTGTATTGTATTGTGTTGCATCGTGTTGTATTGTATTCGTATTGTATCATATTGTATTATATCGTATTGCATTGTATTGTATTGTATCGTATTGTATTACATTGTTTCGTATTGTATTGTATCGTATTGTATTGTATCTATCGTATTGTATTGCATTGTAATGTATCGTGTTGTATCGTATTGTATTGTATCGCATTGTATTGTATTGTATCGTATTGTATTACATTGTTTCGTATTGTATTGTATTGTATCGTATTGTATTGTATCTATCGTATTGTATTGCATTGTAATGTATCGTGTTGTATCGTATTGTATTGTATCGCATTGTATTGTATCGTATTGTATTACATTGTATCGTATTGTATTGTATCGTATTGTATTGTATCTATCGTATTGTATTGCATTGTAATGTATCGTGTTGTATCGTATTGTATTGTATCGCATTGTATTGTATTGTATCGTATTGTATTACATTGTATCGTATTGTATTGTATCGCATTGTATTGTATTGTATCGTATTGTATTGTATTGCATTGTATTGTATCGCATTGTATTGTATTGCATCGTATTTTATTGTATCGTATTGTGTCGCATTGTATTGTATTGTATCGTATTGCATTGCATTGTAGGGCCTATTGTATTGTATCGTATTACAACGAATCGCAGATTTGCCGGACCAAGTATTACAGGCCTATAGGCCCTATTATCTTCTGTGAAGTTCTGTCTCTTTCTCTC
Organism: Lumbricus rubellus; assembly: GCA_945859605.1. Classification (NCBI taxonomy): domain Eukaryota; kingdom Metazoa; phylum Annelida; class Clitellata; order Crassiclitellata; family Lumbricidae; genus Lumbricus; species Lumbricus rubellus. The sequence goes on from OX243813.1 coordinate 32,242,806, forward strand.
AAGGCGACGGTGTCTCTGTCCACAGGAGTAAGCTTATTCGACTTCCTCTCGGAAATGGTATATAACTAAAATGGTATACATAACTACATGTATATATACAATAGGCTGGTCATCGCCTCTTGTCCCATCACCAATCAGAAGTAGCAAAAATCTCTGAACGTTATTACGGGAACTTCGATGACAACTGAAAACGCGTTGTATGCCGGTGTATAGTCTTTAGGCCTATAGCTACAATGGCAAGAGGTCCAACGGCAGCAGTTCCTATATATAGTGCATGCATGGTGTGATTGGTCTAAACAGACTACATGTATGTATGGACAGACGCCGCGGATTTGCTTCAATTTGCTGCAGCCGTAATTCCACAGAGCCTTTTTTATTCCGCTGGCGTTTCGCTGCTCGTCGGTGGCGTTGGATCCAAGGGTAGGTAATGGGTGATCGGGTCTGCCACGCGAGTAGGACGGCGACCCTTGGACCGACCGACCGACCGACTGACCGACTGACCGACCGAGCTGCCTGGTCATCGGCTGCAGACCTGGGCCGGTCGCTGGTCGGCTGGTCAAACGCCGTCTGATCGCAAAGGATTTGCAGTTGACTTGAACGTTAATTGCCTGTAACAGTCGCTGCTCCTCTTATAAAGCCGTGTATGATAGTAGAGGCGTCGATGAAACGCATAATGGGTCAGTATGATATCACACGCACGTCTGTCAAACCGTGTGAATGTGAGGAGGCCCAACGTTGGCTATATAGGTATACAATACAAGACCCTGAAATAGCAGTGACCTACTCAGTGTGAGAATTGTGGAGGGGTTGGCCTAGCTATGATCAACTTTAAATTTTGGTATAAAAACAGACTTTACTATGGGAGCTCTATGAAAGACTGAGGGGTTGAAACCCAACCCCTCAGCAATTCTGGCCCTGAACCTACTTCACACTGTGTCGACATATAAATAGTTGCATAGGCCTATATACGGGGATAATTTGCACACACAGGTTATGCTGATTCAGGCCTACTTGTTTCTTGTGTATTATAATTTCTCATGATAGTCTTACTTGTACACGTTGGTGACGTTGAGTATTGTCTCAGTGTATTCCTTTTGGCTATTGCTAATAAACTTAAACTACCCCTTTGTAAGAACTGGATAGGTCTTGTACTGAGAGGCAACTCCTTGCAAAGAGACAATGTGGAGGGCAAAATGGAGGGGAAGAGGGGGAGAGGAAGACCTAGGGGAAAGCTCTTGGACTGGATGATGGAGGATGGATATGGAAAACTCAAAGAAAAAGCACAACATCGAGAAGAGTGGCGTCGTTGGGCATCTGAACCTGCCGAGAGGCAGCTAACCTAAAGAAGAAGACCCCTTTGTAATGAGTTCTAGGCAGGTCTAACTAATTATCATGGCTATTTGGACTTTGTATTGTGTTATGTGAGCCTATTATACATACTTATGTATTGTATTATGCATACAATGCCTTAAAAGTTACACAGGCAAGAACGAAGCTGAAAGCGTCAACGCCAGCTAAAGCCATCCTTTTGGTACATTGTACATTGAATTATATTGCCTGCTGCGATAACTGACGATTGCTCAATGTGATGCCGAGTCTTCTCATAATTATACAAGCAGGTCAAAACGGGTCGATATCTGCACTGCAAGATCTTGACACATGCACAATTGCGCATGTCACTTGGTCAGAACAAACCGTGCACTTTTACAACAGTTACTGCATGGACGATTTCATATAGCCTATATATACTAGGCTACCAATTTAGATGAACCACTATGAAATTTCACACTGCAGGTGAAGGACGTCAAAAAATATTCTAATTGCTAAGAAGCCGGACTCGGGAATTGTCATCATAATTTATACAAAATTATAACAAATTTATGTTCTAAATGCAAGCGACGAAATTTAATGGCTTGAAAATTAGGCTATGCGAGGGCGGTTGAATCGTTTAGACTCTTTAGACAATTTAAATTTATTAGGCCTACCAATTAAAAGCTTATGGGCTTCTATTAAACTACGAATTAAAACGTGAGATTGTAGGCTATTATTGTCTTTTCAATTTTCATGCATGGCCATTCAACAGCTCGCTGCTATAGAAACATGTGACTTGCTATGGCAGAACCCTAAGTTCCAATCTTATACAACGATTTGTCTAATGGCCATGTTGAAGTCGTTACTGTTCATAATAAATTTTCTAGCGTTATTTCTCAAATATTGTAAATTTTCGTATTGATTTAATTCTACAGGGGAAACATTTGTGCGCCAATAATTATACGAAACAAAATACAGCGAAATATAGGCCTATATAATTGAAAAATCAAATTGGAATGCTGCAGGCACCATAATATATGGGCACAGACGGGATAGCAAACCGCTTTAGATGAGGGACCCCAATTACCAAGTATTCAATGCCTGAGGAGATTGAGGACCGAATGGAAATTTCAAATGGCATCTTAAACAGGTTCATAGACTGCGATTTGATCAGAAGCGCATTTTTGAATGATCATGATTTTTGAGTTCTACGTGCATAGATTGCTGCGGACAAAATGAGATGATATTTGACACATCTTCCCAGTACATGAAATAAATTAAGTAAGGTCGCAATTCTGTTTCAATGATTGATGTTCCCCAGATCCCTCCTCCATCTACTTGATTTCCCTCTTCGAACCTGTTATTTTCCTTTCCTTTGTCATCCTTGTGTCTTTCTCGCTATGACTATCTCTTTCCTCACTCTTATTATGTCAACTTTTCCTGAATTGTTCCTTTCAGTCGATCTTTGCACTTTCATCAATGTTCCGCATTTGAATCGATAAGTCTACATTCGTAATCATCTGTGCTCTTCATTCAGATTTGACCTCTTGGTTCCTCGGTCTAGAACAGCTATGGCTCAGTCTCGATCATTTGTCTCAATTGGTCCTTCTCTTTGTAATGCCCTTTCTCCTTCTGTTCGCTCTTCACTTCTTTCTGGTAGTCTCTCCTCTGCTTTGTCTCTTCTCAGAACTTGTTTCTTCTCGCGGGGCCTTGCGCACTGGGAGCACCTCTGAACGGTTCACCCTACTAGAGGCGCTTTATAAATGTTTAAATACAATACAATATACGTAAGGGGTCGTAGACCTATAAACGATGTCTATGAAGGTTTGTTCTCTTAGTCTAGACTCTAGACCAATGTTCTAACATTTCTATCGTTTTATAAGTACTTGTTTCTCTTTTGTTCCTATGCGACATCGGTAGGCCCTATACTTTTTTACTGCAACTTCTGCAAGCCTACTAATCCGCTGCACTGTTCGACGTTCGCGTGTCTTGCATGACTTTCCAGTTGAGGTAATTTACCCCTGCTCACCATAGGCTGTCGGCATTCGGCAAGCAACTTCGGAAAGAGCGCTACACAAATTATTGGAGACTATGGAGTCAAATTAAATCAAAATAAAATTCGATTAATAAATTCTATGAATCCAATCCTTTCCATGTCATTCATTCTTATCCTCCTTCATCTTCTATCTCGTGACATGCCATTGGATTATATAAGGAGAAGGTTTTCATGGACAATTTGCTTTCTTCTGCCTATCATGTAATTAATTATCAGCAACAACAGTACTGCTCATAAAATGCTGTGTTGTCTATCTCAGCAGTTCAGACTGAACGAAAATAATACCTGGCTATTGCTTCGAAATACATTCAATGATATCGCACGGTATAGACATATACGTTGATCGGCAATAGACTCAATAGACTCAGAGTCAGCCAAGCGTGACCGTCACCATGAAAACGACAACTACCGCCTAGACCGTCACCAGCCATATCTATTATAATAACGCCGTTTATAAAAAGACTCTCAAGTGTCACGTGTCCGGATGTGTGAGACAATAACATTGAAGACCAGTTATTACCAGTGACCTGACATACCCTCAACCATGCAGAGTGAGAATTGCCGGAGTTTGAGGTGGTTCAACCATTGCTAGTCTTCCCTATGGTCATAATTATGGTTACGTCTTCATCTTTTCACGACCAAACTCCACGTGGATCATAGTCTGACCCCCCCAAATATTTTTCTACATTTCTCATACTGCTCTCAACTTCTCTCAGCTCTTACACCAAAATCAGGAGGCACGTAATTGAGCACGTGTGGACTAGGGTCATAGGAAATTAGGAATCACGTGTCTGCTTCTATTTTTGCACTTGATGGGAATATTGCTAAACTTATTTTTAGTCACACTATGAAAATGATATTATGTCATTTGTGGTGTGCAAATTGTAAATCATGGACCAGAATTGATGGAAGATTGACACTATTCGGAACCAAATGCTATAAAGAAAACTCTATGATGCCATGCCATTGTTTTATGTAGTATACTAAGTCTGCAACGTGATACATTTTAAATTCGACTGAGAAATCACCAAGTCACTGTAGTTAAACATCAATAATCTTTCTGTCTCTTTCGTGCAGCCTTCATGCTTATTCTGTGAGTTGCATTGCTATTGCATGTCTTAGACATAATAGCAAACGCCATTGATTGCTTTTGGTGATCTTGATTGCAAGAACGCGAAGACAACGGCATTTCAGGACCAAACAGGGGCCCAATCAGGACCTCTGCGACCCTGTTTGTTGTGTCCTTTTCTTAGTGATTCTGTGAGGTTCAGGCCCCACAGTTTTACTGAGCAGGGCCTCCACATTTGTTAATCCGTATTGTATGTAATACATACAATACATACATACATGTATGTAATACATACAATACATACATACATGTATGTAATACATACAATACATACATACATGTATGTAATACATACAATACATACATACATGTACATACATACATAAATTACATACATTACATACATTGCATACATTACATACATACATGTGCATACATACATACATACATACATACATACATACATACATACATACATACATACATACATACATACATACATACATACATACATACATACATACATACATACATACATACATACATACATACATACATACATACATACATACATACATACATACATACAAGTAGATGAACAGGTGGTGTCGTGGGTATGTTCATTACCTTGCAGCCGGAAGGTTGCAGGTTCGAATCCACCTCATGCCGATTCATAGGGACCTTGGGCAAGTTCTTCACTCGCAATTGCTCAGCGCTTAGTCGTGAAACTCCGATTCAGTGTCGGCGCTGTAGTCGGGAGCGCCTCTGAGTAGCGAGCTTGAATGGGCGCTATAACAAGTGCAAATACATACATATCCAGGATATAACGTCGAGTGAGAAGCATTGAGCATCAATTTTAAGAAATCTCAGCTATGCCGTTAATTTAGGAAGTTTGCAACATTGAATGCGTACACTCAGAAGCCTTCTGGAATTCTCCGCTGCCACTATGCGATCATATTAAGAGTTTCATCGGAATTAAGATATTTTTAGTTTCACTGATGTGATGACAACTTTATAATATACAGTGGAACGCAGTTGTGAAATCTCGATTAGCATTTAATATTGTTGTCGAGGTGCATTGCTATTATACTGCATGCTGACCAACGACACATGCAGGTCGATCTGAGTTGAGGCATCAGAGGGACGATCATCAATGCAAGCAGACGAATGGAGGAGAAGGAAGAGGAGAAAGAGGAGCAGGAGGACGACGACGACGAGAAGGTGGAGAAGAAAAAGAAGGAGGAAAAGGAGAAGGAGGAGGGGAGAAGGAGGAGGAGAATGAAGAGGAGTAAGAGGAGGAGGAGGAGGTGGAGACGAACAACGAGCATATGGAGAAGGAGAAGAAAAAGGAGGAGAATAATGAAGAGGAGGAAGAGGAGGAAGAGGAGGAGAAGGAGGGGAGGAGAAGGAGGACGAGGAGGAGAATGAAGAAGAAGAAGAGAAGGAGGAGGAGAAAGAGAAGAAGGAGGAGGGGAGGTGGAGAAGGATGACGACAATGATGACTATAGACGACATGCCTCAACGTGTCTTTCGTCTCGCTGCTTCTCTCACTCTCGTTCTCTCCCTTTTGCTCTGTCTGTCCGTCTGTCTATCTGCCTCTGTGTCTTTGAGTTAACACTCGATTCTCGAGGAGTGTTTGACAGGAAGTAGCCATGTATCTGGGCGTAAAGGACACGCTTAAACAGGCGCCTATTTATCCTTTGCTCATAGTCTATACACACACACCTCCATGCGCGTGTGAATCTCAAGCAAAGGCTGCGCTATACTATAATATACATTAGCCTATACATATGCAGAATCCATATCTGGGTCTATGCTTATATACATGCATGACTGCATGTATATATATATACACATATAGACTATGTAATTGCTATAGGCTTGAGTGAAGGAGTTAAGAAAGGCATTGTAGGACTTGTTGTTTTAGCAATTTGAAGCAATTATGTTGTTGATGGTACGAACGTCAAAAATAGTTTGTCGTGTATTATAATACACGTAGGTCACGCAATTTTAAAGAGTGTCGTAGTTTGTCTGACGTTATGGGAGAGAGCTTTAAGAAGGAGCTAATCAGGCAGCCATTGTTAAGGTGCGTTCTTACTTTGTTTGTATGTACACTTGTTATAGCGCCCCTTCAAGATCTCACTATTCAGAGGCGCTCCCGAATGCAGAGCGGACACTGCATCGGAAGCCGATGCGCTGAGCAATTGTGAGTGGGACTTGCCCAAGGTCCTTACGCGGCGAGGTGGATTCGAACCTAGAACCTTCCGGCTCCAAGGCAACGACGCCACCACTACACCACCGAGCCCCACATGTAGTCTTGCATGGCATTGGCGTAGGCCTACGTGTATATAGGCCTATATCCGATTCCCAATGAGATGCATTAGAAAGTGAGGTAAGGTAATTGTGAGGCTGTAACATTCACAGGTACAATGCAGTCTGTCTACATAAATAGATTTTATTTGGTTATGGCTTAAGACAAAGTATACATAGTATTAGTATACATAGTAATGTACAGAATAGTCAAATTAACCAACCCTTATTTCCTCAGAAGTATACATAGGCCCATATTGTTTGTTATAATATAAAAATAAAACAATGCGTAGGTCCTACTATTAATCAGATTTAATTTTTAAGACAATTAAGTGGAAGTAGGTCATACATCCTGCCACTCAGAGTTATATTAATAATGCAAAAGTTATATTTAATATGTTCACATAATTATTGGAACCATGCAGCGACGAGATATAGAGTGACCAGCTTTCAATTAGCAATTCTTCAAGAGATGATATTATGATATTTAAAGGCAACGGTGCATTGTGGGAATGGCACCACGTGTTTCCGGTATTCGCGATGCATGCGCATAAACATGGCCGACTTGTTCCCGTCCAGGGGAAGTATGGTCGTTGCTTGAATCCTTCGCGTTATAGCAGGTTGCATTACATCTGTTATCGATCAATTAAACCATCGAGTTCTCTCACGCGCCTTCTCCTCCTCCTTCTATCCTTCACTCTCCCGTTCCTCCTATATAATTATACTCTCCACTCCCAATGAATGCTCCTCGGAATCTTATTCTCCTATATACTCCTCTTTGTACTCTCTTCCCCACCTATTCGCCTCCTCTCTTATTATCGTCAGTCTTCTATTAATCCTCTCATTCTTTCTATTCCTCTTCTTCTTCCTCTTCTTCCTCTTCTTACTCTTCCTCTTCCTCTTCTTACTCTTCCTCTTCCTCTTCCTCTTCGTCTTCTTCTTCTTCCTCTTCCTCTTCGTCTTCTTCTTCTTCTTCGTCTTCTTCTTCTTCTTCTTCTTCTTCTTCTTCTTCTTCTTCTTCTTCTTCTTCTTCTTCTTCTTCATCATCTTCTTCTTATTCTTCTTCTTCTTCTTCATCTTCTTCTTCTTCTTCTTCTTCTTCTTCTTCTTCTTCATCATCTTCTTCTTCTTCTTCTTCTTCATCTTCTTCTTCTTCTTCTTCTTCTTCTTCTTCTTCTTTTTATTCTTCTTCTGTTTATTATTCTTCTTTTTATTCTTCTTCTTCTTCTTTTTATTCTTCGTCGACCTTTGTTGCTGACCATTGTTCTAAACATCATGTCAACACATGCATATTGACGTTCATGTCAACACATGCATATTGACGTTAGTGTTTCTACTTTCTGTGTTTCTACTTAAAAACAAACTGAGTGAAAAAGACTTTTTACATACATACATACATACATACATACATACATACATGCATGCATGCATGCATGCATGCATGCATGCATGCATGCATGCATGCATGCATGCATGCATGCATGCATGCATGCATACATACATACATACATACATACATACATACATACATACATACATACATACATACATACATACATACATACATACATACATACATACTGTAGCATACATACCTACATGCAGTCATGTACTCAAACCTGTTCTTTCTTAACTAACGATTGAACGTACATGTAACTATGTATACGTTTGTGAATTACAGCCTGTAAACTGCGTGAACACGAGATCCAACGGCAGGAGAGTTGCAACCCTCACAAGAAGCCTCGCCTCGTCTTTACGGACATCCAGCGTCGGACTTTGCTTGCCATTTTCAAGGAGACGCGTCGACCGAACAAGGAGATGCAGGCGACCATTGCCGATCAACTCGGTCTCAAGGTGTCGACGGTCGCCAATTTCTTCATGAACGCTCGTCGCCGATCGCTCGACAAGTACCTCGAGGATTCATCGTTGTCGAGAGACAGTCTGACCAACAATCGACCGAACAGTGCGACTGGCATGCTCATGGATGTGGACAATGGACTGTGATTGATGTGTTAATTAAGGTCAAGTGAGCGTGCGTATAGAGATATATAGGGAGGGGGTGATGTCGAAAACGCTGAACGCGGTTGTCAAGAGCGTCATTTGGTCTTGTTAAAACATCAAAAAGTAAAGGGTAATGGCAGAAGAGGCGAGTGCTTTGGTGTCAATGTGTCTGGTGTTGAAACGTCGTGTCAAACTCTTAGCGATGCTGTAGGACAGCGTATGAAACAGTCGTGAAAGATCTCGCGAGATGTCAAAACGTCTGCAGTCATGAGAGACGATGCTTGTTCTGACAAACTCACAGACAGATGATTTGAAGTAAATAATTATTCTAAGCAGATGTGATTACACGTTCTATGTATCGGGTTGCAGCTGTGCCACATCCAAGTATTACGTTGGCAAAACGTCGCTGGGAACTGTTACGTAAGTCCGTTGCAGCATCAACAAATGGGGTGGGTAGTGGTCCCTTGGTCAGCTGATGATAACCAATTTAAGTCCTGTCCAATCATAAGTCGTCTGTGGGAAAGTTTGAGACAAAATGCCAAATACATTGCTACATTGAAAATATTCGAAATATTGGGAATGCTCTTTGATAGGATTTCATCATCGGCCGCGCATATATTTTGAGACATCACGCACAATCAATCATATTGCCAAGACATTGACGTCATTCCTGCTCTAATCTTAGACAGTTGACATCAGTTGACCATCTACAACTCCATCTGTATACAGATGCGTTTACTAACTGACGTGTGGCACAGTTGTGAAAGTGAAGGCAAAATGCAGAGAGTCATGATGTTGAGACTTTTATCAGTTGAAGTCCTGCGATCAGAGGACGGACGACAAAAATGAGACCAAACAATAATAATCTCAGTCAGAGCTTCACGTACATTGATCTATTATACATGTACGCTTAGTTGTATCTACAAGCATGTATGGACGCGCGTCTTTTTTATTGTGCGCCAGTATATTTCTATTCAAATTAATTGCTAATAATTAGCAGCTGAAATGTAAAACTCAGTACTCCATGAAATTATATTCAATTAATTTCAAATAGGATTTATTTATGTGTTTTTATTTACATGTGCGATTATGCGATATATCCATAATTATTTCAATGTGCTCATGAATTGTATATGATTCATATCTATTTGTATAGAACCGTTGTTATCGAATCTTTATGAAGCGCCAATAACTTTTAAACGATCCGGTCAATGTTTCATTGTGATGAATGGGTTTTGTTTTGTTTTACTTATAGACTATTAGAATAGAAATAAGTGAAAGTTACAAGATTCGCCATAACAAGCTCGTGAATAAACTGGTGCCCTGCGCTTGACTTTGGAGTAGCCTACCAGTGGTGCTACATAAGTTATAGTCGATGGCAAAGAATATATACATGTATAACAATGGCAGGAGGATCACAATGAAACTTTGTCGTGAGTAGGCTATAAAAGCTGACAAAGCCAGTGAAGATTTTAAGCAGCTAATTTATTTGGAATATTTAGCTGAAAGTGTTTTTTGAAACTCTTGTTTAATAAGCAGTTAATATACAATATTTAACAACGATAGCAATTAATGAACATTGCAGCATGACACAGTGGGCTGCTACTAGGCCTACTGTCAGTGCGTGCATGGTAGGTCTATACTAGTCAACGCTTGTTGGGTATTGCAAAGAGATGTAGGCCGAAAGCTGCTGAAGAAATGTCGTATAATACTCTAATTGACTCACTAAACAGCCATATCATCATCGTGTGTACGATACTCAAGCTGTCGAATTATTTTCAGATGTTTCCTATATAGGCCTACTTCTTTTAAAACGTAGGCCCAAGTTAAATTACTTTTGGTGTAGGCCTAAATTTAAAGATTTGTTGTTATATAGGCCTAGGTCTACTGTAAATAGTCGGTAAAATTCTAGTCGGTGAATTTCTATTCGTGCACAATTTTTCTGTCAAAATCTAGTCATCTGTATGGCGAAAAATTGTAAAATTCTATTAGACCTATCCAATGTTTGTTATTCTTAGTTTACCGTGTCTGCATGAGGTAAAAGAAATTTTCTGGATAACATGTCATTAAATGAGTTATATTTTGCATCTCGTGTTTCTCAAGAATTTATTTATAAGTTAATGATGTGCTGCTAATGATTGCACTGTTTGAGGTGATTCAGATGAATATGGAGTCGTTTGTATGACTCGCATCACGGTAGTTAGGCTACTGAACACTCGCCTACAATATTGGCTGACCCTATATGTAGGCTATTTAAATTTATTAAGAATCTTATAAGGTCATAGAATTATAAATCCTCTGCGAACCGTCTGAATAACGTTTGATGGATCAAACTATGGCATCTAAACCAACGATTCATTTCCTATTTCAGTTATTTTTGTTTCGCCTCATGACAAATATACGAAGAACATTCAGTCAGTATCTGCCTCAATGATTCCATCTTGGCTTCTGATGATCTTATGTGAAGGGATTAGTTCAATTCAATGAACTTTCAAGCAGCAAACTTAGGCCTATGACTAATCAAATGCAGCATGCAGTTACATGTATAACGATTACGTTTTTAGTCGTGATTTTTCAGGATCAGTCTGAGGTTTATGGCAAGGCGAAGAAACATTAGTTAAGGCAGCGTTTCCCAAACTTTTTGGGCCACGGAACCCTTCGCGTCCTAATATTTTATCGCGGAACCCCAATCTCAAGCAAAACATGCATAGCGCCTGAGAAGCATAGGCCTATTATACTAAACATGCACCATTGAGGAAATTTAGTCTATTTTTCTTGTAGGAAAAATTAAATATTACTGTTTTAAAAACCACGACTCGTGGATCGCAATAGGTCTACTGTGAGTAGGCCTACATAAAATTAGACTGCGAACCGCGCTTGTGTCTTCTCATGTATTAATTTTTGTCTGTAACTGGCTTGATGTTACAAAGCTGGATTCTTATTGTCAGCTGCATCATTTCGTTGATTTCTATATTGCTTCTGTACCCGTAAATCATGAGAATGCAGTTTCATGCAATTTTACGTGGAAATTGACAAAAGCATGCCAACTGCAATTACTGAGGAGTATTTTTTAGACACATTCCAGATAAGTGAAGTTTGATTGGAATTAGCCTATAGGCCTATGCTTCGATCATTTGCATTATGTCAATAAGATGTTCGTATAGTCTTCATTAAAAGAGTTTGCAGGGTTTTCGCCAATTTTCAATTGTTTTGTAGGCCCTATTCAATTCTTATCATAATTTATAGTAAGGCAGTATTTAGCCATCTTCTCGCAGAACCCCTGCGCCCACCTCGCGGAACCCTTGGGTTCCGCGGAGCCCACTTTGGGAAACGCTGAGTTAAGGTATGGTTAATTTATAATAATAATAATAATAATAATAATAATATTAATAATCTTCGTTTTTTTCCCAAACTGCCATGGCACAACGCAGTATGATTAATTACATGAAACAATCTTAATTAGCATCTATCTTAACTACATGTATACTAACAGAACAGAGCCTGCAATGCAACGGCGCTAATAGCAGCCTAAAAAGCACGTCTATCCTACGGGTGCATCGGGAATCGAACTTAGCTCCACTGATCTTCAAGTCGTATCTCACTCACGTAGCTTATTTTCAAACGTTGCAACAATAACATTCATGTGAGCAACCGACACAACATTTTATGCTGAGTAACATAATTATAATACGTGCAGTACAGTTTTATAGTAGGCCTACTGGTATTATCCTACCCACAATCAATCATTCAATTAGCCGAGATAAATACGTCAGATTCACAGTAGTAAAACGTTTCTGAAGTCCTCTCATATATATACAGTTACACACGCTTGCAACATATCACGTATAGGCTTACAGGCTACCCCCTATAAATACATGACGATATGAATGTCATATTATGTAGGCCATGCATGCTTAGCTGCAAAACGAGCATTTGCATACATATTAAAGATAACGTCTATATAATACGGGCCTCGGTTGTTTTTGTGCGTGCGCGTGTGCGTGTGTGCGTGTGTCTGTCGAAATTGTTGAATAGGTAATAGATGAAGATAGTGTCGCCTGCTAACACCGACATCCATTTGCCGGAGATTTACGGATATTTGGAAGAAGATGAATGCGGCATATATTTCCATGCATGCACACCAACTGCAGCCGTCTCTGTCGGTCTCTCTGTATACATGTCTCTGTCTGTCTGTCTGTCTGTCTGTCTGTCTGTCTCTGTCTTTCCATCTCTCTGTCTCTGTCTCTCTGTCTGTCTCTCTGTCCCTGCATGTCTGTCTGTCTGTCTCTCTTTCTCTCTGTCTCTGCATGTCTGTCTGTCTGTCTCTGTCTCTCTGCCTCTGTCTCTGTCTGTCTCTGTTTCCATCTCTCCTTCTGTCTGTCTGTCTGTCTCTGTCTGTCTCTCTGTCTCTGTCTGTCTCTGTTTTTGTCTCTCCCTCTCTCTGTCTCTTTATCTCTCTGTCTCTCCATGTCTCTCTTTGTCTCTCTCTGTCTCTCTCTGTCTCTGCCTGTATGTCTGTATATCTGTCTTTCTCTCTCTGCTGCAGCAACGACGACGACGACGACGACCACCACCACCACCACCACCACCACCACCACCAGCAGCAGCATGAGGAGCATTTGCAGCGATGGCAAAATGCGAAGCCGACCTCTCATCCATCGTCCATTCAGACGGATGTCACTCATGCACGGGGGGGGGGTTCGAAGAGATAACCCTCCTATACCCTGCTGCTGCAGCCTCATCCAACCGCAGCTGTGCGTCATACACAGAGAGAGGGGAAGGGGGTGTTATGCTCATGGCAACGTATTACCCTTGACTAAGCCTTTCTGGCAGGAAAACCAAAACTCGTGCTTAACGAAACCGTTTAAACTGATGTCAAAATTGGACGCGTGGGTTAAAGTTTGGGCTGGGTTTAGGTTTGGCTGGGGGTTTGGGTTGGGGTTTTGGTTTGGGTTTGGGTTGGAGTTTGGGTTGGGGTTGGGGTTTGGGTTGGGTTTGGGTTGGTGTTTGGGTTGTGGTTGGGGCTTTGGCTGGTTGGGTGACTCAGGTAGAAGTTGGAAGCCACTTTATGCAATACTCCAGGCAAAGAAAGTACGCTATAGAACAACGTATACGTCGTCACCAAGCAGAGTAAGATAGAGAAAAAGAAAAGACAGAGACAAAGACAAAGACAGAGGCAGGCAATGAGACATAGAGCCATGAATCGAGACATCCGTGGTTGAATGGGATTCTCGTTGGGTCGGTCCGTGTTTTCTTGCGTTGACAGAAAACGATTAATATTCGTCGCTGGTTGCCGTTGTCGTCTGTCACGGACGGGAGAGAGATGGGGGGTGTGGGGGTGGATGGGGTGGGGACACGAAACAGCGAAAGACCATCAGATGCAGGTCGGACGTCGGCTGCGGCGGCTGTCCATTGCAACGACCTCTTAATGTCCGTCCGTTTCCTCTGCCGGACGACGCTTGACCACTGACCACTGACCGCCAGGAGTATCGTTTATAAAGGCCTCATCAGACCGACCGGTAATTACCCCTTTCGCGCGGACCGTGCTAACGACGCACCGGCTAATTAGGGAAAGATGTGAAGCCGCCACCGCCACCGCCTCAGTGAGGGGTGACGTCGTCGGTGGCGTCGTCGGTGACGTCGGTGGTGGCGGCTTTCTTCATTGGAGATTAACGGTCGCCTGATCAATTGTGACATTTCAATATCTGGCGAGGATCGGTCGATCGCCGGATTGTCCAGCGCAGGACGTCCGTTCTCTAATAGAACTACTGCTGCTGCTGTACCGCGGACCAAGTCACTGCTGCAGAAATCCCCGTCGGGGGAGGGGCCTTAAGTGGCAGAAAAATGACCCTCCCTATACACTCCGTCTTCCGACGCTTTCACTAGCTATACGACGCGATTCCTAGAAGACACGACCAGGCAGTGAGCTATAATTATACTGTATAGGTGTACCTTAAGTACTCTAAGCCGCCCTGATCCACTGTGTTGGCAATATAGTTAGGAACGATGTTAATTAATGTTAATTGCGTACCATTGTTATTTTACCACCGGATGCTATAATTGATGTTGCGTTTCTCTGAAGCGGGACACGGAGCACTATGGCATGCAGCCATTGACATGGTGTCGCATTTTCATAGAGCACACTTTCCGCAGCTGTCACCCGCTAATACTTTATGTATATTCACTAGACCAGCTTTACATTTGTAGATTAGGTCTAATTATTTAACAGATGACGTGTTATTGACTAAAGTAGGTCTATTCCCCCAAATCAGAAAAATTGGTTAGACTCATCGGCGCCGTCTCAGCAGGTCGCGTCAGTGCCACGGAGTTATTAAGCAGTTCGAAGTAATTAGATGCAAAGAAAATAATAAAAAATCCCAAAGAAAGTTTTTGCAGGTCATGAGGCAGGTCAAGAATAAAAATGGCAAATGACCTGTCGCGATGTATACGGTGGAGCCGCAACTGCATGGTTATAGGTCAACTGATGAAATTTTAAGATGAAATCGGTATTACTGTTGCAGGGTGTTTCTTTACTGCTAAGCTGGAGTGACAAGGTTTGTGACATTGTGACAGGTGCTCAGTCAAGGCGCATTCTTAGGATGATCGATCTTAAAACTCAGAATGAATTTGAATTTTGAACGTATAGGTTAAATTTGGGTCATTCAGAACAGATGCCTCCATACTGCATTAATCAGCGGACAAAGAGGAATAAGGCCTTAGGACTATATATACGCAAAGCATTATGGCGGGTAAACACGATAGTGCTCTCAAAATATTGCTGGAATTAGCAAATAGCACGCCTGTCATTTTGCTTAAATCTGTGGCAACAAATTTTACTCAACCTTCCATTTCGCAGATGGCGTTGAAAAAATGAGCAGTTAAGGGCGTGATAAGCGCCTTTCTTGATTGGCTTCCAGACAGTTAAAGTAAAAATCAGGTATCCCTGGTCTTCGCTGGTTTTGAAACCTCTGATTCAGTACAGGTCTATCCGGCAAAAGCTTTGCTTTAAAATTCAGCTCACATGACAAACGCAATTAGACAGAATCATCAACAGAAGACTGAAGCAGAGTGTATTATATATACATAATTTATATATATAGACATACATATTATGTATATAATATATATATATATATATATAGGATATATACGAAAAGGCGTGACGAGTTGCAATATTGTATTCGATTCCGTCAGCTGTTACACGGTTCGACCGCCTACGGGTTAACGGATATGACACAATAACGCTAAAAAGACATTTATAACAATGTCGTATGTACTTCACAGAACCACGCACACAAAGGTTCACTTATGCATCTACAAGTTTTAAATAAATGTATTATGTATATTATGAATACATAATATACATTTATGAAAACGTATGTATGTATGTATGTATGTATGTATGTATGTATGTATGTATGTATGTATGTATGTACGTACGTATGTATGCGTGGCATTGTATGTATGTATGCATTGTATGTATGTTTGTATGTATGTATGTATGTATGTATGCATGTATGTATGCACATATGTATGTATGTATGTATGTATGTATGTATGTATGTATGTATTTATGTATGTATGTATGTATGTATGAATGCATATATGTATGAATGTACATGTATGTATGTATGTATGTATGTATGTATGCATGTAGACCCTATGTATGTATGTATGTATGTATGTATGTATGTATGTATGTATGTATGTATGTATGTATGTATGTATGTATGTATGTATGTATGTATGTATGTATGTATGTATGTATGTATGTATGTATGTATGCATGTATGTATGTTTGTATGTATGTATGTATGTATGTATGTATGTATGCATGTATGTATGCATATATGTATGTATGTATGTATGTATGTATGTATGTATGTATGTATGTATGTATGTATGAATGCATATATGTATGAATGTACATGTATGTATGTATGTATGTATATATGTATGTATGTATGTAGACCCTATGTATGTATGTATGTATGTATGTATGTATGTATGTATGTATGTATGTATGTATGTATGCATGCATGTATGTATGTATGTATGTATGTATGTATGTATGTATGTATGTATGTATGTATGTATGTATGTATGTATGTATGTATGTATGGCATTGTATCTATGTATGTATGAATGTATGCATGTATTGTATACATTTGGATTGTAGAATACTGGAGAATTTCCGTTGTTTATAACTTTTAACGCTACTTGCATGGATTCGTGATTAATCTGTTTCGCCGTTGTTTCTATAGTTGCCCATCTGTGAGAAACTATTTGATGGTTAACGTAATAGGCCTATACGACGCAGAGTCCAGCAAGAACTCATAATTTTATCATTTTATCATGTTATCATTGTGTACACCAAGCATGCAAAGACGTTTCAGATGTCAAACGATCATTGAATAAGTTGATGCCAATTATTCTGTCATTTTATAGTATGTCCAACATGGGCACATGTATGTTGGCGGGCTAAACTTTGAATTACAGCGCGCCATCGTATTCCATGAAAAGTCATCGGCTGGCTTTTGACATCCTGACGGTAATTAACTCTTGGTTATGAACTCTGACATATAATTATGGCTATAACAGTTGAGGGCAACTGTTACAGCCAGGGTTAAATGTTCGTTAGAGATGGTCGACTTATTTTGACTACCGAAACATTATGACGTCGTCGACGATTTGACGGCGCACAATGAACACGTCAGGTCACGTCCTTAAGAAAAGCGATTTGCAAAGCGCATGCTTAGTTGGCCGTTGTCTGCACAATGCACCAGCTGTCTGTTACGACGTACGGCTCAAAGGCAGGCTGCTGCTGCTGCTGCTGCAGAGAAGAAGGAGGAAGAGGAGGAGGAGGATGCGAGGAAAAATTGGACGGAGTTGCCCAAGTTTCTGCAAAGAAACATTTTGTTCGGCGTCCGCCTGTCGCTCCATTCAGAAGGTATACTCGCTGCATTGGATGAAGGGACAACACAACGCTGCTTTGTGCCTGACGCTTGACTGGCAGCCAGCAATCAAAGCAACAGGTGGTCGCCACGAGGATGCTTCTGAATCGTCACCCGCACTGTGCAGCTGTAACAATGACGCTTTCCAAGCATCCTTTGTTGCTGCAGTCAGCGTTGCGCCACGCATGGTATGCATGCGATTCAGAATTCGAATGATCCGCTTGAATGGATCCTTTTAAAAGACATACCTTTATTTTCTGCTCTCTTCTGCGACCAGTCAATCTCGTCGTCTGAGTCTCCAATTCATCTGCCAATAAAACGAATCATTTTGCTGCTGATTATGATGATTATTATTATTATTATGGTCGACATGATTTCTAAAGATCTCGCTGATCTCAATTCATCGCTCATTTCTTAACCGATTTTTCTTATCTTCTCAGCTGTAGATCACGCAACACGATTATCACAGAAATATATGTTTAGAAAGTGGCATTAGTACATTTATTTTATTATAATAGTGGCTTTGCAGTTAACAAATGTAGGTTGCTGCAGTGGCGGCGCTACGTCTAGCCTACAGGGCCTTCCATGCATACTGCGTCGTAATTTTTACCTGCCTGATAATGATTCAAATGATTCCAAGAATCATTTGAATGTTCTAATATAATTCTTAACTTCTTTATTTTTAATTTCTTCAACCTGTTCAATAGGTCCCATGACTCTGACACGACCTGCTGAAATTATATATCTGGCGCCGCCACTATAATAGAGTAGTAGGCGCACAGGTTAAAGCACTTTCTCAACGGTTAAGGGGTTTTTGATTACTTTCCAAGTGGATACAGTAATAATATTGGTAGTAAAACTGCACGATTTCATGTGCACTTACCTGCCTTTAAATAATTATTTCTGCCTTCTAAGGAATTAATTAAATTTGTGAAACTAAAGTCTATAGATAGAAAGTGCTGTGAAAAATGGATTAAATTGAAGGAAGGAAACGAGATACCAGAAGTCAAGATAAAATGCTGCGACAACTCAAGCAATTATTCGAAAGATCCAAACACATCGATGGGAAGACGTGCAGAAAGTTGATGCATTACAAAGGTCACTTAACACCAGTGATGATTAACTTAATTTCTTACCCTATTCATTTGAATCATTTGTCAATAATTGCCGAATGAGTCAGTTTCTCGCGCGAGTGACTGAGCACGGCGAATAAATACGAGAAAGTAGTTGCAAAGTCAAGGTTCAGTAAATAAAAATTCGTTTAAAAGGAGACAATAAGATTATATTTATATCCAGCCTATGGCCAAATGCCATTAGATGACATATTTTGTTGAGAATGTTGACTAACGATAAACAACTAAACAAACAATTAAGGACTGAGTTTCAGCATGGTGATTGGCCAAACTGTTTCTGAGAACTTTTATTGCATTTTACAGCAATAATTATTATGTCACTTAGTTCATCCGGTTAAAATAATGTTCTAATAAAATCACGAATCTTCCAGCGCGTTCTCTATTGTTCTTGTTCAAATTCATAACTTTCCTTTCTTCCTGTTCTCATGATTTTCTGTTCTATTCCCATCTCCTGCCTTTTCTTCTCCTCCCTATTCTTCGTTAACCTTTACTTCTGGATATACATGTACAACCTGAAATCATCGTCACAATAGCTGCTACATCGTTTAATCTCCGCCATACGCTTAGCCACGTCCTTCCATTCATCTATGAAGTCATTCATACGGTATACACGCGACACAACGGGCCCTTTTCGCTCATTTTCAAAGATTAATAGACCTGCTCGGCATTTTGCTGACACCGTGACACCGTCACCTCGTCCCACAGCCGACCGACCGACCGACAGGCTGGTCCTCTCCGCCTCTCAATGACAAATATAGCACAAGCTGCACCATCACCGGTTTGTTTGAGGAGCTGAGACGCATTCAGACAAAAAAAAACGTGTTCCCATCGTAATATCACCTGTTACCTGTGTGTTTGTTGTGTTCAGCGGCACACACCTGTGGCGACGGCGGTGGAGCCTGGAGGCATTGGGAGGGGGTTGATCGTTCATTGATCGACTCCATCGTGCATCTCTTGAACGGAGACCAATAATAATAATAATAATAATCTACCGTTGACTATGACTTCTTAAGTTGCATAGAAGGTTTTGAGAAACTTCACTTGCAACAAGATAATGGAACTCAGGTTCGTATAGCGCTAGTGCGCTACGCCGCTAAGCTGAGCCTGTGCGGTAAATAAATTACCGGTACATCAGCTGATACTATGCGTGAAACAGATGTGCCATACTTATGCCGGTCAGACAGGGGACCATTAGGTCGGACGTGCTGTCACGTGCAGGTAACTCCATCATTAGTGAGTCATCCAGATGTCGCTGCGGAGGAGGGGACAGGTAGTAACTGTCAAATGTTTAGGTGAAATCACTGATGCATTATTGTCACCACGGGTGTTTCAATGGTTAGAAAAATTACTTTATTACATTATAAATACAATATGCAACATTGTGAATTAAAAAATGATTAAAGATTGCTCATTACAGAGGCCGAAGAAAACGAGTCCCGCCATAATTACGTGCTTCCTTCACACAGTAGGCCATCGGCCCATCTTGCGTCATGATCATAATTTATGCATGAGCTTGAGATGGAAGAAACAGGTTTCAGTCATGGAGGATTGGAGGGTACATGTATGTGATAATTGTAATGTATAGGCCTACGGTTTTTAAAACTTAGAAACATAACGAACAGGAAGACCATAACTATGAACGAAAACGACTGAGAAAAACAATGCCAAAAACGAAAACCAAAAGAACGAACATAGCCTAACTAAGAACGTAAACCAAAAGAAAGTACATAACTAAGAACAAAAAATGACCAAGAACTGAAAAAACAAAGCAAAGAACGAAAACAAAAAGAATGAACAAAACAAACAACAAAAACTAATGGAATGAACATGATTAAGAACGAAAACAAAAATATAGAACATAGCTAAGAACGTGAACGAAAATAAAGAATGTAACAGCGAATGGAAGCGAAACGAAGAACATGAAAAAGAACGAGAAGAAAAATAAAGAACATGACTAAGAACGATAACGAAAAAAGAGCATAACTCACAACGGAAACGAATAGAAAGAGCATAACTAATAACGAAAACGAAAAGAAAGAACACAACAAATAAGGAAATCGAAGATATATAACATAACTAATGACAAAAACAAAAAGAAAGAATATGCCAAACTTAATAAGAGCGATAACGAAAAGAAAGAACATAGCTAAGAACGAAAAACGAAAGGACAGATCTCAACTAAGACCGAAGACGAAAAGCAAGAACATAACTTAGACGGAAAACGATTAGAACTCGCACACCCGACGGAAGACTATAAGCAAATTATTGGTACTTCACCTTAGAGAGAAGATTTCTGCGACCAATCACACATATATTATAATAGAGTCTGTATATATATATATACGCTTGTACCAAATCTGTTTAAAGCTGTTGTGGTTCGCGTTGTAATTCGCAGGGGTTGGTCTGACAGGGGCAGGGCTGTTAACAATACTGGAAAAAAGTATTGGCAATACCAATACCAATACTATTTCTTAAAAGTATTGCAATACCAATATCAATACTTTTACCAATGCTTTTCGTGGGCCAACGTATCTAAAAAATCCTTCTGGCAAAGCTATACTATCATTATCACTTTGTGCTGGTATCGGATCGGCAATGTTAGTGTCCGCATCGGCAACATTAGTGTCCATTTTTAACTCTTGCAAAGATTCCAATCTAAATAAAGGACACGTTTCCGGTCATTTGACTATTTATAGATCTCGATTTCTGTCCATTCCGGTCAAAGATCACAGATCGGTGAGATCGCACCAAAGAGTCACTTATTCAAACGGATGAGAAACCATATAAATTATTGTGAAAAAAGTATTGGTATCGAGTATCGCTGACAGGCTAAAAAAAAGTATCGGCGATACGCATGCGATACCAACAAAATTAAACTATCGCGATACTCGCCGCGATACTGAAAAAAGTATCGGCGATACCAAGTATTGCGATACTTTATCGCGATATTAACAGCCCTGGACAGGGGGTATAAAATAATTCTCTCCGCTGGAAACTTCATTTAAATGTAGTTTTAGAGGAGCGAATTTATTCGGAAACAAATCTGCCTGAGTCGAGGATCTGTTTCGAAATAGTTTTTAAAAGTTGAACCTGAACCCACTTAGAGCCTATAGACCGAACATATTGTAAAAATATCTCTTTGTCCTGGATTGGGTATAGCCATCTTCACTACCTTAATTCATGCTTTTATATGTTCACGAATTGACTATTGCAATGCTCTCCTCATTGGTCTTCCCAAAGTTCGTCTTTCACCGATTCAGTCGGTTCTCAACTCAGCTGCTAGATTGATTGCCCGCCTTCCCAACAGGCACGTCATTTGGGGGTGGCAGGGGGGGGGCATTTGCCCCCCCCTGAATTTGACCGATTGTGCTTATACATGACATATTTTGCCACGCCACACGTTCAAATTACCAAAAGGCCTGTGTCTTCCGTAATTTTGTATGTGAGGGCAGATTCGAGCTGCACACAGTGCACAGTTCATAGGCCACATATATTGGCTCATGCGTATAATTATTGTCTGCACAAGGAATTAGATGTACAGCTTGTTCCCGCTAGATAAGGAGAAGACCTTTTCCCAGGTCAGTAAGGTCACCAGATGTGGGGTCCTGTGAGCCACACAGTGCAAACCGACACCCAGTTATATGAAGCAGCCAGGCACGGTTCTCCATTTGAGCCTTACTAGCACTAGCCTACAAGCACCCCACTCCGTCTGACCAGGAGCTGAGACGGTTTCGCCTATCGTTGCCAGCCTCCCGACGCCGGTCGGTCGTCGGTGTAGGGGTAAGTAGCCCGCAAAGGACGAATTGGCGGGAAGTTCTGACTGAAGATAGCAGACAGATGTATTACAAGGGCTGACTGCAGCAGTTGGAGGGAGGATGTGAGTGTGGGTAGCAGAGCTGATGATTGGGCTTTCTTGAGAACTAAAGCGGACCAAATGACATGATAGTCCAGCCTGAAACGGTCGTCTCCCGTTCGTCTACCGGTCTTTGCCTCGTTGATCATAAAGCACTCACATGCCGGATCTACGGTAGGCCTATTATGTGACATCCAATAATGGCAATAGCACAAACTGGGATTTTAGTGCAATTGTTATGCAGGTTTACTTCTTATACATGAAGTTTTGTTTTTGGATATTAAAATTTTGTGAGTCATATCTTTTCCAGGTTGAGATAATCACTCATGATTATCTGCTTGCTCTTTCAACTCCTAAAGTTCTTTATGTTGATGTATGCCTCTGGATATCGCTGTACAGATCACCTGCCCACCTGGCACATATGTATTGTAGAGGCTCATGGAAGATTACTGGATTTACATTACCCACCCCAATGGTAAAATCCTAGCTAATTCAATATGGCTCTTTTTCAGACAAATCCAAATATCTTATATCTTATATCAGTACGTTGGATTAAGTTAAACAACAGACTTTCCTACAAGTCATTGCCCACCACTTGAATGATCACATAGATAATATCAGTCACTAGTCAAAAAATAACTATTGCAGGCTTAGTGCATGCAATATTGCTTTGTGAATTGTTATTTATGACAAATTAAAGCAGTGTCTAATCTGGACCTCTCCTGTGGAGAGATGTGCCCCTGCCTGCACGAAATTTGCTTGAATTTCCACAGTGCAATGAAAGCATTTTAGACTGTGATCTGAACAAAATTGCTTTACTATTTGAGTGCTGCTAAGAGTGGTCAAAGACTTCGATAAAATATAGGTCTACTTAAAATAATAACAATTTCTTGTTGAGTTGCCACATTGTAATCATAAAGTATAGAATGATATCTTGACAAAATCACTCTATTATTTCAGTGCTATTAAAGAGAATGGGTTAATATTTCAATATTAAAATGTAATTACAATTGCCATAATAATTTCTTTGTGTATCAAGTTAGGCGACTCTGTTCTGTTGCTACTGGACTATTACAATGAATAAGCTTACCCTTGTTGTTCAAGACGGTCCTCAATTGCTGACCAGGACACAATTAGCAGAAATGGTTAAACATGGTATACCAAGTAAGCCAGAATTACAAAACTACCAAAATTGGGAAGCATAAGCTTATGTAATAATGATATTGTTTTACTAAGTGTTTCAAAGAACAAAACATTTTGAAATTTGACAGTTTTAAATTTGAAAGATTACACTGGAGAGTGGCGATAAGACATTTAATGGTAAAAAATTCGGTTTTTTACAAATATTAACAGTAAATCTCTATGTCATGATAATGTCATATATTATTATAGTAAATAATATCATTATAACGATATAATAATAATTAATATAAA
Organism: Lumbricus rubellus; assembly: GCA_945859605.1. Taxonomy (NCBI): domain Eukaryota; kingdom Metazoa; phylum Annelida; class Clitellata; order Crassiclitellata; family Lumbricidae; genus Lumbricus; species Lumbricus rubellus. The sequence continues at coordinate 32,266,927 of OX243813.1, forward strand.
AAGTAGTAGGCATTTAAATATACCCCATCACTGAATCAAATAGAGTAAGAAATAAATAAGAGCAAAAAGAAAACATCTTATTTAACCGCAGTTTTGCACATGTTGGCTAAATACAGAACTTACGAAGCTTGTGGAGTTAAGACCCGCAAAAATTTTTTTGCCCCCCCTGGAAAAAACTGAAATGACGTCCCTGCTTCCCAAGTACTCTCACATCTCTACCTTTATGTTTCATGAACTTCACTGGCTTCCTCTCCGTGCTCGCACACAATTTAAGATCCTCACTCTGATCATAAAGGCTCAACGGGGTCTTGCCCCAAAATATCTCACTAATGTTTTACTTCGTCCTCACTCAGCTTCCTCCCACCGTCCACTTCGTTCATCCAACAGATTTGTCCTCTTGGTTCCTCGGTCTAGAACTGTTATGGCTCAGTATCGATCATTTATCTCAATTGGTCCTTCTCTTTGGAATGCCCTTTCTCCTTCTGTTCGCTCTACACTTCTTTCTGGTAGTCTCTCCTCTGCTTTGTCTCTTCTCAAAACCTGTTTCTTCTCGCTGGGCCTTGCGCACTGGGAGCGCCTCTGAACGGTTCACCCTACTAGAGGCGCTTTATAAATGTTTAAATACAATACAATACATTATAGCCTACGGCTTTTTCAACCTCGATTTCAATTCAGGCCAACAGACTGTTACTAAGTCTCCTTTAAAGCAACACGTCGCCATTGGTGACTGTCACGTGACCATCGTTTCTATCGGCGAAATTGTTAATAAACGCGCTGTTGAAAGACGACAGAAATGTTAAAATCAGTAATTACTTGGTGTCCTGAATGGGTTGTCTTCAAGAAACTCGATCTTCGCAGTCACAAGCTGCCGGTGTCGAAAAATATATTTAAATTGAATTCTAGCGCTCTCTGAAACAGCTGAATTTTCGCAATATTTGTGAAAGTTTAGACGAATATTTATTGTAGCTCAATTTTTTTACGATCAACGATGTCAACATGATGACGTCATTGTCTTTATTGTCTTATTTGCTGCTGGATTAATGTTTTGAGTTTTCTGTTGCTCCATCTCGAAAAGTTTCATAGTACTTAGTTTCAGAGTTTCATTGTATGCTACCGCCCAAAATGCCCTAAATAACTCGAGACACTGTAGCAATACGCTGCGAGAAAGGGAGCCAATGCAAGACATCCCTCATAACATGAGACATGGCCACATTATGAGATATGGCCAGCGGCGCCGCCAGGATTTTATTTCTGTACGCACAACTTGCACAAAATAATATGAAGCGAACAGCGATCGATACGAGCTTATATTCAGGGGCGGATCCAGGATTTCTGGTTAGGGGAGGGCGTAAATACTACCAATCAATTCCCATATATATATATATATATATATATATATACATACATATACAGTGCTTAAAGTGTAAAAAAGTGCCAGGACGATGTATTGTAGGCCTAATTGGTCGTCAGTGGCGGCGCCGAAGGCGGGAAGTTGCGAGTGCCGAAGGCACGAAGCCCATCCCGACTAGGGGGTCTGGGGGTCAGTGGGGGAGCGTCGTAAGCTCCCCCAGCGGGGTCTGGGACGGAGCCCCAGCGACCAGCGCATTTTTGGCTGTTTCGACCTTAAATGGAGCCATTTTTAGGCTCTTGTTTGCCAGCTATTTGTGAACGACAAAGTCGCGAAATTTTAAGAATAAGTCGTTTTTCAGTGTCGCAAGCTACCAGGATAGCAATAAAAATCAAAATGTTATTGTAAAAGAGAAAGGTTTTGTCTTTACAGTAAGCTCCCCCAGCGGGGTCTGGGGGCGGAGACCCAGCGACCAGCGCATTTTTGGCTGTGTCGACCTCAAATGGAGCCATTTTAGGCAGTCATGTTGAACCTATATATCTTTCTTTGGGCGCATAACGTATAGGTAGGATAGGATCTATAGGATTCTCTCGTGGTAATATGGAAATTCAAACTGTCACCCAATAAATTTAGACCATGTGACAATTATATAAAAGTTTGCGCCCCTAGAAAAGTTCCTGCGGACGCCCATGCTAATGGCTTCAAATTATTACCCCCTCCTAAACATTACCCCCCCCCCCTGCAAACTGTAATTTGCATCAATCGTCGCATTTATTGGACTACAAATAATTATCAGAAAAATAATCCCGCTTCTTGTTTTGGTCTGAAGATTTTCATCCGTTATCCCACTTCGTGGTTTGGTTTGTTATAAATATTTTCATCTGTAACTAAAATACTAAATCGCCGCTGAAGTTACATGGAGAAATGGCTTCGAGGCTATTATTTTTTCCGAGTAAAATATTGATAACAAACCACAGTGGGATGACGGATAAATCTATGCAAATCTAGTGTCCGGGGGTAATCTGAAACCGGTTACGGTACAAGTTACCGGGGGGGGGGGTGATGTTTAGGAGGTGCAATTTGGTATACCTTTAGATCGGCATATTGCTATGCTATCGTCGCCTTGAAGCCGGAATTTTCCAGGTTCGAATCCACCTCACCGCGTAAGGACCTTGGGCAAGTCCTTCACTCACAATTGCTCAGCGCTTCGGCCGGAGTAGAGAGCTTGAAGGGGCGCTATAACCAGTGGCGGATCCAGAACTCTTCCAAGGGGGGGGGGGCAAAAATCTTAGAACCTGGGATGGGATGGGACAGGTGAAACAAATTTCGAAATTTGGTTGTTGGTCGAATGTAAATAGGGATCAGTCTTTGGCTGAAGTACTTTTCATCCGCCAAAAAAAGTTGATGAGTTTTTTTTAGTCATCTGCCAAATTTCTTTTGAGAAAATCATACCATTTCATCCGCCAAAAAGTTGATGACTTTTTTACTCCTCCACTTGAAAACCGACCTGGGGGGGCCACGTCCCATGCCATTTTCCGAATAGGGGGGGGGGAAATATGCCATTACACCCATATGCATATTGCTAATTTCATACCAAATGGGGGGGCCAAGTCCCATGGCAGTTTTAAATGGGGGCCATGGCCGGATTGCCCCCCTGGATCCGCCTCTGGCTATAAAAAGTGCACATAAAAACACATACAAAAAAAATAAATTAAAAAAAGTTTTAACGGTTTTACATCCAGGAATCCCAGGATCCATAGACCTCTAGGGCCTAGGCGGCTATAAGACGCTCAATGCCAAGATGGCTCTCTATTAGAGTGTAAGTAAGTAAGGAAGTAAGTATATTCTATAGATTATAAAATTTCAATAGAATTTCATCGCTTATAATAAATTTGCAATTTGTGAAAACAAAATTTTTGGGCCTTTCCGCGCTGCACGCACTTGCGTAAGTGCGTACGCCTAACGGCGCCCCTGGATATGGCCAATAAGTCGCGCCGCACAGCGCAGGACACGTTCGACAACAATAAAGTAACAATAACCGTTGTTGTTGTAGCCTATCTGGAAAAGTCGGACATCGATTGCCCAATCAGATGTTTGTCCAATAAATTTTGCCGAATCGTGCTACCTCTGCCAGAAGATGCATAAAAGAAGCGTAGGATATATAGAAGCATTCACGTACAAATAACTTTACTTTCGAAAGCGGACGGTTTGATTGTTGTATATGGTCAAAATGCAATAGCACTCATCGATGCATTCACCAATCTTTCTGGTCAATTCAATGCAAAACTATCAAATAACTTCGATAAATAAAGACAGTTGCAGTTGCAGAGCAGATTTTGACGAAGCAGACAAAATGTCCGGGGCTTCAATTAGATTTGGAAGCCCCCTAAACCAAATGGTGATAATCGCGGGTGAGGAAAATCCTACGCAGAGAGAATGCCTAAAATTCTGCGATCTCTTGTAACAGCAACTTCCGTCAGCAATTATTCACCGCCTAAATCACCTTACGGCGCGTTTAACACACAACTCCGTGGTCTTACTACCTGACTATCGTTTCCTATTAAATGTTCAATTCTTATAGCCTAACTGTCTGACTGTAAATAGCCTATACGCGTGATAAATTTCACTGGGCACGTATAATTGCTGGGGGTTGGTGGTAAAACCCAAACTCCACGTGGATCCAGATCTGACCTTCAGTATTTTTCAGCAATTCTCACACTGGACTACAATATGAACGGCTAAAAGAATCCGAAGCCTACTTGAGAATTTCAAAATTCGCATTTTGTAGTTTCAAATTTCAGCGAAAGACGGAAACAGCAAGCCCCTGATAAACTCCGCCCATGCCTGGGAATGCATTGCACACCCAGCCTTGTGCATGGACCAACTGTTTTGGCCTTCAGAGGGAAACTCCGCAACTGTTTGTACTGGCAGTGCCAGTCCCAAGCCTGGATAAAGGAGGAGAAGGTCTACACCATACAATCATCTTTGATGTGACAGTGTCGTTAAACAGCTACATGCCTTTAAAAGGTCATGTGTGATCGGACCTTAGCAGGGCAGGGCTTACAGGAGAGAACTGCATAGCCCAGTGTGAATCAGTGTGGCAAGCAATAATTGTACCATAGCGTCGGCATTCATAAAGCTAGAAGGGACCAGTAGAGGCAAACGTTGATCATAATTAAGTGGGTACTTCGACGTCTAGGAAATTTCACACCGCTAAATAGGGCTGTGTTGCTTCGATGTTGGTTCTCATTGTTTTGTGGAATAATAAGATCACATTGCTCCCCTGATTTTAACCCTAATCCGAACAAGGGGGTCTGGCCAGACCCCCCTTCATATATTTGGCGCATAACTTTTTAAAGTGATAGTTTCTAATATTGCTTTTATGACTTTGTTCCTATATGGATGAGCTACAATTAGCACATCTAAGCGACCAAATCGGTTGAGTGATAAGGATATACTGAAGATAATACTGACGGATACTGTATAATGTTGAGTCATTGTTGACAGTTTCGACAATAAGAGCAATAACAAAGAATGTGAACGTGAAAAGATACCAATGCCTGAATAATAACCCTCAGGTGTTTCTTATGATAAAACAGTGTTGAAATTGAAGATGATGATGATGAACATGATGACGAGACTGGACTTAATAGTGAAGATAATGATGACGAAACTGTTGATACTGATGAAGCCGAGACCTGACTACAAGTAAAGATCCGGATCCGTTTGGCAGTCTAACGCACTGCCAGGAAGACCTCCTCTGTTGCACAATGTAGTAAAAGAAATATGTGGAATAAAAGAATACGGACACATTATATGAGAATCTAGAAGATATATAGTTTTGACAGTTTCCTAACCAATGAGATGAGAGGCATCATCATTCGACATAAAAATCCGGACTATGATAGCCTACATGCTTACAATTTATGTGAAGGCAAATTCCATTAATGTTTTGATATATATTTTGACTTTGAATTTAACAGCATTTAATACTAATATTACTAGAATTATGATTTCTTTATTTCAATTTTTCAAATTTTATAGATAGACAGTTATTGAGTCCATGAAACAGGTCTGACAAACCGTCGCAATTCATGTTACTAAACATATAGAGGGGTCTAGTCTAAAATTCATCATAAAAACGATTTCTCTTGCATATAGAGACTGATACATTGTTGTTTTTAGTCATTCTGGCATCATCCTACAAAATTGGCATATAAAAAACACGATTACCTATGAAAAACCCTCCCTTGTTCAAATTAAGTTGGATTTTCGCTTGTTCGGATGAGGGTTAAGATGCTCCTGTTTCTGGGGCAGTAGCAAACAATCAGTGTTTAATCTAGTCCCCGTCCTCTGGGGGGGAATTCAGGTTTCTGGGGGGGAGACAATTGAGCGTCCGAAGGACGCTCGTGAGGCGCGTAGCGCCGAGACCGGGAGGGTGAGGGGTATGGAGAGGGAGATTGCCCCCTGCCCATCAGAAATTTTTGGAATTTTCACATTGCAATGGCAGCATTTCATGGTGTCTTCTTAACAAAATACCTGTACTTTTTGAGAGCCACATCAGAAATTTTTGGAATTTCCACATCGCAATGTCAGCATTTTATGGTGTCTTCTTAACAAAATACCTGTACTTTTTGAGTGCCACATCAGAAATTTTTGGAATTTCCACATTGCAATGGCAGCATTTCATGGTGTCTTCTTAACAAAATACCTGTACTTTTTGAGATCCACATCAGAAATTTTTGGAATTTCCACATTGCAATGGCAGCATTTTAGGGTGTCTTCTTAACAAAATACCTGTACTTTTTGAGAGCCACATCAGAAACTTTTTGAATTTCCACATTGCAATGGCAGCATTTTATGGTGTCATCTTAACCAAAACATGTACTTTTTGAGAGCCTCATCAGAAACTTTTTGAATTTCCACATTGCAATGGCAGCATTTTAAGGTGTCATTTTAACAAAAACCTGTACTTGTTCAGAGCCTCATCAGAAACTTTTTGAATTTCCACATTGCAATTGCAGCATTTTAAGGTGTCATCTTAACACTCATTTTAGCAGGATTGTGTCACATATTATAATAGTAAATAATTACTGTAACCATATAATAGTAAATAATATTACGGTATATTATATTATAACAGTTAATGTAATGCGATGATGTAAGCAGCAGCTAAAACTATTATAATTTTGCCAAATTTTTCTGGAGGGATGTACAGGGTGGGCCAAAAAAAGTGAGAACACCTTGTAGAATACGAGTTATTTACGAATATAATTCAATTAATTATATTGTTTTCATATATTTTTGTTTGCCAAGTATTTTGCTAATCAGAAATCATGTTCATGGTGTCCTCATTGCTTCTCAACGAGTTTTTCTAAGCGACGACGCCACTCGTTTATGCTATTGCATGTCAATAAAACGCTGTCCCAGATTTCTTCATTCTTCGAAGTTCGATTATTGCCAACTTGAGATGCTCAACTGTGGTGAATTTTCGCCGAAGGTAGACTTTTTCTTGCAAAGCACCCTATATGGCATAACCTACTGGGTTTAAATGAGGACTGTTCGGTGGCCACATGTCTGGCTCGATTAAGTTAACATTCTCCTGCCGAAGAAAGTTGATTGTATTTCTCGCTGTATGAGATGGAGCTCCATCTTGCTGCTGCAATGTCCAGTTATGGCGATCACAATATCGCCTTGTCTCAGAACATGTTCACAATAGTATTCACTGTTTACTTTGGCGTCTGGTTCAACGAGCACAATATTAGTTTTACCCATTCGAGACACACCAACTGATATAAAAGATACCGCGCGGCTGAAATGGTCACGTTCTCGTATGAGTCGACTTTCCTGAACTTACAGTTTCCTTTGTTTCTACGGAATAAACAATTAACTGGAGTGGCATCGGTGAATGTCTTTTCGTCTGTAAATCAGATGCTTCGATCGTACACTTCTCTCATTAAGAAACCGCTCAAGTAGCTGCCGACTGCGTTGCAAGCGTTTCAAAGTGACATTTTCATTGAGCTTCTGCCCGATTACACTCTTGTACGTTTTGAGTTGTAAATTTTGCTTTAAAATGCGTCGAAATAAAGACATCATATAACTAGATAGGTAATTAAGTGAATGAGCAAACAATTTAAGCTATTTTGGATACAGTGAAACAAGTTTTTATGCAATTATACTACTTTTTATGCGATGTTCTCACTTTTTTTGGCCCACCCTGTATGTCATCTCTGTTTTTAGTTAGACAAAAATAGTGTTTATACAAACATATACAGTAAGTTATACTCATTGCAACATGATAGTATCATATATTAGTAAAATTAATAATGTCATTATAATCATAATTGTAATAGTAACTAATATCACCGTATATTATAACACTTCATGTAAAACAATGATGAAAACAGTAAAAAAACAATATCATTTTGTCAAATTTTTCTGGGGGGGGGGGGGGGAAATGTCAATCCTGGGGGGGGAACTTTCCCCCCCAGAGACGTCTAGATTAAACACTGGCAAACAATTGCATCTGTAGATCTAAATGAGTTCTTGTGAATCGTGTAATGATCGAGGGCTTCACTTTTATGAACTTGTGGATATAGTCCCGCTGCGCCAATTATGAATAATAGGTCTAATCTTGGATTATACTAGCATTTAGTACTGTGTCAGCACAAAATAATGTAGGCTATAGTCCTATTTTACCCGAGATTGGTAAGTAGGCTATTCTGTTAGGCCTATACATAAAGGCTATTACATTAATGCTAATCAACCAAACGGAACAATAGTTGGCTGAGTATAACATGGGAATTTTCCCCAGAATTTTCATTTTGAATAACATCTCGTCTCAATTTAACGACACCGTGTGATAACAAAGACAATTAGCGTCGCCCTCCTCCTGCATCCAGGTTCGGGACTGGCACTGCCAGAGTGCGAGCAGTGGCGGAATTACACTGGACCGTGTGTTAAAGATTGGTGATATTTCTTAGAGAAGGTCTAGCTTTATCAAGTTTATCACGTCTATAGGTGACAGGTAAAATAATCAACCAAGATATCTGACATAATTATTTGGCCAAATGCGGGCATTTTCTTTTCTTTTTCTGAATTAATCTTTTTACGTTAAAATAAAGTATTTTCGACTGAAATGTAATTATTATAAGATGCAGGAAATAAAGATATTGAATAAGTGTTAATAAGAACGAACTGATGAGACTAAAAACCAAAACCTAAACGTTGTTGAAAATGCATGCGAAGCAAAAGATCATGACTATATGGGGCATCCAAGTACAATTAAGACTACAGTTATAGACCTACAGAAATCACATTGTTGCTTATTATAGTTTCACCCAATACAATGACCTTGATTGGCTAAATATTCAATTAATTATCACAGAATGTCAACATAAACTCGTCCTAAAGACACGATTTCTCTTTCAATGAATGGAAATTTCACATCAGGTCATTCATTCTCTACATAGCGGCAGCGTAGCCGCCGTCGACATATCCCCCATGCTTTTTGCTGAGATGTTGGTAGCAGGAGCTGCTTTCGGTGAAGTGCTTCTTGCACTTCCAGCAGATGTGAGCCTTGCACGCCTTGCATTCCACGTGGTTGCAGCCTTCGTTCTTCTCGATTCCAACGCCGCATTTCGGACACAGCGCTCGTCGCACGGTGTCGCCCATCAACCACGTCTTGATTTCGTCGTCCGCCTTAACGAAGAAGCTGCAGTAGGTCTCACACGACATGCCCGGATGAAAGGAGTTATCACACTTCGTACAGATGCTGACGTGGCACTCGCTGCACACGAACTCCTCTCCAACTTTCTTTCCCTTCCTGTAGATCATCGGACAGTCGGGCGTCGTACAGTAGGCGAATTCTTTATCGCACGCAGCCATGAATGACCGAATCGCCGGGTCGAACGTTTCGTCCATTCGTGGAAGAAGATTCTGGAAGTCCCTAAGTACCAGGTCCTTCCCACAATCCTCGACGATGCATCGGAGTGGAATAGTGTTGTTGGCCAGTCCGTTTCCAACGAGGTTTCTAGCACATTCGTTGCAGTAGTAGTGACCGCAGAATTCCAGAACATAGCAATCGTCGTAGTCGATGCTGCTCAGGCAGACACTGCAGTCTGGCGCTGGCTCTGGTTCGATTCGTGGTCCGGGGATCTGTGACGCCCGTTCTTCGATCAATTTTTTCAGCTGCTCGTACGATTCTTGTGTACCGTGAAAACGAATGGAACGTCTCTTCAGATTCAACTCCAGACTGAAGGCACAGCATATACTCTTAAGTTTCTCCAAGTTTGACCCGTACTGGCCTACAAGCGTTTTCATGATACCTCTCGGATATCCACCGTCTCGAAGACATATTTCCTTGGTGACGTTTGCTTTTGTCTGACTGAGATACTCATCCAACAGACGCTTTGCCTTTTCTACCGATTCTCGCCGACCGTAGATGAAAACAACCTCCTGTCTATCATCCAACCTGATTCTCACTCTTGCCCTCTTCTGCATATCATCCCTCTTTCTCATCGCAGCCTCCGTCTTCAGCTGCGCATACTTACTGGAATCCATGTCTACGCGGTGTCCGTATATCAGTTCATCAAGACGCGTCCTTGCTTCCTTCAGATCTTCCAGCTCAGAGGTCTCGACCTGGATCAGGTAGCTCCCGTTCTTGCGTCGCTCCATTCTTACTTGAACGACACCCGACGATGACGATCGGTTCAGTCGGTCGATCTCATCCTCAACGTCCTTCTTGCACGTCCCGTACACCTTGTCCGAAACTATAAAAGAAGCCTTTAAGTCCAGTCTCGCTTCGATTTCTCCAGAGCAGAAGCTAATACCGTCCAAGAGATCTGCCGCATCCGCAGCCTTGTCTGGATCCTGGAATCTGAGGTAGGCGGACATGGTGAAGTCCTTTTCCTTCGGTTCGTTCATCTGGACCTCGAAATCTCGGGCCGAAAACTCTTCTGAACCGACGAGTTCCTGCATGATCTGTCCTCGAAACATCTGGAAGATTCTCTGAGTCGCGTTCGGCGGCGGCGCTGGCTTTCTCACCAACACAACGTTGAGCATGTCTTGACCGGGATTCAAAGGACCAATGACTTCCTGTAGAGCACATCTTATAATGTTTGGCGTTGCCCAGTCTGGAATGTTTTTAAGACAGATCTGGTCGTAGTTTTTTCGATTACTTGTTACTTGAACGGTTGCTTCGACAGTTCTGTTTTGACCAATCTTTGTGCTTATTTTTACAGAATCTGTCTTTTTTAGGACACGATCGACCACAGCATCACTGTGAAACTGAACGTATCCGAATCCTGTCAATGGTCGCCGACAGACCTCCACTTTTACGGAGAAATTTGCAGATCTCGATTTGGAAGCACCTGAAGTATCCTTCAGTGAAATCTCCACACGAAATCCGCAGAGCGATGACTTGTCTTTTAAGGCTGCTTCCGCATCTTTTGCGTTCTTAAAAGTGACATAACCAAAGACTGGAGAGTTCGGTTGCCGGTTCACCGTTGAGCTCTCAATCTCTCCGTACTTCTGAAGAGCTTCGCAAACTTCTTCCATTCGACAAGTTTGCGTTTGACTACAGAAGATGGCCAACTGTCTCTGTTCACCAGGCATTAGAATCGACTTGATCTGAAGTCCACTGCCCAACACAAACCTCACGTTCGACGTCTTTCGAATTCTTTCCTCAATCGTCTCATCTCTCAAAGAATTTCTAACATCGTCCAAAAACGACTGAACTTTCTCATTTGCAACTTGATTTATGTTTCGGTCAGCATACATCACGATTGACTTGCGGCTGGAATCAAGTTGTATTGACAGTCTTGCAGTTTCACCGGAGAACGCTCCCGTTTTTATTCCCTCTTCTAAGTCCCTCAACGCCTGCGCCTTCTTGTCTAAAAGTCTGAAGATGCATTGTTTTCCTACTCCAATAAATTTGTCGGGACAGATAATTTCTTCCCAGAGCTGCTCTAAGTTGATCTTCAACTTTCCATTCGAAAGTAGTTCGTCGATCCAAGATTCATCAACGAAAGTGACATTCGTCATGAAGATGTCTGATGTGTTGAGAATCTGTTGATAGATGACCCAAGTCGGAGGCGTTTCCGTGTAGAGAAGAGACGATGATGGATGAAGACGCAGGGTCTGCTTTGGGTTGTTAGCTAAGCAGTAACCGATTCTCTCGTGGCCGAGAAACCTCGCCAGTTGAGACGGATAGCAGTCGAGAAGGATTCTCGCCAGTTTTTCGTTCAGTTTTGGATCGTTTGAATACTTTTTGTCGACAATCAGCTTCAGGTCTTGCTGGAAAGTCTGCAAGATCTCCTTCAGAGAATCCTTCGCCACCTTCATAGTTTTACCATTTATGCTGTTGACCTTGCACCAACCACCTTGGCTCTGCATTAGTAGTTGATCCCACTCCTTAAAGATCATGGCGCCCGTGATCATGTCTCCCCATTCGTCGCAGAACTTCGTCTTTTTTCTATCAGAAGCCTGTTTGTCATCTGCTGATCCTCCGCGAAAGAAAACGCTCCCACCTGCGGAACACACAGCCGCAATGATCATGGCTTCATATCCGATTCCTTCTTCGATTCCACGCAGTGCAACCTTTCCAAGTCGAGGTTCCACCGCGATCTGCGACAACTTCTTTCCGATTTCCGTTATTCCGACCTCGATGTTATAAGCTCCGAGTTCCTCCAGCACAGACAACGCTTCTTCGATTGCTTCGATTTTTGGTGACTCGACGAACTGAAACTTCATTGGATCATCAATGCCCAGCATCAACAATTTCAGCAGGGCCTGGCCAAGGTGAATCCTCAATATCTCTGGAACTGAATTAGGCCGCATTTTATCGTAAGTGTCAGCCTTGTAGAGTCGGTAGCAGTAGCCAGAGTCTGTTCTACCTGCTCGACCCTTGCGCTGGTCGGCCGAACTCTTCGTGGTCAAAGTGAGGCCGAGAACACTCATGTTCCTCTTGGCGTCGTAGTTCATCTCCCGTATTTTTCCTGTGTCGATCACGTATTTTATTCCAGGTATTGTAACCGACGTTTCGGCACTGTTTGTTGCGAAAACGATCTTCCTCTTTCCAGGAGGAGTTGGATCAAAGACCTTCTGCTGTTCTTCCAGCTGTAGCCTACCGTTCAGTTCCAGTGCTATCACTGATCGCTGGGCGGAATTTCTTAGCATGTTGCAGGCTTTCTCCGTCTCGATGGGAGACGTAAGGAAGACGAGAACATCGCCGGGACCGTTATTCTCGTGCACCCAGATTGATTTGTTAACAGCTGCCATAAGGTAATCTTCGTCTCCGTAATCGAACTTTTCGTAGATGATATCCACTGGGAAAGCCCTTCCAGATACCTCGACGACGGGAGGATTACCGTTGAAGTACTTAATGAAAACCTTCGGATCGATCGTAGCCGATGTTATGATGACTTTGAGGTCGTCTCTTCTTGTGAGGCTTCGTTTGATGAAGCCAAGTAGAAGATCGGTGTAGATGCTCCTCTCGTGAGCCTCGTCTATCACTATGCACGCATAATGCGAGAAAAGCGGATCCTTGAGACATTCGTTGAGGAGGATATGGTCGGTGACGTACAGTAGTTTCGTGTCTTCGCTTCGTTTGGTCTGCATGCCAACCTGATAGCCGACCAGCTGACCAACCTTGCAACCCATTTCCTCGGCTACCCGACGGGCTAGACTGAGAGCAGCGACCTTTCGAGGCTGCGTGCAGACGATCAGCCCTTCATTCGTGAAGCCGGCCTCGTGCAGATACTGTAGGATCTGCGTACTCTTTCCCGAACCCGTCTCTCCCAGAATGATGCTCACTCGGTTGCTACGCACTGTGTCGACTATCGCCGTCTTTCTTGCGTACATGGGCAAAGCGCTTCTGAATCGGTCCATCTCCAATTTGAATTCAGTTCTCAATTTTTGAACAGCTCTCTTCAAACTCGCGCCGCCTTTTAAATCGAAAATCTCCAACTGTAACCTGTCCATGTATTTGGCGAACTCCAGTTCCTGTGACTTTAATTCCTGGAGCTTACTCTGGAGAGGCTCTTCCCTCGCCCGTCTTCTGTCATATTCATCCAAACCAATAAACCGTTTCCTACCTCCTCTGTCCCTGTTATCGTTGTCGATCCTATCGAGTTCCGCAGAGATTTCGGATGCTTTCTCGAGATGTAGGGCCACTTGCTCACTTCCTCTGTTAAACACCTCATCCCACAAACCTTGAATCTCGAGATCATCGTCAGTCAGGACAGCAGCAGTCATACCAGTTGTATCAGAAACTTCATTTATCGAGGCAGTCAATGCATTTGCCTCATCCTTGTCATGACAAGTAATTCGGTAGACGCATCTATCCGCTGCACCACAGCTCAATCCGTCCCTCTCCACATCACCCGCTGCCAATGTTACACCCGTAACCACTTTGATGTATTCAACGAAAGCTGCTTTATCAATGTCTTCCTGCTTTAAACCACCACCGCATATTATCATAGTAACACGCAACTTGATGGTCGGTGGTTCTGTACATTTACCACCGTTGTTGTCCACTCCAACCGACGCCTTCTGCTTAGCACAGCAGGCCGAATGACCAGACTGTTTGACCGCATCTAGAAAGTTCGTCTGCAATTCTTCCGTTGGGCATTTCACAGAGACCGCAATCGTTCCCGTGCTTAGATCAAGTTCTGTTATTCGAACGATCTCCTCAGTGAGTTTGTACGCAGATATATCGACTAGGTATTCAGTCACGGTCTGCTTATTCATGTCCTTTGGTGTGTCGTGAAGTCTAACGACAACCTGGTAATCGTCAGTAATCTCTGATTTCTGTATCTCTCTCGACTTCTGCAGATTCTGTTGAGTTGTTGAAATATCCGTTGCAAGAGCTGGATGGAGTATGTGGCTCATGGAAGGCAAATTAGTGGCTATGTAAGCATCATCTGAGAAAATAGCTCCGACTACAATGTGGTTTGGATTTGCTTTCCCATCAATTTCCGCCAATGGTTTTCTTTTAGAATTAGTTATTACAATAGGATATACTTTAGCAACTGCGTCAGTGCAATCATCTGGACTTGGGTCGTTTCTCGGATTTACTGATTTTAAATCATAGTTTGTGTATTTTAATGGATTGGCGTTTTGTGTTGTCCAGATAGCGTCTGCCATTTTCTTTGTGTTTTGCGTTGTTTTCTTCAAGTCATTCGCTTTGACGTCATATCCTGTCTTGGAATCACGGGATGTATTGGATAAACATGTTGTGTGCTCTACAGTAGATGTATGATGTTTCTTGCTTATATCTTTTCGCTTTGGCATATGCAGCTCTGCACTTGCTGTGCCCTGCACTATTCCGGTATCAAGGTTTGCAACAGCACAATCTCTCTCAATTTCGTCGTATGTGCTCGGCTTTATTTTACGGGTTTTACTATACCAGCACACGGTTTTGGTGTCTGGGCCGTGTGATTCAACAATATTGTCAGTTGTTTTACTGGTCACTTTTCCAGAAACAAGGAAGCCCGGAATGCTCTTGCTTTCCACTTTAACATCATTCTCTGGTTTGTCAGGGCCGTGTGATTCAACAATATTGTCAGTTGTTTTACTGGTCACTTTTCCAGAAACAAGGAAGCCCGGAATGCTCATGCTTTCCACTTTAACGTCATTCTCTACCCTGCAAGCGAGGCTTTCTGTCGTTCCCAATCTGTTCTTAACCGTATCGCCTTCAACACTGGCAGCGTTACTGGTTCTTTGTACATGCTTTTCGACATTGTGCGCATCTCGGAAACCGACCAAAGATCGGTCGGATTTAGCACCATTCGCACCTCTCTTACTTGTGCCGCTGTCGCTAGAAATCACGAGTCCACTGAAACGTTTTGTTCCGATGTTTTCTTCCGGCGTCGCTGAACTACAGTGAGCAGTATTTACCGTTTTTACTGAAAGCAATGACGGCGGTTCGCTATTTACCTTCTTCTCTGAAGTAATAGGCGTTTGAACTTTGGGCCTTGCAGGTTTTACAATCGGGTTTCTCAAAATGGAGTTTTGGATTCTCGAAGCGGAGTGCTGATCAAAATTTGCTCGCTTTGCAGTCGAAAAATATCGCACACCTGTGAGGTCATCCATAATGTCCAACTCCTCCGGTGAAGACATGTTAGCGGCGGTTGTGAGGTTTGCAGCTGCGCAGCAAAGAACAAAAATGTTACGTAAATATATCGACATTAAAAAATATGCGTTGGCTGCGCCAGAATTTCAGGTTTGGAGGGGGCTAAAACCCTAAGCCTCCTCCCTCCCAGGGGCGCAACTAGAACATTTTCCTTGAGGGCGCTCATATAGCAAGCGCCGAAGACTATAATAATTATAATGGTGTCTTAAGGTCCTCCAACGGGAACTGGGGTGGAGTCTGACTCTAGAGCACGTTTCAGGCTCTTGTTTCCTAGCTGTCTATGAACGATAAAGTCAAGAAATTTTCAAGAAGAATTTATTTTGCAGAGTCGCAGACTAACAGGAAAACAAAGTAAAAGTTTTATTTTAAAAGCAACAGGTTTCGTCAATTACCATAACCATAAAAGTTTAGGCCTAGGCCAATTTTATAAGTGCCAGGTAGGACTATGCTGTTTTAATTATAGGTCTATGCGTATAGAAAAACCCTTGGGGCATGTCGTATTTAGGAGTTTACGGGCTCAATCCACCCAAAATGTATAGCCTAATCTCCTAATTTTTGGTTTTCAAACCTGAAAACTAATTCTGTGTAGGCATATACTTTGTGTATTTTGTGACCATTGTTTAGTGTTGAGCCACCGAACAGAGGAGGGTTTGGCTTGGAGACAGAATATGAACCTCTCCATTATCGAAATTATTAATTTCCACACTGCAACGGTAGCATTTTAGACTGTCATTTCAGCTAAATTGCTCATCATTTCAGTCCTGATACTCATGGTTTATGACCTCAAAAGTGTCCCCTTCCATTGTTTAAATTTGTGAAATTCCCAAACTGTAGTGATAACATTTCAAGCTGTCATCAGTGGCGGCGCTACGCCAGGGCATGGCAGGGCAAATGCCCTGGTAAAAAAGCCTTTGCCTTGGCTGTTGCCCTAGCTGGTCGTTGCCCTGCCAGAAATTTTGCCCTGCCAGAATTCGTTCAGGCATATTGTTTCGTACTGTTCACGTCCGTCCGCTTTCTGGAATGAACAAATTCATTGTGGAAGGAAATAGTTCTGTCAGAGAAAAATTCTGGCAGGGCAAAAGTTCTAGCAGAGAAAAATTCTGTCAGAGAAAAAATTATGGCAGGGCAAATGTTCTGACAGGAAAAAAATTCAGCCAGGGCAAACATTCTAATAGGGCGAAACTCTGGCAGACAAAAGTTCTGAAAGGCAAAATTTCGGGCAGGGCAATCTGGTAGGCCAAAATTCTGGCATGGCAAAAGTTCTGGCAGGAAGAATTCTAGCATCGAAAAAGTTCTGGCAAGGCTTTGCTTATATTGAAATGTCGAAACGGCTTATTTCTGCGAAGAGCTGTTTCCTGCGTTACCATGCAGATTATAAATTATTGTTAATTGACAACGTAAGATCTTGATTGTGAAGTTTAACATTAAAATTAGTGGAACAAAAGGCATGTAGCAGAACCATTTTACATTGAATTTCCCTATAAAATACAATGAAGGTAACTGTGGGGAATAAGGCCCACCTAAGGAATTTTACTTAATAAATATACTGTAGCTATGCAAAACAGCTACATGTAGGCTATATGAGGAGTGTGCTGAAGTACATGTACGTAGTTACATAATGAATTAATTATTTTGATAAAATAAATTGTCGTATAATAGAAAATATTTTTTTTATTCAAGGTCATGATGTGGGCCTTAATACCCAACACGTCAGGTAATCTAACAAACTATCTCATTTTGTTGTCTAAACGTCTGCTTTACAATTTCAAATATTTGAGCTCATATTTAAAAGAACCAAACTTATCAAATGGATGGATAGCTATCAATTAATTATAAATGCCTGAAATAAGGAAGTATGATGAAAATGTACAACCCACACGACCCCACCTCACCCCACCCCACCTTCGCAAGCACATATAGTCATAAGTGTGCTAAAACAACTTCAAGAACTCCAGTTTCGCCCTATCGAGTACTAAATCATGAACAATTAAATGCGTACCATTAGTACCGGAGTTGTGGGTAATGAGCCCCATGGCCTGATGATAGGGCCATATTATACCCACAAAAAGGTGGGCCTTTTTACCCTCAATCTCACACTATCGATTCAATATCCGGGTAATTCCTAAGTGCAGACTCTATTTTTCAGCCTACGTCGTCTTTTTAATATCCTCTGTTAACGAATATTATTATAGCAACATGCATGCACTACGCGGATTAAAGATTAATTAAGAAAATTATAAATACGAAAATAAGACAATTGCGAAATAAATGATCGCACAAATATTATCATCTGCATAAGAATTCAAACATGTCACCAATAGGAAAACTAATCGGTAACTAGAGTAGTTCACAGATGAAACCCGGTGAACAAAATTAAATTATAGTGACACCTGACGAATACATTCGGCGATATTTTCCTTGGTGGGCCTTATTTAGGCCTATAATACCCGGTTTAATGGTTTCAAATTACCCCTCCTAAACATTATCCACCCTGCAAACTGTAATTTGCATCAGTCATCGCATTTATTACACTAAAAATTTCAGAAAAATGATCCCGCTTCTTGTTTTGGTCTGACGATTTTCGCCGTCATCCCACTTCGTGGTTTGTTTTCAATATTTTCATCTGTAGGCCTAACTAAAATACTAAATCACCGCTGAAGTTGCATAAAGAAATGGCTTCGAGGCTATTATTTTTTTTCGATTGAAATATTGATAACAAACCACGAAGAGGGATGACGGATGAAAATCTTCAGACCAAAACAAGAAGCGGGATGATTTTTCTGATTTTTAAGTGCAATAAATGCTATGATTGATGCAAATCTAGTTTCCGGGGGGTAATTTGAAACCGGTTTCAAATTACCTGGTGTAGCCTAATGTTTAGGAGGGGGTAGGCCTAATTTGAAACCCTACACCGGGCCTTATTACCCAGAGGTACGGTAGGCCTACCTTATAGGCTAATAAACCAACTGTTTCCTTTAAAAAAATTCGCATGTGTGTGCCCTCTAAAGTGTGGGCCTCTTAAAGTGTGGGCCTCCTAAAGTGTGGGCCCCTGTTCGGCCGAACATGTTGAACATGCCTGAATACGGCCCTGACGGTAGAGCCAAATTGTAGGGCCTAAGCTTATGTAGGCCTAAGCCCGTAGGGCCTAATACGGAGCACGCCTCTGCCCTGGTTACTTGTGTGACTGCCCTGGCTATGCCCTGGCTAAAAAAAGTGTCTGGCTGTCACTGGTTGTCATCTAAAAAATTGATTCGAAATTAAGGTCAAACATCTTCAAGAAGTTGCAAGAACTATTGTAGCCTACTATCTCGTCTTTCCAAAATTCCGACCAAGACGTGCCACATCCGCCTTAGTATAGGCTAGCTATTTGGCCCTTCTTATTCTATGGCAACGGAACTCAGAACTCCTTTAGACTACTCTTACGGACAACCCTTTTTACTCAAAAAATCGCTCGTGAATAAACCGGTGCCCATGCAGGAGCTCAGCGAAACGTTACACAGTGCTACAGTTACACATAATACTTGTATAGGTATCCTATGAGACGATTTTTATATTATAAGCCTGCATTGCTGTGCGTTTGCGATCCCTGTCTTATCAGCTTAATTTCCATAGCAGCGTCTCCTATGATAAAAATTACAAGTCTACTTTAAGTTTAATTAAGGCATAGCCTAATAGGTCTTGTCATTGGGCTTACAATTAAATTACAATCACAGCACATTGCGTCTTAAAACATTATTACTAGCGTACCTACCAATGTACAGTAGGCCTATTTATATACCCAATTTAATGTTGGATGCATTTCTTACGTGTGGTTACTGGTGAGTATATAGGCTAATATAAAGTGTTATAAGCACATAGGCCTATTGTTATAAGTCTCTTCAGTAAATTAGCCTAATTACTTGAGGGTCTGATATCTGAAAATAATATCAGCTCTTCGTGTGACCAGTAGGAGGCCATCAGACAACAAATAGGCCTAGATAGTTGTCTCTGTTTTGTCAGCGTAATACGAAGAATAGACGTACGTCTAGATACGAGAGGAGGAGGACGATAACGAGGAAAACGAGAAGAGGAGGAGGCAGGGCCGGATTAAGCAATGTGGGGGCCTGTTTGGGAAATTTTTGCGGCTGAACATTTTTCGGGAAAATCATACCATTTCATCCGCACAAAAAGTTGATGACCTTTTTTTAAAGTCATCTGGCGAAATTTTTGGGAAATTAGTCGTTTCGTCGAAATTTGCTCCCCAATTTTTTTTGCACTTGTGGGGGCCCCCTAAAGTGTGGAAAGTGTGGGGGCTCTGTTCGGCCGAACATGTTGAACATGCCTTAATCCGGCCCTGGGAGGAGGAGAAATTGGGGTCAGAGAATGGATCTACCTTCTGGGGTAAATAAAATTTTATTTTATTATGAGTGATGCAGTGAACGCTGGACCTGTATAGGCATACATGACATTGTATAGCCTATCAAATTTTTCTATAATTTATGCATTTACACTAAACCTGAAAGCAGGTTGAATAAACGAATCTTAAGGTAGGCTATTCATTCAAAGCCTGCATGGGTAATGGCGGTGACCAGCTGGTATAGGCTACCAAACGGTTCAATCGAGCTTAAATCGAAACCATAGCAACATATCATTACAATGGCGACTACAATGAGCATGCAATGACAAACGAACGCATCCAATTTCCTTTTATATACAGACCTGACAATAACATGCGACGTGTACGCCTATGTCTGTTTAATTAACGCGTCTAATCGTCTGTTTCTTCCGCTTTCTTCATTGTTACTGTCTGATCCAGTGGGTAGGCCTACGTCGTTCAGCTAACGAAATGACAACATGACCTAATTTCGAAACCGTCTGGCCAATCGGTTCAAGCAAAATGATAACATGACCTCATTTTGAAATCGTCTGGCCAATAAATAAAGAGCAGCAGCCCTTGTGCTGCGCAATCGTGGAATTGTGCAGAAATCGAAAGTGAAACCAAAACATCAGGAAACTACAAGTGACTTTCTGAAAATAATCCTTTAGTCTGAATCATTTTTGCATAAATAGGCCTACTTGTGCAGATAAGAACAACAGCATCGCAGACTGTTTAATTGTAGGCCTATCAAACGGCAGCCATAGCTATTAGCTATAGCCTAATCACAATCTCTAAAATTAATTATTGGTCCAAGTAAAAAAATAACATGGGAATTAGCTGTAGACACGACAGTGGCGTAGGCTATACGCGTACGGATCGAGCTGCAATGCGATTCGACTCACAGTTGCTCATGCGCTTCGGCGTGAAACTAGCATGCAGTGTCCACGCTGTAGGCGGGAGCACCTCTGAGTAGTGAGCTTAAAGGGGCGCTATAGCAAACTTGCCGGTACTTGTCGGTTAATTCACCGCCACACACAGAAACCCTATATAGGCCTACGAAATTTTACATGCAGAAATTAAATCACCGCCACACGCAGATAGTTATTCCAATCTATTACCGCTTCCTTCGCAAATTCCAGTTCACACTCGCAAAAGCGAATGCTCGTCATTTCTTTGGACCAGCAATGGGCCTATACGAACAGGATTATTTGTCGGTAAGTAAGTTAGGCGTGATCCTTGTAGCCACGGGCCTTGTCGCAGTGGGATGTTTTGCCTACAGTTACGCTTAGGCTAGGCTATATTAAGACCAGTGGCGGCGCCAGGGAGGGCTAGGGGGGCTAAGCCCCCCTAAACGTGGCTCAGCCCCCCAAACGAAAAAGCCGAAAATGTCTATAACGCTTTCTTCGCAATAAGGAAACTAGACAACAACCAACGGCACCGAAATCAACTATGTTACTGCGGCGAAATTCAAAATTGTCCTGGTGGATCCAGCCCTTCCCCTCCAGCCCGGATTCAGGACAATCCGGACCTCAGCCCCCTTCCTTCCTCTAGTTCGGACTTTCAGCCCCCTCCATCCTCCAGACTGTTCCGGACCACAGTCCTCTTCGTCCCGCTAGTTCGGATTTTCAGCCCCCTCCATCCTCCAGACCTCAGCCCCTCCATCTCGCCAGTTCGGACTTTCAGCCCCTTCCATCCTCCAAACCGGTCCTGACCTCAGCCCCTACGTCTCGCCAGTTCTGACTTTCAGCCCTTCCATCCTCCAGACCGGTCCGAACCTCAGCCCCCTTTCTCCCGCCAGTTCGAAATTCCAGCCCCTTTACTCCTACAGACCGGTCCGGACCTCAGCCTCCTTCATCCCGCCAGTTTGGAATTCCAGCCCCTTCCATCCTGCAGAACGGTTCGGACCTCAGCCCCTTCATTTCGCCAGTTCGGACTTTCAGTCCCTTCCATCCTCCAAACCAGTCCTGACCTCAGCCCCTTCATCTCGCCATGCAGTTCTGACTTTCAGCCCCTTCCATTCTCCAGACCGGTCCAAACCTCAGCCTCCTTTCTCCCGCCAGTTCGAAATTCCAGCCCTTTTACTCCTACAGATCGGTCCGGACCTGAGCCTCCTTCATCCCGCCAGTTCGGAATTCCAGCCCCCAGCTAGTCCTATACAATCACATACGAAATGGGGTTTCAATTAGCAGCAGCACTCATGGGGAGACTTGGGGGAAATGCCATGGGGACGTTCCACAAGTTTGTAGTCAAGCCCGGCCCTATGGTGTGAGGGGCCCAATGCAGCAAGCGATTCTCTGAAAAGGGTTCTCAGGCATAGCATTTGCAAAGTTGATTTCCTGCCAATAAGGCACTGTAAGCTTATACCACAGGCTTTACTATTCTAGAAAACTCGAATTCTACCGGTAGGCATAGCCCAGGGCTGAAAGTGGTTTGGGAAAGTTGCCGGGTCTGACTGTGGCGGACGAACCGAAGCCTTTGAGCCGAAAATTTTCTGACGATCTTTTTTGGTCATTCGCCCAAAATTGTACAAATTTAACCCATTTTTGGTACCTGACGACCTTTTTTTAAGTCATTTGCTCATACAATTTCAAAATCATACCATTTTTACCTATTTATTGTAGCCTATCTGTTTAGTAATTGTTTTCCCAAAAATTGTTAAACTTGCTTTCCGACTGATACCCAGCACCAGCAGGTTACGAAAATCAATGCCGGGTCGCAAACCCTCACTTTCAGTCTAGACCTAGCCTGCATGTACACTACACTGTGTCCGGAAAAAAAGCGAACCATTTTGTAAATATGAAAATAAATAGTAAATATTAATCGATTTTCACAATTCAAAGACCGTTCTTATCTTAACATATTTCTCTAACAATTGTGAAAATATAAAAGTTCAAGTTCAAATAATGACGTCATAATGACGTCATTTGCACAAAAAGTCAAATTTAAAAAATAATTGCGCAAAATTATCCAAAATTTCAATATTTTATGATGTAATTTATCAATAATAAATGTAAGTTTAATTTTATTTTTATATCTGAATTATGTCAGTCTGCAATTTGTGGTCAAAGAGTACACCTTTGGCCTCAACGTAAGCGTCAAAAGGGTCGCTCTAATAGCCAACAGCAGCGTCGATAACCAGCTTATCAAAATCCTCCCAGGCGTTAACAATTCGCTTACGGAGTTCTTCAATGTCTCTTATCCTTGTCTTGTAGCCTGCACCTTATCCTCCATCAGTCTCCAACTCTTATTATCAGCGGGATTTAAGCGGGCGGCCGTTTAGTGGCCAAAGATTAAGAGGGATGAAATCTGAGTCTCCTTAGTCAACAATTCAACAGATTAACGAACTCAGTGAGCTGAAGCGCTACTTTGTTTAAATGTGTAGGCTATTGTTCCGAATATTCCCGGATATAAGGCACCACTTTTTTATAGAGCAGACAATCCCTCTAATAAGCTGCATTTATTTTCACTTCTGGTTCTATTAAATGGATTTCCATTTTACCAAAAGCCAATAATACCAACCGAACCATGCATGAATGGCCGGCTGTATGCATTTTGATGCAACTGACGTCATCGTGACGTCATTATTGCGACTGAAACTTTTATATTTTCACCAATGTTAAACAAATATGTCAGGATTAAAATGGTGTTTGAATTGTAAAAATCGGTGAATATTTACTATTTATTTTCATATTTACAAAATGGTTCACTTTTTTCCGGACACAGTGTAGTAGTTGTGACTCGCTTTATTTGCAGACTCGCTCTTTCTGAGTCTCTCCCAACACACCCAATCACTTTCATTTGGCAAAATGACCTCAGTAGGCTATTAATTAATTAAAGCTGCCAATATCATCACAGTAAAAATTAAGGTGAGTAGCGCGAGGACCTGAAAGCCCAGGACCCACGGCGGCTGCAGACTCGTTCGCCTTTCCCTAATGCCGGGCCTGTTTGTGGTTGGGGACGTAGCCTTGGAGATGCTTAAGTGTAGGTCAACCCAAATATTTCATAAATATTTCAGATATATCATTATAAATTGCTACATGTACAGTGTTATCCATTGTTTATCAATGATGGGCAATTTTGTTAAGACGACATCTTAAAATGCTACCCTTGCAGTGAGTAAATTAAAAAATTTAAGCGTGGTGGAGACATATTTTATTGAACTCTAAACCAGGTCTTTCAGCAATGAAATTATGAGAAATTATTTAGATAACAGCTTAAAATGTTACCTTTACAGTGTGGAGATTAAAAATTTAAACAACAGGAGGGGCACTTTCTGAAATCACAAACCACGACTATCAGCACTAAGATTATGAGGTATTTAGATAAAATGGGGAGCGGGTATTTATTGAACTCCTAAACCATGTCTTTCAACAATGAAAATTATGAGAGATTCTGCTGCGATGACAGTTCAAAATAATACCATTACAGTACTGTTAGGAAATTTGACAGATTTAAGCAATTGGAGGAGACACTTTTGAAGTCGTATCAGCACTGAACTGATGAGTATTTTCGCTATAATGACAGTCAAAAATGCTACCATTGCAGCATGGAAATAAAACAAGCCATTTCGATAATGGGGGAGGAGTATATCTCCTCCCTCAAAACTCATCTCTCTGCTAGTGGCTCAACACTAGCAGAGGGATGAGTCTGCTGTCCTGGCTCGCAAAGCCCTTCGCTCTGCCTCTAGCGGTAAGCTTTTGGTCCCACGTGTTGAAACATCAAGTTGTCAGCGTCGTGCTTTCTAAGCTGTAGGTCCTTCTGTCTGGAATAGTCTCCCGGCAGATGCAGATGCGCTTAATTGCTACCTAGGGTTGACTTGTCAGTGTTCTACAAGCCCCTTAAAACTTTTTTGTTTCACCGTGGTTGGACTGGGAGCTCTTCTGAGTGGATTTCTTGAAGGGGCGCTATATAAATTCTTGAAATGAATGAATGAATGACTAAGCAATGGTTGCAAATTACACAAAAGTATAGGTTAAGCCTTCACAGAATAAGTTTTTAAAATGAGGAAAAACCCACTACATATGACATGCTCCTATAGGGTTTCCTATGTATACAGTAGGCCTACCGTCCCACATGACAGTATACTTATAAACTTGTTAGGCTATAGGCTTAAACTTTTAACTTTTGTGATTATAATAGCCTAAAGATTAAGCCCATTTTAATTTCTAAGCCCATTTCTTTTACAATAGTATTTTGACATTCTTATACTGGTAGTCTGCGACTCTGCAAAACGACTTCTCATGGAAGTTTTCATGATTTTATCGTTCAGATATAGCTGGCAAAAAGAGCATAAAAATGGTTCCAGTTGAGGTCAGCAGAGCCAAAAATGCGTTGGCGGCTGGGGCTCCGCCCCAGACCCCGCTGGGGGAGCTTACGACGCTCCCCAGACCCCTAGTCGGTATGGGCTTCGTGCCTTCGGCACTCGCAACTTGGCGCCTTCGGCGCTTCGTACAAAAATTTAAGTTGGGCTTAGGGCTTCAGCCCCCCAAACCTGAAATCCTGGCGCCGCCACTGATTAAGACATCTCCATCTGTCTTGTCGATCCTTTAACGGTTTAAACATAGCACCATTGGGGCTTTGTTATAGTAAGCGGGTCCCTATAATGTTGGTTAGGTTCAGGTTAGGCATCGTGAGGGTCGGTTAGAGTCAGGTTAGGCATTGTGAGGGTCGGCTAGGGTCAGGTTAGGCATCGTGAGGGTCGGTTAGGGTCAGGTTAGGCATCGTGAGGTTCGGTTAGGGTTAGGGATAGGGTTAGTTCAGTCATTCATTAACATAGGGACCCGTTTTAGCCAAAATTCTTAAGAAATTCATGGCATTCATGACGGCGTTCAAGAAATAAACGCGAGCTATAAGTTAATCGGATGTCACCATTAATTTAGGCTGCATTACGTCACTAAAAACTATTGCCTAAATAATGCAGTGCGCAAATACACGGCAAACTGTGGCGGTGAACTAACCGACAAGGTAGACAGACGAAACCTGTGGCGGTGAATTAACCGACAAGCAGGGGTTATTTTAAGGAAATTTCTCAACTGCACATATTATCAGAATAGCATCCTATATCGGGTAAATTGGTCAATATTGAGACTAAGGCCTACATTGTAGCCTAATTATTATTATTCTTCCTCCTAATAATATTATTATTTATTATTAGTAGTAGTAGTAGTAATTTATTATTATTATTATCATTATCATGATAATGTAACTGTCTAAGTTTATAAACCTACTTCTCCAAAGAGCAGTGTTTAATCTAGTCCTCCTCTGCTGGGGGGGAAATCAGGTTTCTGAGGGGGGAGACAATCGAGTGTCTGAAGGACTCTCGTGATGCGCGTATTGCCGAGACGGGTAGGGAGGTGTATGGGGAGGGGATGGGCCCCTCCCCATCAGAATTTTTTTTGAATTTCCACGTTGCAATGGTACCATTTTAAGGTGTCATCTTAACAAAATACCGCTACTTTTTCAGAGCCTCATCAGAAAATTTTTGAATTTCCACATTGCAATGGTAGCATTTTAAGGTGTCATCTTAACAAAATACCTTTACTTTTTCAGAGTCTCATCAGAAACTTTTTGAATTTCCACATTGCAATGGCAGCATTTTAAGGTGCCATCTTAACAAAATCCGTGTACTTTTCAGTGCTTATAAGAGTGGGCTATGACTTCAATAAATATAAGCAACCATGGGCGCCCGTAGAAATTTTTTCAGGGGGGCCAAAATTTTCCATGGACACAGTTACCGTAAATGTTTTAGTAACTTGAAAATTGCAAAGCTGGAAATTAAGAGTACAAGTATTTTTTAATGAGGATTCTTAATGCAAAAAATTTTCAGTTTCATTTTGTGTATCAGCTTTAATATGAATAATTTCTTTAGTGCGAAGAAAAAAAATAAAAAGTATATAGATGTTAAATGTGGGTTCCTGAAGCGGCACTGTAATATTATAAGTCCATTGAATGAATGAATAAGTGAACCAAAAAATAGGTGTCAGTTTTCAAGGTGCAAGTGTTGCTCTAGCTACTTCTATTGATAGCCTACTTAATTTTGTGCAGTTGTGAAAGGTTGCATGACAGCACGATTCCAATCAAATAGGCCATAATCGAAAGAAATATACTATTTGCAAGGGCGCCTGCTGAAGGGTTACACTTAACAGCCAATGGTCACTGTTCCAGCTTTTAACAATATGTTGATTATGCAAGGCAGAAAATTAAGAGCATGTTTATATCTACAGAGATTTCTAAACATAGGTTTCTGACTTTCACTGTGTGTATCATTCGTATCATTAGTGCTTTAATGCGAAGAAATTTGTTAAAACCCCAAAAGTAGTAGTTAAGAAAATAAATTTTCATTTTCCAGGGGGGGCAAGTGCTCCCCCTTGCCCCTATGTGTGGGCGCCCATGTAAGCAACACCTTAAAAAATTTGGGGGGGGGGAGCGTGCTATTTCCACACTATAATAGTACCCTTTTAAGGTGCCATTTTAGCAAGATAACTCCATTATAGACTATTCAGTACTGATAAAAAGTGTTTTAGGATTCAACATATATATATATATATAATATAATTACAATAAAAATATCTTTATGTATCGAGTTCAGCAGCTCAGTCATAGTCGTAGGGGACATTTCAGCGTTGGAGGGGGGGGCAAAAATGACTTTTGCCCGAATTTTTTTTGTCATCCGGCCGAAATCTTAAGAAAAATTTCCGTTACGTTTGCCCGAAAATTCTGACGACCTTTTTTAGTCATTCGGCCGAAATCTTCTGAAATTTCCCGTTACTTTTTGCCCGAAAGGTCTCACGACCTTTTTTGTTTGGGCAAGTCTGATTTTTCGGGCAAGAAGACCCGGAAAAATAAAAAGTAACCAATTTTTAAAACATTTTTTTGTTTTTCCGGGTCTGCTTGCCCGAAAAATCAGACTTGCCCAAAATTTGGGGGGCATTTGCCCCCTCTGGACCCCCGTCTCCTACGCCTATGAGCTCAGTTCTCCAGTTGCTGAGCTATTCTAATGAATAAATGCAGACATGAATATAATAGTAGCCTATATAAGCCGACTTTTCATCACTATGTCAGTTTAACCCCATTTCCCAAGATTGCTGACCAGGACGTACTTTCTGAAATCATATTTTAATGGTACACAAACCAACCAAGAATTAATAAACTACCGGTACCAAATTCAGGTAGCCATGTGTAGTAATGATGTTGTTTTTAGGTTTTACTATATGTGTTCAAATAATAGGACCAAACATTGTGAAATTTTACAGTTTAAAATTTGAAGGATACCACTGGTGAAAAGCCATTCAGTTGTACAAAGTAGTATTTGTACAAATATTAGCAGTAAGTTATTCTCATTTTAGCAGGATTGTATCATATATTATGATAGTAAATAATAACATTATAACCGTTAACCATATAATAATTAATAGTATTACAGTATATTATAACAGTTCACGTAATACAATGATGTAGGCTAAACAGCAACTAAACTAAGCGTTATTTGGCTTGCATTAGACAGCTGCTTGTTTGAATATAGGCCTAACATGTCTTTATCTCTAGACTTGTTTTCTTGTATTTTATGCCAATAGAGTTGTCAATAGAAATTTAAAGTTAGGTTCATGGCAAAAATGCCTTATAATCTTGTTTGTTACAATTAGTTTAATTAAAATATATTAGCTACTTACATTGTTTATGCGATTGTGTGTAAAAAAGTAACTGCACAAAACCTGATTTTCAACTGCACAAATTCGTTTTCCAACTACACACTTTGTGTCCAGCTGCACGTTAAAATAACCCCTGCCGACAAGTACCAACTTGCCTTCACACCACTCCGTCGGATGTTCCCTTTGATACGCCACTGAACAGCTTGTTATAATAATATCATATGCATAGGCTCATACATGTGCAATCACGTCCTAAAAGTTGAGGGGGACCATAATGAATCACGTCCTAAAAGTTGGGGACCATAATAATAAAGTTAGGGGACCACTCAAAAGTTGGGGGACGCGTCCCGTGAGTCCCATAGGGTGGTTCATAGGCGTAACTTTCTATTGTGACGGTGGTGTCCAGTCACCACCACTTTAAAAAGTGGTCGTGACAGTCACCACCACTTTTTGGTCCGGCAAATAATATTTTTTGGGCTGTTTAACATAATTATTCTATTGGACCTATGCCAGTGCGATGTTAGTCACGAATAGCCTATAATTTTGTCCATCCGTGACTAACATTGCAATGGCATATAGTTCTAATAACGTCAGACATGCTTTTATGTTTGGAAAATATTTATTTGCCGGACCAAAAAGTGATGGTGACTATCACCACCACTTTTTAAGATTATTATTTGTCACTAACATCGCAATGGCGCCAATGTTGATAAAGGTCTTTACGACATCTTCACTGTCCACAGTAGTGACAGTACAGTCTTAGTCTATAGGCCTACCTGACTCATGGCCATAACTCCTATATAAGAAGAGAAAGGAAGGAATCCGAAGGATTCTCTGAACCCTGTCTACTTTAAGCTTGGGAAGAGAACGTGAAGCATTTCCGTTTACCACACACCGTTATGGCTCAGAGGCAGTAGCATTTCGTCACACAATCTTTTGGAATCATAGGCATGCTATCAGAATAGCATTGGTAAAACCACGTGCCGTAGGCTGCCCGAAGCCGGCAAAAGTTGGCTAAGACTATATAGGGGAGGGTCAGCAAGCTAGTCGACTGTCTTTTGGATGATATTTCAAGTTGTCAGCTAGATTGGCGTGATGGTGAATGCAACTAAGTAAAAAGTGCAATTGTGCAACTACTTTGAGATAGAATTGAAGTGGCTATCGAGAAAGGCCAATTGAATAGGATTATAGGCGGAATCCGGATAAAAATTGTGAAAGAGCTGTGTTTTAAACGTTGACTTAGTGATCCGTGAGTGGAGAGATCGTGGGGCGCACCTGCGAGAGAGACACGAAGAGTCAAACGAGTGAGACTGGAGAAGGGAAGAAGAGTTCTCATTAGAGTTTACACTAAGTTCGTATCTGGATAGGGGTAAGGAAGCCGAGGGAAAAATGGAAGGGAGTTGTGAGCAAAGAAATAGTCACCACCACTTTTCAGGGTAAAGTTACGCCCATGGGGTGGTTGCGCCTATGCATAGGTTACAGAACGGGTAATGGTCATTAGATTCAAGGCAAGATCATTCCACTCTTGGGTTCAAGAGTTCATTTGTGGACTATGGGTCCCATGGATTTTAAATCAAATAACAGACTCTGTTCGCCGCTGAGTGGACTTCTCGAAGGGTTGCTTTATATATAAATTCTTGAACTGAACAGATAAGCCTACTCTTGCGGCCCTGCAGTATATGCTTAACGCAATCGGTCAGCCTATATTACATGCAATTACCACCATCATCACCGACTACCACCGTAGCACCGCGCGTTGTCCTCGGCACGACCTCCACGGATTTTGACCTGCATGGCACCAGAACGAAAAGGGCAGCTCTGGCTATTGCGGACTCGATTTGATATGATATTGTACCGGACCACCGGTGAATAATGTGTGCTATAAATTTATGTAGGCCTATGTGTGTCTGCAGGTAGGCTATTATGTGCATCTCTTCGTATATAATATATTCCTGTGTACGCCTATTGCCTATGCATGTCTGTAAACTTTGTAAAGTAAAACAAGAGACAAATTGAAACACAGTGTATTATTGCATCTGTCGATAGGCTACGACGCAAGCAAATAAACAAAGATGAAGATAATTAATTATAGACAGGAACTTTTACAGCCAAAAAAGAACTGAATGCATTAAAACAACGCCACACCCTCAATGAATTATTGTACATGCGTGTCATAAGTCATAAGAATTAGACTCCATCAACAGAACGACGCTAGAGCTACTCAAAGGGATGGCGACATAATTCTAATCCACCTATAGTGTAAAAACCTATTCTGAGAATAATTTAATTAGTCTGTGTTTCTTCACTTTTCATTCACGTGAGTGTTTGCGTTGAGTTTCCGCTAACGAACTTAATTGATGAAACCGGTAATTAGTAATTAGTAATTAGTAATTAGTAATTAGTAGTCGCGATAGATGTGTCTTGAAACAGCTGCAGACCCTGTTAACAGACAATCATAATCTGGTTATAGTTCATCTTGACGGCCTATAACAGGAAGTCATTATTAGTCAACCTTTTAAATTGTAAACTGCAAGTCTTCTTCCACCTAATATGAGTTAATACGGTAGGCTATAATATATTATTCGCTTAACATAAATAGTGCGCAATAAAATTAATGAGATCTAAATATAATTCCTAATTAATAGTTTGAGTATATGCTATTTGGAGAATAAGTTTTTAGCCGCAAAATCAAGCCAACGTGCTTAATAGAGTGTTGAATACTTGAATTAATCCTATAGGCCTAACGGTGCTCTAAGTCTCTACTATTGCCTTAAATGCATTGAACACTTTTCTGGATGAAACATTTCCTAAAACGCATTAGGCCTAGGCCTACCTCATTGCGCATTAATAACTAACTAAGTCTCATAAATACTAACTAAGTCTCTTCTTTACATTTAGGCTACTATAAAAATCAGCCGCCTCGCAGCGTTCTCGTGAACAAGTAGGCCTAATTATGATAATAATAATTAGCCTATAATTCACATAATTTTATGACATTGAAAAACCTAACAAGACTAAACAATGCTAATTAGCAGGCCTATGTGAAAACATTATAGCTATAGCTATGTGTTAGCGAGATATTATAAACGTTTGTTTACAAGGATTATACCAAAGATGCTTGGAGCAAAGTTCAGAACAAGACGACAGATGTCTTACAATGAAGTCGAGACAAGACCAAGACAATGACCAACCTCGATCCCCACGAAAAAGCCGAACTTAGGCTTAGGTTGGACTGCGCATCGAAACAGTCTATAGCGACCACCGTATTGGTCCCAAGACTATAATTATCTCCATAATACATTGCAGTTGTATATTGTATCTTACGCTGAACAATCCGGAGTTAATAATTTTTTAGAAGAACTAGGGTTACCATAGTGCTGCTGCTGTTGTTGGTATTGTAGCTGTTGCTGTTGTAGTAGCTGTTGTTGCTGTAGTAGCTGCTGTTGTTGTAGTAGCTGTTGTTGCTGCTGTTGCTGTTGCTGCTGCAGCTGATGAGGTTGCCGTCTGTTCGAGACAACCATCACATGCGCCTGCTCCACCTCTTCCGTTGTCACTGGCTGCAAGTGTAAAAACAATATTTAGTATATACCTCAATAACTTACTTACATGGTAGTTTAAAGAAAAATGCAGTCTGCATATAAACAGACCGTTATCGATTTGTAAATAGCGAAATAGCGAAATCACCATGCATGGGATACGAAACAGCGGTTTTCGTTTGAATTTGTATTGCCTTTGATTGGCTTCTGTGTAGCTTTCAATAGACTCATTCATGCAAGCATGCATAAGGAGCCCAAAAGTAATCACAGTTTAGATTGTGGCTGAGTTGAACAGACATTAGATCTATATAGCATTTTCAAATAGACCTATGCCTATAATTATGATCTTCTAAAATGTTCTCTTGCCCTAAGCGACAGACTTTTACTTATTTCCAACTTCTGTTTCTTAGACTCTTTACCTTTGCCTGCACTGCTGCTACCAATATGGAAACTTATTTTTTAAGACTTTCCTTCCGTTTTGTTTGCTTGTTCTAAGAAAAGAGCAATTGTCCACAGCCTGTATATTCCACGCATGTATTCTGCAGCTGTTTTTTTTGCTTGGGTGATCATAGCAATTCAACACAACGCTATGGAAATTTCTATTTACTTATTTACCTACTAACGTACAGAACTGCAACATAACATTAAAATCGTTATAAGATATTGGGCATATAATTATCATATGCATGCCACATTCTAAACCACGTGAAATTTGTAGCCAAAAAAGCAGAGCGAGGTGATTGGGCGAGCAAACCACAACATGAAAACGCAATCAGTGGCGGATCTATAGGAGCTACTCACTTATAATGATATATTTAGAGTGTTCAGTGCGAGTTGCTTCTGTGGATGGATGTTGGAGTCATATCGAAAAGTAGAAAGATGAATAGTAGGAAAGGACCTTGTTAAAAGCATCACATTTAGTTTGATGAGTTGAGGAGCAATTGCAAGATGGAAGATGACCTGCGCTATGTATCAGAGAAATGCTGTTGCTCTGATACGAGATCAGACCTTATAAGAAATGGGAGCAATTCGACATATAGCCTACTATAGACCTATGTGCAGTTATGAAATTTTAGAATGGGTGTAAAAAAGAAGGCTGAATTAAAGCAAAATTTAATGTAGCCTAATTTTGAAACTGAGAAAAGAACGCGCTGAGACGGAAGTGCCTGACTGGACGCTAACAACAACCGACTTGCATCATTGTAGATATAATGTAGGCCTATAGTCTAACCTCTCTGTATTTGCTTCATCTAGATTCTAGAATATTCATAATAGAAATAAAGATGGTTGATTGGAGGAAGATGTAATAGAGTAATTAAGCATGAGTCACGAGAAGAGGAAGGATGACCTCGACGTGTAACCAAAATTGAGCATAAAAGCAGAGCATTCGGAAGTTAAATGCTCAATGTAGGCCTATTATAGGCCTACACCGTTGTAATGATCACTTGATGAATTCGGTGATCTAAAACATTAAGCGATTATATAATGAAATAAAACATTTCTTAGGTATACGATTGGCACTTTTGCATATTGTTCTTTACTCATCGATCCTCTACTGTGTAGCGATTGGTGCGATTTTCTTGGGAAAGGTGGGTAAAGGTGCACGCATGATGTAAGCTTAGAAATGTGTTTATATATGAATGTGTGTCAGCATAAGGAGAGGAAAATTCCGGAACAAATGACTTCAAGAGAGTCATCCAAGAACGAACTCCAATCGAGGCGGAAGAGCGATGTGTTTGCAAAAACCGTAACAGTAGCTACCATATAGCTGAACAGATAAAACAACAGTAGGAGAAGGGAATGGTTCGAGCTGTAGTGTTTCGGACGTTTATTGTGGCCCGATTCTAATATACTGCTTGTCGGTTTAAAATTCCAGGTTGATTCTCGGCAACGGTAGCCTATAATTAATTATTAGGCAATAATTATATAAGAAAATTTCGATAGCTGACGCTTAAAATGCATGAATATCCGTCTTAATTTGGAACCAAACAACATTTCTCTACACCACTGTGTTTGGGTTCTCTGTCTATGTCTCCGCATGTCTGTGTGTGTCACAGTGTGTGTGTGTGTGTGTGTGTGTGTGTGTGTGTGTGTGTGTGTGTGTGTGAATATACTATATATATACATATAGGCCTAGCATATAAAATTATATATCCGTTTTCCTGACTTCACCCGACGGTTTTTCTCGCGCTTATATAGGCCTACGGGATTAAAAGCCACAGACAATTCGAGAATTGCGTCCACAAGACAGTCTATGACGTCTTTTTGGACTTCATGATGCATGACTCTTGCATTTTGATCTTATACAATATACATCAATTTTTGAACAAACAGCAGGCACCGTGAAACGCAACGGACGACAAATTGATGTAAAAACATGATCCTCTTTTGAGAGTAACTGTTATGCATCAATTGCGTATTTCTTACCACGGGGTCGATTTGTACAACTCGAACCCTGGGGTATACGCTACATGTATAGCATTTAGAAACTGCCAAGCAGGAGGATAAGCGTCAAGACAAGACTCTTGCAACTGCCTCTTATTCTTTACTTACCCTATCATCGTCCTGGAACTAAAATGTAACACATCAAATCATCGCATCATTATTAAATGCCTCCGTTACTTGTGGTAACTTACTACTGGTAATCCTGTTAGCTTCGCTATACTCTGTGATACATAAATTTACCATTACTATATCCAAGAAAAACAAATTGGCTACTATAACATTACTACCAGTAAGAATAAGAAAAGTTAGCATGTACGCATAAGCTACTCGCAATAGTGTAATTGTTTTGAGCAGCTTCAGCAGTTTTAGTTAATTGTTGCCATGCATCAATCCAAACGGTTGTGGTCAAAATGATGATAGGCCTATAAGTGAAGTAGACTTTAAAAACCTTTTACGATAAACGTGCAAGTTACATGGCATCTATAGTTTTTTTTATACATCTGCAATGCGGCCAATGCAGTGGTGTAGTGGGGGGGGGACGCGGGGAACGCCGTTCCCCCACTTTTTTCCAGGGATAATGAAATATTAATAATACTACTAATAATATTATTATTATAAAGAGCGTTCCCCCACTTCATTTTTTAGGACCACACTACTGGGCCAATGCCCGTTGATTCCTATAGATATATGCAATCGGACATTAAATAATGCTAATCCGACTACGCCAAGTAATTAAGCTCGTGGGTCGCGGTGGTGTAGTGGTGACGTCGTTGCCTTGTAGCCGGAAGGTTCGAGGTTCGAATCCACCTCAAGTCGCCGCGTAGGGACCGTGAGCAATGAGCAAGTCTTTCACTCGCAATTGCTTGGGCGCTTCGGCGTGAAACTCCGATTCAGTGTCCGCGCTGTAGTCGGGAGCGCCTCTGAGTAGAGAGCTTGAAGGGGCGCTATAGAAATGAGAAATAAGTAAGTAAGTTCAGCTAGAGGAACTTATTTAATTTAGCAGATTCACAACTGAAAGCCACTACGAAGCAGACTGACTCAACATTTTTGAAGTTGACGGAGGGAGACAGCATTGCAGACTATATAAATTATAGTATATAAGCTGAGGCCTTCACGCAGTGTTCTTGACCTGATTCGAGGTATATATACAAAGGAAATGAGTCGGATGATTTAAGTAACACTCGTCTACTTGTGAGTCTGACATGTGCACTATAAATAAAGCTGTTTTATTGGTC
The DNA here is from genome assembly GCA_945859605.1 of Lumbricus rubellus. Classification (NCBI taxonomy): domain Eukaryota; kingdom Metazoa; phylum Annelida; class Clitellata; order Crassiclitellata; family Lumbricidae; genus Lumbricus; species Lumbricus rubellus. The sequence continues at coordinate 32,302,630 of OX243813.1, forward strand.
TAATATAGGTGGTCCATTTTATTATGTTTGTCCGAAAACTGGTTTCTAAGCGGAGTAGTTGCAAAGGGAATCTTCTTTTGTGGCTATAGGATTATAAACAATATCGCTGTTATTGTGTTACAGAAAACATGAACTCCCTGCATGCATTGTTAATCAGTTCATTGATCGAATGCATATATATATATATATTATATATAGGCCTTATGCATTAATTGGACGATTAGTTCGACTGGTATAATTAATAATTATAATTTCGTGAATAATACTAATCCAGGTTGTTGATGAATGATGAAATTCTAATCATCTAATGCCTAACTAAGATAATAATTATGAGGCAGAGCATAATTATGTCACTCGGTCTTTACCTGTGTTTGGTATCTCGACTGTGCACGTCTTCCCTTCGGACGTTGCTTCATTGAAGTCGGTCTGTCCGTTGGTGTGGCGCCCCCCGTCTTTGCGGAGAAAAGCTTCAGCTTCTCAGCTATACTCAACCTGTCACAAAAATCAATTGATATTAAATGCAGCTACCATGCATTGAAAATATCACGGATAGTTCAATTAATCTTTGTCATTTTCTGAATAAATCGTTTTCTTAAGCCTACTATATATAGGCTAGTAGCTGTTCATACCTGCATGACTGACCTGCCTATTCAATCTGAGTTGTAATAGACTATAGATACATTTGTATACCCTCAAATTTTAATGGTCACCCATCGGTCTTTGCTATTGCATTTGAGATGCATCCTTGCTTGCATTCGTCTGCCATTACCGGCAAGATGTTGCAAATCGAATTGATGATGTAAGAAATTATATCTGTATTAATCATAATTATTTAATTTATATCATGAAATCAGATATATTGGGTAGTTGTAGACTTGTAGTAGCCTAATCGTCCGATCGACCAAATGATCATAAATATAAACCTTAAAAAGACGCCTGTATATTAAATCGCTTTGAGATAACGAACTAACTGCAGACAAATTTATATCCTGCAATGCTTACTTGGAGAGTTCATCCTCCGATTCGTCATCCTCTGCCTCTTGGTCGTCTCTATCGGGAGATGAGGATCGGAAGGCGGAAGTCGAACTGCTGGTCATGGCCTTCCGGTTGTCCCCAGCAGTTGACGACAACTTCGGCGACCTGCCTTCGGGTGCTGCAGGGGCCGCGGCCCTCTTGATCCCCATCAGCTCTTGATCCCTGGCCAGACTCGCAGCCTCCTGCTGCCTCGTCGCCTTCTCCTCTGCGATCGCAGCATCCCACTCCTTCACCCTCGATGAGATCGGCCGAAGAGTGAACGTGTCCGTAGGAGACTGCACCTGCGCTAGGTCCGGAGGCTGAGATGATGCCGCGGTCGTGCTCGACACGGCTGAATGACTTTCGATTTTAACCGCCAGAGCAGGATGCTGCTGCTGCTGCTGCTGTGGCTGCTCTTGATATGAAGTCTGTCTGACTTGTTGCTGTTGTCCTTGGTACTGCTGTTGCCCTGTGTACTGCTGTTGCCCTGTGTACTGCTGTTGCCCTTGGTACTGCTGTTGCCCTGGGTACTGCTGTTGACCTTGGTACTGCTGTTGCCCTGGGTACTGCTGTTGCCCTTGATACTGCTGTTGCCCTTGGTACTGCTGTTGCCCATGATACTGCTGTTGCACTGGGTATTGTTGTTGTTGTTGTTGTTGTTGTTGTTGCTGCTGCTGTACTGAATACTGTTGTTGTGAGGAAGTCTGTTGCTGAACCGAAATCTGTTGTTGTCGCATAGTATGCTGCGACTGTTGTTGTTGCTGCTGCACCACAACTTGTGGTTGTTGCTGTTGCTTAGACTTTGTTGTGGCAACGTTGGTGCCGACCTGTTGTTGCACTCCTTCGAGTTGTTTAATGTTAACCTCGACCATCTTGTCGAACTCGTCGTCACTGTCCAAGAAGTCTGCACTGACCCTTCGCAGGAGACCAGGTGGTCGACCACCCCTGGCCGGAGGACCCACGTTGGCGCTGACCGGAGTCGGTGGCTCTGAAGGCCCGAGGCTAGGCACAATGCCGGTGACATCGATCGCGGGAGACGGAGGCATCTGAAGACGAAGACGCTGAGAGGCCGAACGAGGAACCTCGACCGCCCCTGCTTGGCCATCCCTACGACTGGCTTCACGGAATCCAGGCGGTAGAGGTGGAAGAGGCGAAGAAGAAGAAGTTGGAGACATCGCTCCTTCCTCTGCTATCACGGAGATGGCTGGAGCGGCCAGGAAGCGACTGGATGAGGAGGAGGAGGAGGAAGCGGCCGATGGTCTGGAGCTGGACTGGACGCGTCCGCCGCCGCCGCTGCCGACGGTCGAGTCTGTGAAGCGACTGAGATGGAGAGGAAGCGAACGACGTCGGACGAATCGTCTCTTTAGAGGCAGAGGTCGCGATTGGTGATGATGTGCATAGCGGAGAGAGTAGGGCGAGCGGTGCTTGCTTAGTATCTCAGCTCGAAGACTTTCGACGACCGCACGACTGAAAGCAAAAAGAGAATCTACTATTGCACTTGGAGCTAAAATTTAAAAATGCATCTATCAAATTCATCTATATAAAAATTCCTCTCTGCAGATGTTTTCTTAAGTAAAAATGTTCAAATATGCCAATAAGATAATAATTAAGCGTCTTTTTTTTATACCGGCCGATGGTGTTATGGAATATAAGTTCACCTGGAATATGAATTTTACTGCAACTTGCTTGGGACAATATAATTATTCTCGTCCTTTTTCCAACCCGTAGATCTCCCAAGCATTGATTCCATGCAGACACCTTCTTCATTTCAATCAATTGTTGTCTATAATTTACTGAACTTACTTTTCCGTTTTGATGAACTCGTCGCATGTCATTGGAAGACTGTTGCTTCTTCCTCTCGCCAGCTGGCGCTTCATAAGAAACTGACGTCGTCTCTGGCCGACACTGACGTCACTGATCATGGCTAAATTAGCCAGACGAGCCTTGCGCTTCTCTTCTTCCGTCTGTTCATCATCGGACGTCTGTGCGGCCCTACAACAGCAACAACAGCAGACACAGACTTCGTCAGGAACTACTTTTTATAAATAATTTTTAATAGGAGAGTATAGGCCTACTAGACTTCAATTTATGATTGTAGTGCTTTTCGTATGATCATTTACTATTATTGTAGGCTTGAAGTTGAACAAGTATTCATTCATCAATTTTTTTAAAGCCAGATTAACTATATCGATGCCTACTGATTACAACAGCAATATAGGCTTCACATGTAGGCTATATATGTGCATATAATTATGTATATGAGTATCAGGAGCAGGAAGAAGAAAAGAAAAGTGAAAAAAAGAGGAGGAGGAACAGGAACAAGAACAAGAGCAAGGAAAGGCGTGACAAGTTGACAACACCAAGGACAAGAGCAAGAGCAAGAAGAAGAAAAAAAACAATAGCAAGAAAAGAATTGAACAAGGAACGACAATAAAAAAACAAGAAGAATAGGAGCAAGAACAGCTAGTAAGAGCAACAAGATTAAAAAAGATGATGATGGACATGATGAACTTGCCTAAATGCGGTTGCTTTTGCTCTCAGCGCTGAGAAGAATGTCTTCCCAACTTTCGTTTCCATCAATTTGATTCGATCAGAAACACAAACCGACTTCAGATCGACTGCATCACCGCCGCGATCATCCTCCGGTCTGTGACAACAATTACAACAATGGCAACAATGACAACAATGGCAACAATAACAACATTGACAACATTGACAACATTGACAACAATGACAACAATGACAATTACCCCCAATCACAACAATAACAACATTGACAACAATGGCAACAACAATTTCCAGATGATTAAGGCTAACACTCGGACAACGACGACGAATTGATTAAATAACAACGACACGATTGTCTTATTGGACTTGCGTTAGATCCAGAGACTGAGTCGATGCCGCGTTGGACACGGATGAATTGGCAACGACGAACATAATTTCATCAGTTTTTCAGTCTAGAATAGTCTGTCTGCTTGCCTGGCCCTTTGGATATTTGACACTACATGCCCATCGATTTTGCTTTGACTGAGCGCCTGTAAGCAAGCTGGTAAGCCTATATACCTGCAACGTTACCTTTTGGGCGCCATAGAAATCTCTAGCTTACGACTACGATTACAACTACAATTACGATTGTGCTTTAATGCCCTGCTGGTTGTCTATACCAGACGACACCCGCTTTAATAGCTGTTCCGCCCCTCTGATCCTATGGTAACTCGACCCGGACCACATGGACTACTCTTATGGGCAGCCCTTTTGACTCAACGCAGCGCTTGTGAATAAGCTGGTGCCCCGCGCTTGGCTTTCGAGTGGCGCTTCAGAAATTTTGAGTTTACGATTACGATTGTGCTTTAATGTCGTCTGCATGGTTGACTATATACCTTTGGTCGAATGGTGAAAGTCTTCGTGGAGACCTTGATTCCCGATCTCCCTCTTCGTCCGATGACAGTTCCTTCCTCGTCTTTAGGAAGATGGCCAGCTCACGGTCGGCCTTCAGTCCGGAAACATCGATCGTCTGCGATTTGCTGAGCAGCGGCTTTGGCTTGCGGATCAGACGAGGTGACCTCTTCGGTGGAAGCGTCTGCGCTTCCACTCCAAGGGCGGTCGGATGGAGTGCGCTCTCCAGCTGGATAAGCTGCTTACGAATCGTACCACTGCTGTCCAGACTCTTTCCCATCAAGTCCAAACCCTTTGAATTGCATTCAAAGTTTCACGCATTAGCCTTCGTTAGCAAAACATCGACTAGAAAGATATTCAGGTGAGTTATACATGTTTGTATGCACGTGCACTTGTTATAGCGCCCCTTCAAGTTCTCTTTCTACTCAGAGGCGCTCCCGAATGTAGAGCGAACACTGCATCGGAGTTTCACGAAGTAGCGCTGAACAATTGTGAGTGAAGGACTTGCCCAAGGTCCTAACGCGGCAAGGTGGATTCGAACCTCGAACCTTCCGGCTCCAAGGCAACGACGCCACCACTACACCACCGAGCCCCACAATGTAGATCTGTATTAAGAAAATGATGATTCGCTGATCAACTTTGCGATGAGATTTTATTTATTTTTCCAATTTTCTAGAGCGTCCCTTCAAACTAAAGATGACACTGACCTAGGAAGGTCTTATCGCTGTTGTACACAACTGCATGAGCACCTCTGAATAGTGTTTTTTCTTGAAATGGCGCTATATAAAATTTCGCATGAATGCCGTTTACACAGAGTGAGTATACCTTCTTCGTTGGTTTCTTGGCTTCCGTTTCCTTCTTGGCCAGCATTGAAACGACATGACTGAGATTGGTGCCAAGGTGTCCCTGAGCCACCGTCAAGGTCTTCGAGGCGTCCTTATCGGCGTCCTTGAGGCCATGTGCGTCACTCAGCCTAGGAGACGAGGGTGCTTGATGTTGGTCTGCGCTGGTAACTGTCAGGCCACCCTCCTTTCTTGTGGTGTCTGCTGTTCGCTGTCCAGATACGACTGTCGTTCCTCTTGGTTGTACGTCTACCCGTCCAGAGTCCTTCTCCGCGTCCTTCAGGGTGATGCTCGTCGACTGGATTCTTCTGGAATCTTCTAGATTCGTTGGAATCAAGGACCGACCGACATCTTCTCTTCTCAAGTCCTTGACATCTTCCACTATGCGGTCCCTGGTCCTTCCGCGTTCTAGATTGACGTTCTGATTCGATGTGTGATGTGGATGTGGAGGGGAGATGGGGGCGGTTTCGGTTTTGTGCTGGAACGACGAAACGTCTTTGGACGGACGTTGATCCGCCACAGAACCATGCGCAGGAGCTCGAATCGTGTCCGTACCTCCCCTTGAAGGACTCCGATCCTCAGCATCGTTCTTCGTCGCTCTGGACACGACGTCTAGTCTTTGCTGATAACGATCTGACCTTTCGACCTGTACCGGATGTGACGTCACCGTTGCAGTTGGGGTCTGAGACGATGACGTCATCTGTACTTGATGACCTCTGTCGGATGGAGTGGTGGTTTGTCCGACTGTCCTTCCTGCCAGTCGTTCATCTTCTCTCCTTGTTGATGATGGATCATTGTAGCTGGTTCTGCTTCGTGCGTCTTGTGCTGGAGTTGTGGCTTTGGAGCTGATGGTGATCATTGATGAGGTGCTGATGCTCAGAGGATGCTGGCTGGAATCCCCGGATGTTGGGGTTCTCTCGGTGACAGCCACCCTCGGCTGTTCGAAACTTTGAGGTGTTGTTGTTGAAATATTCTGCGGAAGGTTCGAAACTGTCTGCGAAGACAGCGTTTGATCTTTGTCCTTAAACACAATTAAAAAATAGTCTTTGTTAACAAAAGATAACATAGATAACAAAAGATAACATTATCATAACATGTCATTGTTAGGCTCGTGTATAATTAAACACCTCTGCTTAAAGCAGTGCTATATAAATTAAATATCCAATTGCAACATCAAGACATTGGCAATCACTAACCTGTCTGTAGAACGAAGTCTGGTTTGATATGTCGTATCTGGTCGGCATCGTGGTAGTCATTGTCTGTTGTTGTTCCCTTCCTCTGCTTTGAGTTGCTTCAACCGTGGCAGCGGTGCCTCTTCCTTCGGTCGACTGCCTGACAACACTCGCTGCTGCTGCAGGGACCACGGCGACCAGCTGACTCTCGAGAATTTCCGGTTGAACGATGACGACGGACTTGACGTCTTGCATGACGACCTTGATCTCGGGCACTTCCGGTTCAGTGACGCATGCGTAGACGATCTGTTTGCAGCTGACCGCTTCCGGTTGGCCCTGCACGCTGGGCATGCGCACCAACATCGGAACGGTCCGGGTCTCATCTGGTACCTGTTGTTGTTGTTGCTGCTGTTGCTGTTGTTGTTGTTGTTGTTGTTGTTGCTGCTGCTGTTGTTGTTGTTGTTGTTGCTGCTGCTGCGGCTGTTGCTTGACTTCTGGTCTGGTTGTCTCGGTTGCTGTAGGAGGCTTAGCTGGCACTTGCCCCACAGATGGTGTTTCTGCGTTTCTTGATGTTACCGTAACGGGAATCTCTCTGGAGGAGGTGGATATCTGTATCCCTGCGGTTGATGATGAGGATGATGATGTTGGCATTCCAGTCGGTGGTCTCTGGACGAGTTGTACGCCGGTTGTGGTTGTTGTTCCGGATGTTGTTGCTCCAGAGACTATGGCTGGTTGCTGTTGTTGTACGCCATGAGCAGATGTCGTTGTTCCTATGAGATAGCGCTGACCGAATTCACTTGCAGCAGGTGCTGTGGGTGGTGTGGGTGTCTTGACAGTTGATTGTTGGGTTATTTGCAAAGGGGGTGATGTTACCGAAGGTAGTGCAGTTGACTGCTGTGTTATTTGCAAGGGGGGTGATGATACGGCAGGTAGAGCAGTTGATTGCTGAGTTATTTGCAAAGGAGGTGAAGATACTGAAGGTAGAGCAGTTGATTGCTGAGTTATTTGCAAAGGAGGTGAAGATACTGAAGGTAGTACTGTTGATTGCTGAGTTATTTGCAAAGGGGGTGAAGATACTGCAGGTAGAGCAGTTGTTTGCTGAGTTATTTGCAAAGAAGACTGTGTAGCCGGTGGTTTAACCGTTGCTTGTTGTGTTATTTGTACACTGGACGGTGCTACCGATGATTTGACAGACGACTGCTGAGTTATCTGTAAACTTGGTTTCGTTGTTGTCGGTATGACTGTCGACTGTTGAGTGATTTGAAAAGTAGATGCAGCAGGCGGAGTAACAACCGACTGCATTGTAATCTGTGAGGTTGTGTCTGCAGCCACTCTAGGTGGGCTGACAATAGTTGTTCTAGAGGAAGGCGATTGCTGAAATGTTTGAGTTGATGAGAGTGGAACTCCACGTGTTCCAGATGGCTGCAAAGCTGATCCAGGAACAGACGGAGGTGCGGAAGGTGCAGGAACTTTAGCTAAAGGTGATTGTTGAACAGCATCGAAACCGGACGAAGTGACTGTCAGAGGTGACTTGAAGGTCGTCGTGATCTGTGCATTCGATTGTTGTTGCTGTTGAATCTGTTTGTTTGGTTCCATCTGTGTGAATCTCTTTCCATCGGTTGAGTCTTGTGTGATGTTTTCAGCAGCCTTTGTCTTTGCTGCGGGTGTCTCGAAAACGCGTCCCACAGTTGTAGCAGTTTCCACTTTTCCAGGTTGTTTGTTTTCGGTCAGTTGAGTGGAAGTCCGGGCTGGAGAAACTTCGGAGGGGACCAGACCGAAATTAGAATCTAAGATATCTGTGCTGGCGAATTTCTGTTTCGCCCAGTCGACTCTTGACGTTGGGGTTGGGTGAAACGGCGCCTTTATGTGACCACCATCCATTGAGACTGGTCGTCTAGTGTCTGATGGTGGTACTGGTCGTTTAGTGTCTGGTGGTGGTACCGGTTGTTTAGTGTCTGATGGTGGTACACTGGTTTTAGGTTGATCTGGTCGCAGTGCAATAGGCTGAGTGTCTTTGGCGACTGTCGGGCTGATGATCTGAGAAGGTGACTGAACTCCGACTTTAGTAGTTTGCTGGTTGGCTGAAGGTTTTGTGGCTTGAGTAAACAGTTGGGATGGTGACTGGATTCCTGTTTTTATAACTGGTTGACTGACTGCAGGTATTGTAGTTGGAGTGGACAGCTGAGTAGGCGACTGAATTCCTGTCTTAACGACTGGTTGACTCGTTGAAGATTTTGTACCGGTAGCAAACAGTTGGGAGGGTGACTGGATTGCTGCTTTAGCAACTGGTTGACTCGTTGAAGATTTTGCACCGGTAGCAAACAGTTGGGAGGGTGACTGGATTGCTGCTTTAGCAACTGGTTGACTGGATTTTGTAGCTAGAGTAGACAGCTGAGGTGGTGACTGAATTGCTGTTTTTACAACAGGTTGACTTACTGAAGGTATTGCAGCTGGAGTGAATGCCTGACCTGGCGAATACATTCCAACTTTCTGTTGGTTGACTGAAGTCTTTGCAGCTTGCGTAGACAGCGGAGATGGTGACGGAACTCTGGCGTTAGCAGCTGAAGAAGATGTCGTAGCAGGAAGGAAGAGCTGCGATGGCGAGATGCCTTCGGGTTTGACGCTCGACTGAGCTTCCTTCGCGATCAGCGCCCTAGTGTAGCCTCTCGTCTCACTCACTGAACTCTGAGCGACCGGTTGTTGCTGTGGTCTGATCTGTTGGTTGGCGGTGCCTTGGGGTGCTACATGATCCAGCGTAGTGTGTCCTGGTGAAGGTGTGTCCTTGGTCGCTGGTGGTTGCTCAGAGGAGGCTGCTGCTGCTACTGCTGCCGCTGTCTGCTTCGCCAGAGCCTCGATGCTGTCGGCTTTCTTCAGTAGTTCCTTCGGTTCACCTTGTTGGTAGAGTATGAGAGTTCCCTGCGATGACCGCAGCGCGTTCAACCTCTCGCTGGAGTCCCTCGTCTCTCCTACTCCTCGTACTGCTCCTGCTGCTCCTGCTCCTCGTCTTCCTCCTCCTTCTGCTCCTCCTGCTCCTCCTCTTCTTCCTCCTCCTGCTCCTTCTGCTCCTCCTGCTCCTTCTGCTCCTCCTGCTCCAGGTCCCCTCTCGCCGCTGCGCGCCGCCACCGCCGCCGAAGCGACCTCGGTCACCGACGGTTTGTCAGTGCGAGCAGCGAAGACCGTTCCCATCTCTGGCGCTTTGAATCGTCCAGCCATGTCGATCGAATCCTCCATCTTCTTGTGCAGATCCTTCAACGCCTGCGCTCTCTTGACCGCCATGTTGTCCATCAGTTTTCTCTTCCGCTGCAGCAGCAACAGCTCTCGTTGCTGGGTCGTCAGTGGTCCCGACTGACGCAGAGGCTGCAGGTCAACAACGGCTGCATCTTCCTCATCCGCAACATCCACATCTGCCTCATCATCAGCATCGTCTTCTTTTGCATCGATCTCTTCGATCTTTAGAACAGGAAGCGGAACTCCATCGTCCGTCTGTGTCTTTGATGCCTCAGATGTCTCATCTCTGGCGCTATCGATCTGGTCACTGATACTGACCGGCTGGGGAGTTGGTGCAACATGGTCCACTGGCGTTTGTAGAGGAGGCTTCTGGACCACCCCAGTCGTCGTCTTCAGTGGCTGTGAGGCTATCTGCTGTCGAACAGTTGGAACTGCTCCAGGTGACTGTTTAACGAATTCCGTTGCTTCCTTTCTTTGTTCTTGTCCAACTGATTGCTGTTTGCTGTCTGTCTGCTCAGCCAGTTGCGCAGTGGCTGATGGGAATTGTGGAGTCACAACGTCTGCCTCCTTAGAGTCTTCTGGTTTCTTCCAGATATCGTCATTTGTTTCCTCTGGCACAGCTGGTTGTGGTGTGACCTTTGGCGCTGGTTGTGGCGTGACCTTGGGAGCTGGTTGTGGCGTGACCTTGGGTGCTGGTTGTGGCGTGACCTTGGACACTTCCGTCTGTTGTCCAGCTAGCTGTTGCGGATCCTTGGTTTGCTGTGATGCAGTACTCTCTTCCAATTTGTCAATGCTTTCGCGCTTCTTCCAGACGACCTCTGGCTCGCTGTCTTGCCAGGCTGCCGAAAACTGGGAGTCCTGCATCTGTGGGACATTCTTTGTCACCAGATCTGCCTCGGATTGTTGTACCGCTTGACCTGGTGCATCTTTAACTACTGGAGTTTGGATGTTTGCATATGAGGAACCTGGCTCAGCGGCCGGTTGCTGTGCTTGTTCTGCTGCGGTGGGATGCGAACCTCTCATCTCTCCCCACGGAGAACGTCTATTCATCGCATTGAACTGGTCCTGTATCGTCGGCGGCTGGTTCTGCTGAGTTGTTCCAAACACCCTCTCCCTCATGTCGGAGAAGACGGTAGACCGGGGTCTTGTTGATCTCCCTTCGTCGACCATCGCTGTTCCTCTCTCTCGACCGCTGCTTCGTCGGCTCTCCTGCTGCCCTCCATCCTGTGTCGTCGGTGTTAGACTCACTTCCGGTCCTCCGCCACTCTGAGGTTCTTCACCGGATGTTGTTTCCTGTTCAGCTGGAGTCGTTGTTATCATCGGTGCTTCCGGAACCTCAGTCACCATCGTCGTTGTCTCCGTCGTCTCCGTCGTCGTTGGGGCGTCAACTGCGCCCTCCTTGATGCGACCCAGAGGTGACCTTCTGCCGAGCACTGACGCCATGATGAGGGCAGACGACAGAGACAGATGGTGGAGTTCATCCGCTGACGTCGACAACCTCTCCGAACTGGAACTTCGAGAGTCGTCTGCCGTCTGTCCACGTGGATCTCGTCGTGTTCGAAGGCTGAACGGGGTCAGGGTCTTCAGTTTGGTGCTCGTGTCCGCTGGTGGTAATGGACTCACGCTTCGACCCAACTGAAACAACAACCAGTAAGAACACAAATGATCACACACACACACACACACACACACACACACATAATTATATATTTATACACACACAAACGCACACGCACACACACACGCACACGCCTATGCACATCACACACACATATACATATAGACCTACACACTGCATCGCCCATTCAATGTCATTACAGATGACCACTCAATGTAGGTCACTCTATAACGAGACTTTTTTCTACAGCAACTCATCTTAGAGTTTACGACAGAGTTATTTCTTAGAGAACCATAGCAAAGCAGTGCAGAATGTTGGCGAAGGTGAGAGCTAGAGATGCTGCAGTCTAATCTTTAACGAAGTTTCTCAGACGGTTGTTCAAAGATGAACATTTTAATTTATGACCTGTGTATCAAATGCCATATGACTTTAATGTATATAACAGGCCTATATAATTATGGCTTTAATTGTAACTTATCTTCGACTTCAAAAACCATGAATCAATTAGACTTAAGATTATAAAATCGTTAAAACAGTAAACAGCAACGCAACTACAGTACTGTAGGCTACATATATTTTGAATTTGATATTACAAATATTATCCTCGTGGACCTTAGTCTTGAGCATAGCTATGCTGAAATTAGATTGTAACTCTAGCCTTCCAAGCACTGTGCCAGAGTTCGTTCTCAGTTTTGATTTTGATTCATTTTGAGACCTCTATGGCCTATAGGCCTACATGTATGTGAAGAGGACACACCGTGATCTTTAAGAATCTTCTTCAATACTTGTCTGTTTAACATGATTATAGCTGAGATAGTTTGTGTTGTTTCACACAATTAGACATACCGTGCATCAGCCTCCCTTGTCATACAGTCATTGTTTCACCGAGTATAGTCTCTCTAGTCTATAGTGGTTGTCTCATATTCCGTCTACTGATTTACGGAATCATTTCCTTCATGATAGTTGGCTGTTAACCCTTTACCCGCATCGTTTCCTGTCTTCGTTATGAATATGGGTCATTCACTCAAACCTTTTAGTTCGATTCAGTGGTTTTTCTGGATGAGAGATTTTTAAATAATGACAAGGTCTTGACACTGTATCCTTATAGACAGAAGAGATACAAACCATGTCCATCTATGGTCAGTTGTTGTTGGTCAGCGTATCTATGGTCGCAAGCGACTGGTCCACTCCGAGTGACCATTATGCACATGCTATGCTGCTAGTTAACACTTCATATCACATGCGCTTCATGCAAAAATCACTATGTAATGCATGTATGTATGTATGTATGTATGTATGTATGTATGTATGTATGTATGTATGTATGTATGTATGTATGTATGTATGTATGTATGTATGTATGTATGTATGTATGTATGTATGTATGTATGTATGTATGTATGTATGTTGTTTTGTATGTATGTATGTAGTGTCTGCAATAAATGTAATGCGTGTAGCCATAATATGTAAAGTTGTAAACGCAATGTTTTCAAAACATTTGCATTTTTGCTTATTAGTAGAACAACTCACTCGTTAATTATAATTATGGCAAAGATTCTTCATTACTACGTAAATATTTCATATTTGAGCACGCGCACACTGAGTGAGTGAATGAGTGAATGAGTGAATGAGTGAGTGAATGAGTGAGTGAATGAGTGAGTGAATGAACGAGTGTATGAATGAGTGAGTGAATGAGTGAGTGAGTAAATGGCCTACTTATGCTGCTGCATTTTTTAGAATTCAAAACACTCCAAATCAAACACGCACCGTGCAATTTTAAAACTGAAGCCAATAATAGAAAAATACGGAGGAACGCATTTTGGATACATACTGATTTACAGGATGGTGTTGGAGAGAGCTTCCCATGCATGGAAAACACCACACCAGGCATGGAATACGGAGATAAACTGTTCATTCCTGTTAGTGAACAAGAACTGGAATTAAAATCGAAGACAGGGTTGTTATTAAGTCGGGACTGCTGTGAAAGGGGGGCGCATGCATCTGCAGGCAACAGCAGCTGCTGTCCAGTTATTGCAACGCGCGCTGGACCTGCCTCGTGGTCTGACTGAGAGTCCGGCGGTGACAACATAGTCGCCATGTCTTTCGAGGAAGTCGATCGTCTTACACACACTTCCGGATGGTAAGATGTTGCAGCTGAAATGAATCAGACAATCAGTGCAACGATAAAGAGTAACCATCATAATTATGTTAATACTATGAAACCAGACATTGATCTGGTTTCATAGTATTATGATCGAAACCATTGACTATAGAGTCACCAATGGACAAACGACCAACCTTGTAAGAACCACTTATTTTAGCGCCTCTGAGGAGTTCTCTTGAGGGGGCGCTATATACATGTACGATTACAATTACAATTACAATTTCACACACTCGATCGCTTACACAACAGCGCTCAGTGGCCATGGATTATATTTATAGTCATTGGTTGAATTCATGTATGCTTCAATCAATGGATGTTTCGTTCAAGTTGGCTGGTTC